>CM060904.1:227668048-228088048 GCA_030737815.1 Allium fistulosum
AAAGGAAATCGAGTCAAAAGGAAGAAATTAAACTCGAACGAAAGTGATTCTGTAAATAAATTTACAATATATGCTAAGTTTCGCCTAGAGCCAAAGCTCGGATACCAACTGTAACGATCCGCTATTTTGGACCATTCAAATCGACAATAAATCCACACATGTCTGACTTGAATAATTCAAAATATCAGATTGTTAATTTAAATTTGGCAAAACTCAGCATATACAGTAAATGAATCAATCACAGAATCACAGACACAGAGTAATACAATAATACGCAGCGGACTAGATAAAATAGTAGTTCATGAAGCTACTATATAAACATCAGAGTTAGAAATAAAATACAACAGAATATCTCAAATGCAATGAAGTCTCCAGTACAACAGATGACTTCTGTGAACGAATCAACTGGAAAGCTGGAAGCTGAATCAAAAGTTGGATCTCCAAACGAAGCTCCAAACTCCAAAGGTGAGTCTCAAATGCTGTATCACTCAGTCTGACCCGAGCGTAATGCAAAACACAAAACACTCGAGTCAGGATTAACATTCTTATACTAATAAATCCAACTTAAGTGAAATATCAACTGAAATACAAGTAACTTAAAGGATGTTTGGGATAACCATCCTCTAAGGATCCGTGGAACTATCTACAATGTAGAAATATACACTATAACACCGTGGTCATTTCAATTTAATTTATACTTCAAAACCCAAATATCATTTCATTTCAAATATATCTATTTTCCAAAATAGTTTATATATTAAATGATTTAAAAAGTAAAGTATTTATAATTTCCTCAAGTCTTGCAAATCGATTCAAATCAACTTCAAATTCCAAATTCAAATTTATTCAAAGTTCAATTCATCAATTTAATTCAGTTCTAAATATACCATTTATTTTTCAATATATTTCAAAGCTTTAATATTCAACATTTCAAAGTTAAATTTAACAGTTTCATATAGCTCTTGATTTAACTTTATTATTATTTAATCAGGGAATATTCACTTAATAAATTCAATATCATTTAACTAGCCTTAAATTTCATTTTTACTAAATATTTCCTTAAATTTATTTAAACAAGAAATATTCATTAAATTACTTAAATCAAACCCAAGTTATAAAAGATATCTTAAATCTCAATTTCAATAAGTTTCAAATCGGTTTAATTATTATTAAATCTATAGATATATCATTGCCATTTATATATAATATTTTTAAGAATCAACATTTATTAAAACCCTATATTTCTTTCCAAAACCATAGGATTTATTTTCAAAATATTTATATATATGGCCCAACGGTGTCTGTATATATATCTATCATATGGTTAAGTGATACGGATATTTATCATTTCAATCCGAAATTTAAATATATACGGGTAGATATCATTTCGACCCGTAATCCCAAATTCAATCAAATGAAAATCGTTTGGGTCTATCATTTCAACCCATAACGATTTTCTCCTATTCTAAAGTCCGTTCGGGTATGTATCATTTCAACCCATAGTGAATTCTATACTAACAGGGAACTTGCAGAGTGATAACAGATAATGAAAAATAATAACAACAGGCATATATCATCAATAACAATATAATATAAATAACAGGATATGGTGTCATATCCTACAGGTGAACAGTTACAGACAATAGCATATATAACAATTTAAATAACTATAGCAGCATATTTCAATTGTCGTTTCAATTGAAATAAAATTTAATAAATATAAGAACGTTAATCGTGAGTGATTGCTCACCTTTCGAGGCTAAGGAATAGATGATGAAATTGAGTTACGCAATCTAGGCATGAAATCTCAAAACAAGGCAAGATTGAATCGACGGATGAAGCTGATAAATAGGAATTGACGAAATTAAGTCAGGACTGGATCGATGCAAATATATATGGTATAAGCAAACTTACATATATAACTAAATATAACTATATATATATATATATCATATTTTAAATTCAAACACATTTATATTGAATATATATGTATATCAAATTCTATTATTAAAAATTAAAACACGTATAACTTTAAAATCTGAAATTTAAACCTTAAAAAAATACCTTTATATAATATCTAAAAATCAATGTATATAAGGACTCATATACATGCATACAATTATATATATACAACAACTTTGAAATCAACCATATATAACAAACATAGGCTGCTACAAAATAACCTACTGTAACTAAACATATACAAGCCATATACCTATATACATATGACATAGAATATATACACTGAAAAAAACAGGTACAACAAATGTACAATATACGTGACTTATAATATACCGTGTAACAAATGTACAAGAACCAATATGAGCTTGTACCTTCATATCCGTATACCAATGTAAATATAAACCAAGAGTCCAGTGATATATACAAGTAATTATATAAATGAATAACTTATATTTAAATAGCTCAGGCAACCTAAGAAACTTTATAACAACAAGCTCATATATAATAAAGTGGTATACAACCTGCATATATAACTACTGGTTATATACAAACTTTAAATCGAAACTCAACACTTATATAACAGGCTTGATGTAAAGTATAAACACATATGCTTTTAAATATACAGATTTTATTTATATAGTTTATAAATGTATAGCAGATTATGGTTGATTGAAACCGAGTTGTGGTTTATGTACTTAAAACTTAATACTATATATGCAGATCATCTAGATTTGCCATATATAAATGCAAACACAAAATTGTATGCAGACATGCAATATAGACTTAGAAACAACCTTTCATATAAAACCTTTATACGGTAACGAAAAACAATAATACATATAAGTTATAAATAAACATTTATATTATACTATATAAGTTTTACAGACTATATAGATAATACCAACTATATAATACTTTTCCTATAATAAAATAAAACATGAACCTTATCGCCTACACATTCAATAAATCCTCATATATACCTGTATAAAACTTTTTATCTGCTTATACTAGTACTGTTGGAACTTCGACTATAAACTCTAGATATGAACAAATATGTATTAATAAGTAATATATATATTTTTATATAGATATAACTGGAAAGCTAATATGAAGTAAATGTAGTAAACTAATTGACCACTGATCAAAACAGTTGTACAAATATGACTAATTATAAACAAAAACAATTACATATTACTTATACAGTTTTATATAGATAGCAACAGAATAAATATATACATAACATATATATAAATTAACATATACTAATATACATATATATACTTTGTTCGTGACTTATATAAAATAAAATAAAAATCATATACGAAAACCTATAGTGTATACTATACCTATGTCATTGCTTTACAAAAAAAATCTGAGTATAATATATATACGAATATATCACTTAATAAAATAAAACATAATACTATATATATTTTATACAAATAGATAAACGTATACATATAATTCAACTTACAACAATGCAACAGCGAAGGGGAAGGTTCGGCCAAGAGGAGATCTGGAAGTCACTGGGGTCGGATGATCGGCGGAGATGGAGATGTAGTGCACGGCGAGGTGAGGTCGGGGATGCGGTGATTAGGACTGTATGATTATGAAGGCTGTTCACAAGGCCGTAGCCTATGGAGCAGGAGGATATGCGGTTCGGCAGCAAGGAGGAAGGGCGGTACTCGGCAATGGGGAGGAAGAGGGGACGAGGTCAGGGTCGGCATCAGCTGCTAGAGGGGAAAACGCGCCTGTGGTTTGAGGGGCAGGCTCGGTTATGGCGTGCGGTGATGGATATCACGGCAGGAGATGGTTCGGCGTGGGTGGGACGGCAGTGCGGTGAAAAAAATGGTGGTGGAGGCACGAACAATTTCTGGTGGATGAGGCCGATGGGAAGTTGTCGGCCTTGTTTGCATTTCTGAGAGAAAGTGTGGAGAGGGGAAGGATTGGCTTCAGGCAAACAAAATGAAGAAAAGGAGTAAATTAACAATAAACTAAGAAGGGGAAGCTAGAGGGTGACAGCAAAACAAAAGTAAAAATAAAATAAAGTCTTGCCTTCCAAAAGAAACGAAGAGATAAAAGTAAATGCACGAGCGTGAACCCCGAAACGTTTTGCCTTTTCATTTTTTTTTAATGCCTAAACTGACGAATGGGAATGGAAATGGCCACAAACATACATGCGTGACTATCACAGCCAGTTGAACGCCACAGAAATGAAAATGGTCATAATTTGCCTTCTACTGATTCCGTACGGAAAAATCCAAACGGAGCTAGAAACGTCCGAATCTCGCGTAATGAATTACGCAGCCCGATTCAGAGTTTTCTAAAAATTTTCTCATGTTGACATATTTAGGTTTTGGAAAACTTTTAAATTCAACCGTTATTAACTAATATAAATTAAAATAAAATTCCACAAGAAAATAAACTTCAATATTATCAGATGAAAATTTACCAGCAGCTATATTAAAATAGACGTATTCCAAATAAGAAATTTTTTATTTTCAAATTTTATTGTTTAAAATTTCACAAAAATTTAGTTAAATACGTTATTAAAACCAATTAAAAATTTTTGGGTCGTTACACTCTCCCCTACTCAAAACTTTTCGTCCCTGAAAAGGAAGGAGGTAGGAGAATAGAAACAACCAGGCAAAAAAGATAGATTAAAAGACAAGGATAAATAATTAATTTAAACTATATAAATTTTACTGGATATATTCATTTGAAAACTTCATTTGCAATTCAATTATCTTTAATGCTTTAAAACCTTCCAAAAACACATTTGTAAAATTTCTTACTTCCTTTATTAATACCATTTATATGTTTAAATAACATCTTTATAAATATATGAAACTATTTGAAAACAATTATTTACATAATTACTTATATTTACGAAGAAGCTATTTGAAAACATTAAATCTATAATTCATAAATTTATTAATTTTTTTTATCTCAAGATACTTTTCAAATATTATTAATAAATTACTAATCATTTACTTTAAATATGTTTTATTTAATTAATAACTTCTAAAATATTTATAACACTAAAATTTTCTATTAAACCATGTAGTATATAAATAAACAATATTTAAAAAGGATATAGTCAACAAGGAAAAGAAGGAGGATTTGGAAAAACAGAATATAGGTGAATAAATAAAGCTGAGCAGATAAGGTAGATTCAAAGGGTAGTATCGAGCATGAATAATTAATTCAAACCATAAGGATTTCAATTTCAAATATTAATACAAAATTTCTTTGTTGGAAATACTTTTAATAATAAAATACCTTTATAATCGAAACAAATTTCCTTTCGAAAATACTTTTATAACTCGATGTCTTAACAAGTTTATCCTCGTTCCTGTAGACTCTGGCAGTGCGTTGATCAGGCGCAAAGCTAGAATTCTCCAGGTACTTAGTAGACTTGTTTCAACACCCAGTGAAAATACTTGAAAAAATTTCAAAAACAGATATGTAAAGTACAATCCAAACAAAAAAAACAAACAAATCATGGATCGCAGATACACAATGGTTACGCCTGGGTCCCTCAGGAAACATCCGTACCTTTAAGCATTCGCTGCCTTGCGAATTTCGCCATGATAACAAAATTGTGGACCGTAGGGTACATAACAATGGTTACGCCTGGATCCCCCAGGAAACATCCATACCCCTTAAGCAATCTCTGACTTGCGGATTACGCCACTAACACGACCATAGATCGCAGATACACAATGGTTACGCCTGGATCCCTCAGGAAACATCCGTACCTTTTAAGCAATCACTGCCTTGCGAATTACGCTATGCAGTCGAGTTCGTAAGACCATGGGTAACGCCATGGAATTCGAAGGACACTCGAGTATCATATCCGGAAAACCAAAAATCAGAGAGAATAATATCGATAGAATGAATCCAAGATGTGGCCACAAATCGGATATCAAGCAGAAGGCACTTTCCATATCTTTACTTCGAAAATATGTATCATATAGTACCTTTCCAAATCACTTTCAAATATCATACTTATATAAAGTCCATTATATATAAGATTAAATTTTCAAATCAAATACTTTCAAAAATCAATAGTATATCAAATCACACTTATATAGACTTCAATTATATAAGATTTCACTTTTCAAATTGAGTACCTTTTCAAATCTATAGTTTTCGAATCAACCTCATACTTATACAACCAAATTTTATATAAGTTCGATAACTCCCAAATCAGGTATTTAGTAAAAAAATAAGGTTCTCAAATTTCAATTTGTTTTAATATCAGTTCAGTTTCAAAATCATATAAAATCCCACCAAATTTATTTCTTCTCAATTTAAATATCATTAGTTTTAAAGTTTCCAACATAATAAATTTAGAAAATAAATCCAAATTTCCAAATCAATATAATTTAAGTCAACCAATTCATTTCCAAAATCAAATGTTTCAAAATCATCTTATACTTACATAAGGTCCATCTTATATAGGGATCAAATTTTACAAAATAAATTTCGCTGTATGAAGAGCCATATGGGATTGAATATCTTTGCTTTTATGGGTTACATATCTTGGTAATTTAAATTGGAAATTTTCTTTTAGTAAGCAATGATATTCTAACCCGACAGCTTTCAATTTCAACGTCAAAATATATCACTGATATTAGAATATTAGATGTACATACGTCATCACTTCTCAAAATCACATTTGATTGCTCGCTCAATCACACAAGTTCGCTTTCGAACTAGTATTGTCCATTCGACTTCTCTAATGCGGATTTCGATATGGTTTCTCGACTAGAAGCCATCAGTCTCCTTGCATAGCCATATACTATGATAGTGAATTCTAGAATCTAGCCCAAAATCCATATCAAATATTCGCCATCAAGAATCGAATGAAAAATCCTAACACGAATGGTGTAATTCACCTCGAACTTGTGTACTCAAACCTGGATCAAATTAATTATGCGAATAAAACAGCATACGTACAACTTATATATTTATTCCAACTTGTTAAATATATAGTTTAATAAAGATGTTACTAAGTTAAAACATTTAAACTAAACTTTATTCAAAATATTTTGAAGACCAAATTCTTTTCAAAACATTTCAAATTTAAATTTCATATTAGAAAAATTCAAAATAGCCTTATTCATATACTTAACAAAACAGTTTCAACTTATTTAAATCATATTACTTCATACTTAAACATTCAAAACAAATTTATATACTTTATCAAATAATTCATACTTTTCAAAATTTCTCAACTTTGAAAAGTTAACCTTGATTTGGAAGTGCTCGAACCTTCAAAATAGTTGAAGAAATCATTTTCAAATTCAAGAGTTGGAAATCAGCAACAAATCAGTAAATCAATTTTAATAGATAGGGTTATATCAAATCCGAAACTCGAGGAATGAACACCGGCTTACTTCAAATCATTTCAAATATATATATACATATATCTTTCGAATATCAAATCTTACTTCGGAATTTGAAATCAAAATTGGTTTCGCAAAATCACTCGCGTAGCAATGCTACTAGAGTGGCCTCTCCCCCACTCTGAAACTCGAAAATCAATGTCGATGATGCATGCACTCATCACCGAAATTATTTTCCAGCGACATAAGTGAGTTCTGGACTTCTATTTTCTCAAACTTCTTTTGAAATTTCTTCGAAATCATTCGAAACTCATTAAAATCATTTGAAACATTTCTTATTCGGAAAATACTTTTAAATCATATTATTATTATATATTTCAAAATCTTAAAACCAATTTCAAAATACCGGAGTTCAATTCTCGAATTTCAAATTTAAAATCCTTCAGTTATAAATCATTTTTAGATAAATCAAATTTCTTATATAATTTTTCAAAATTACAATTCCTTTCTAAACCTCAATTCTCATTTTAAAAAGGGTATATAATCTTTATTTAAAACATTTCACTTTTATATATAGAATATAGTCATACTTATCAAAATAATAATTTCGATATATAAAACACTTTCTAAAAATACACACAAGCCCGATTTTTCAAAAGGTGATTCAAGAATGGATTTCAAACAAAGATAGAGATTCAAATTAGAGGAACTCTAATCAAATAAAATTCTGATTCGAAGATAGGCTCGAACGAAGACGAGATAATTAAATTACAACATAGAAGATGGATATACTTATATAAATCGCGGGTGACCTTAACCGGGTCAACCATGACTTCAGGAATATGATCGATGCAGAATTCCAAGGCAAATCGTCATTCGATCGCCAGAGATAGAATTCGGCATAACAAGAGATAGCAGCATCTAAACCGAGTGATATATAAATCTTCGGTGAATCAATGCCAATTGTAAAGGGGTTTCACCACTTTACATACATTCAAAGATCGGCGGGATCGCCTATTCTTATAGAGATCATTCGAAGTGGAGTTATGGGATACACCAGAATCAAAAGAATACCATAGAGAGAGACAAGAATGAATTTTGGAACCGTAGAGAACATTCCAAAGTTCAAAGGAAATCGAGTCAAAAGGAAGAAATTAAACTCGAACGAAAGTGATTCTGTAAATAAATTTACAATATATGCTAAGTTTCGCCTAGAGCCAAAGCTCTGATACCAACTGTAACGATCCGCTATTTTGGACCATTCAAATCGACAATAAATCCACACATGTCTGACTTGAATAATTCAAAATATCAGATTGTTAATTTAAATTTGGCAAAACTCAGCATATACAGTAAATGAATCAATCACAGAATCACAGACACAGAGTAATACAATAATACGAAGCGGAATAGATAAAATAGTAGTTCATGAAGCTACTATATAAACATCAGAGTTAGAAATAAAATACAACAGAATATCTCAAATGCAGTGAAGTCTCCAGTACAACAGATGACTTCTGTGAACGAATCAACTGGAAAGCTGGAAGCTGAATCAAAAGTTGGATCTCCAAACGAAGCTCCAAACTCCAAAGGTGAGTCTCAAATGCTGTATCACTCAGTCTGACCCGAGCGTAAGGCAAAACACAAAACACTCGAGTCAGGATTAACATTCTTATACTAATAAATCCAACTCAAGTGAAATATCAACTGAAATACAAGTAACTTAAAGGATGTTTGGGATAACCATCCTCTAAGGATCTGTGGAACTATCTACAATGTAGAAATATACACTATAACACCGTGGTCATTTCAATTTAATTTATACTTCAAAACCCAAATATCATTTCATTTCAAATATATCTATTTTCCAAAATAGTATATATATTAAATGATTTAAAAAGTAAAGTATTTTTAATTTCCTCAAGTCTCGCAAATCGATTCAAATCAACTTCAAATTCCAAATTCAAATTTATTCAAAGTTCAATTCATCAATTTAATTCAGTTCTAAATATACCATTTATTTTTCAATATATTTCAAAGCTTTAATATTCAACATTTCAAAGTTAAATTTAACAGTTTCATATAGCTCTTGATTTAACTTTATTATTATTTAATCAGGGAATATTCACTTAATAAATTCAATATCATTTAACTAGCCTTAAATTTCATTTTTACTAAATATTTCCTTAAATTTATTTAAACAAGAAATATTCATTAAATTACTTAAATCAAACCCAAGTTATAAAACATATCTTAAATCTCAATTTCAATAAGTTTCAAATCGGTTTAATTATTATTAAATCTATAGATATATCATTTCCATTTATATATAATATTTTTAAGAATCAACATTTATTAAAACCCTATATTTCTTTCCAAAACCATAGGATTTATTTTCAAAATATTTATATATATGGCCCAACAGTGTCTGTATATATCTATCATATGGTTAAGTGATACGGATATTTATCATTTCAATCCGAAATTTAAATATATACGGGTAGATATCATTTCGACCCGTAATCCCAAATTCAATCAAATGAAAATCGTTTGGGTCTATCATTTCAACCCATAACGATTTTCTCCTATTCTAAAGTCCGTTCGGGTATGTATCATTTCAACCCATAGTGAATTCTATACTAACAGGGAACTTGCAGAGTGATAACAGATAATGAAAAATAATAACAACAGGCATATATCATCAATAACAATATAATATAAATAACAGGATATGGTGTCATATCCTACAGGTGAACAGTTATAGACAATAGCATATATAACAATTTAAATAACTACAGCAGCATATTTCAATTGTCGTTTCAATTGAAATAAAATTTAATAAATATAAGAACGTTAATCGTGAGTGATTGCTCACCTTTCGAGGCTAAGGAATAGATGATGAAATTGAGTTACGCAATCCAGGCACGAAATCTCAAAACAAGGCAAGATTGAATCGACGGATGAAGCTGATAAATAGGAATTGACGAAATTAAGTCAGGACTGGATCGATGCAAATATATATGGTATAAGCAAACTTACATATATAACTAAATATAACTATATATATATATATATCATATTTTAAATTCAAACACATTTATATTGAATATATATGTATATCAAATTCTATTATTAAAAATTAAAACACGTATAACTTTAAAATCTGAAATTTAAACCTTAAAAAAATACCTTTATATAATATCTAAAAATCAATGTATATAAGGACTCATATACATGCATACAATTATATATATACAACAACTTTGAAATCAACCATATATAACAAACATAGGCTGCTACAAAATAACCTACTGTAACTAAACATATACAAGCCATATACCTATATACATATGACATAGAATATATACACTAAAAAAAACAGGTACAACAAATGTACAATATACGTGACTTATAATATACCGTGTAACAAATGTACAAGAACCAATATGAGCTTGTACCTTCATATCCGTATACCAATGTAAATATAAACCAAGAGTCCAGTGATATATACAAGTAATTATATAAATGAATAACTTATATTTAAATAGCTCAGGCAACCTAAGAAACTTTATAACAACAAGCTCATATATAATAAAGTGATATACAACCTGCATATATAACTACTGGTTATATACAAACTTTAAATCGAAACTCAACACTTATATAACAGGCTTGATGTAAAGTATAAACACATATGCTTTTAAATATACAGATTTTATTTATATAGTTTATAAATGTATAGCAGATTATGGTTGATTGAAACCGAGTTGTGGTTTATGTACTTAAAACTTAATACTATATATGCAGATCATCTAGATTTGCCATATATAAATGCAAACACAAAATTGTATGCAGATAGGCAATATAGACGTAGAAACAACCTTTCATATAAAAACCTTTATACGGTAACGAAAAACAATAATACATATAAGTTATAAATAAACATTTATATTATACTATATAAGTTTTACAGACTATATAGATAATACCAACTATATAATACTTTTCCTATAATAAAATAAAACATGAACCTTATCGCCTACACATTTAATAAATCCTCATATATACCTGTATAAAACTTTTTATCTGCTTATACTAGTACTGTTGGAACTTCGACTATAAACTCTAGATATGAACAAATATGTATTAATAAGTAATATATATATTTTTATATAGATATAACTGTAAAGCTAATATGAAGTAAATGTAGTAAACTAATTGACCACTGATCAAAACAGTTGTACAAATATGACTAATTATAAACAAAAACAATTACATATTACTTATACAGTTTTATATAGATAGCAACAGAATAAATATATACATAACATATATATAAATTAACATATACTAATATACATATATATACTTTGTTCGTGACTTATATAAAATAAAATAAAAATCATATACGAAAACCTATAGTGTATACTATACCTATGTCATTGCTTTACAAAAAAAATCTGAGTATAATATATATACGAATATATCACTTAATAAAATAAAACATAATACTATATATATTTTATACAAATAGATAAACGTATACATATAATTCAACTTACAACAATGCAACAGCGGAGGGGAAGGTTCGGCCAAGAGGAGATCTGGAAGTCGCTGGGGTCGGATGATCGGCGGAGATGGAGATGTAGTGCACGGCGAGGTGAGGTCGAGGATGCGGTGATTAGGACTGCATGATTATGAAGGCTGTTCACAAGGCCGTAGCCTATGGAGCAGGAGGATATGCGGTTCGGCAGCAAGGAGGAAGGGCGGTACTCGGCAATGTGGAGGAAGAGGGGACGAGGTCAGGGTCGGCATCGGCTGCTAGAGGGGAATACGCGCCTGTGGTTTGAGGGGCAGGCTCGGTTATGGCGTGCGGTGATGGATATCACGGCAGGAGATGGTTCGGCGTGGGTGGGACGGCGGTGCGGTGAAAAAAATTGTGGTGGAGGCACGAACAAGTTCTGGTGGATGAGGCCGATGGGAAGGTGTCGGCCTTGTTTGCATTTCTGAGACAAGTAATTATTTTTGTAAACAAATTTCAAAAACAAGTTTACCATCATTAGTTATTATTAAAAAGGGGGTTGATAAATTTATTAAATCAATCTAATCACATTTAATCCAAGATTCAAATATTTAAATAATTCAGATATTTAAATGCAAAGTGTCTAAAATTTTGGGTCGTTACATTCTCCCCCACTTAGAATACTTTGTCCCCGAAATTCCAACACGAGCAACAAAAGAAACAATCATAGAGCAATGCTCAATAGTATTCAAAATTACTAGCAAACATAGCTCAAGTTTTCCCAAGTTTAAAAATCATCCAATCACACAAGGATGATAAGCAATCTATTAAGCACACCTTACGCTCAACAGTCTTAGGTTGTTACTTACTCGATCATTCAGGCTACCTTATAACAAATCGAAGATTCATCACCTAAATTTTCCATAAGCCAAACAAATATAGTATGTAAACATACTAAAGCCCGTATGATGTATATGGACCATCCGTACGCAATATTCGATTTGATCACTTGCTCGATCACATAAATTTCACTTCCCAACTAGTATCGATCACTTAACCTATCTATTGTAGACTCTGATTTGGTTCCTGATTAGAAATTTCCGCCTTCCTTACATAGCTATATACTATGATAAAAAACATTGGGATCGTATCATGAATCCGTATCAGGTGTTCGCCGTCAAGAATCAAGTGAAAAATCCTTGTTCAGACTAGTGTAAATCACCTCAAAACCACGTAATCAGATCCTAGATCAAGAACAGACATGCGAGTAGGATGATCTACGTACAACGTACGTACCATTCTATTGGTTTCTTACCTATACTAATATCCTTAAAATCACATTCTTCTGCACAAATAGTATCATTCCATACTAAAATAATTTATGAATCAACTCATAAAAACATTAACTTCAAGTTTGTAAACATTTTATAACTTAAGTTCATAATCGTATAATACTCCACTACATCCTACGAGTATACATGAAACATCAAATTATATTACTTAACAAGGATGTTCTACAAATTCAAACTTGCTTTAACTCACTACCATCTCAATTCAAGTGTTAAAAAAACTCATCTTTTGTATTTTCACCAAAAACACTTAGCTTCAAATTCTATAACGATTTGGAAGTTTCCAACTGTCCAAAGTCGCCGAAAATCCCATTTCATTTTAACAAATGAAAACTACCATACAACATATCATATCATGATGCAAATCCATTCTATCCTAATACGTATACTACATGTGTCCATGATATAACTTAACAAAGAAAACTTTTAGAACAAAACATCGGGTTTCATTTCGAACCATTTTGAAATAATATATACGTATAACTTTTATATATCCAGTCATACTTTCGGGATTTAAGTCAAAATCTGTTTTTCCAAAATAGCTTGTAGTAAACTACTATAGTAGCATCCCCATATAGAAACCCAAAAATGAACACGGATGATGCTGCAGTCATCACTAGTATTATTTTCAAACGACAGAAGTGAGTTCAGTACATCTTAACCCATACTTTTAGGACTTAATCAAAATCAATTTAAAGTGGTATCAATTACTTCATAAATATTACTAAGTACCATGATCTTAATTTCATAAACAAATTTCTCAATTATTTACTTTCAAATAATAATACTATTATTTTTCCAAAGTCATGAAAAATATTTTCAAAGACACCGGGATTTAAGTCCTCACATCATCATTTTAAATCCTCTTCGCTTATAAACCATATTCTATAAACCACACTTATATAAAACAACTTACTTATATAAACCTTTTCACAAATGTTTGTTTACAAATTTCCTTATCTTTCCTTTAGATTAAACTAATCATCTTTTACTAATTTCAACCTTTAACCCAACACTCTCACCGAACGCCTTATGGTCAAACTGTGAAACTAAATTCACAAGGTGTTCATTTCAATGTACCCATAATTACTATCTACCCAACCCATGATGTAGAAAGGTATAACTGCTCATAAATTGGTTGAGCACAAATCAATAATCAATAAACATAGTCAATGCTCATAAACTGGTTGAGCATAACTAAGCTAATCAATGAGGGATAATAGATAAACATCATTAATCCCTACATGAATTAGACTACACTATCAACTTACTTTTATATATAACTAGTATATAGCAAATATATACATGCTCTCATATATATAATACACACAATTCATGTTAGGACATTTCATTATCCTATCTCTTAATGAGTCATACCCAACCAAAGCCAAGGTTCTCGTTTAACCTTTAGCTTTGATACCACATGTAAAGATCCGCCTTTTCAACCCCTAAATGTCGACATTAATACATCCACGGTATTCATGTGCCGAGCACTCAAGTGCCGGAAAGACGAATTGTTAGGGTAAAAGAAAAGAAAAAAATATAACAAGGAAGAGGAGAACACAATATCAGAATCTCATAACAGAATGATAACATATAATATCAAAAGACAGTACAAACTATCACTCTAAGATACATAGCATTTTAGAGTTACAATCATAAGTAATATCATCAGCCTAGACAGTAATAACAACATATCCTCATATATGCTGATATATAAAATGGAGTAATGCAGATTACTACGTTAGGTGAATGGAAGCATCCATCTCGTCTCTAGAAGTTCCAAATAACATAAACAAAAACCTGCCTTTCCTAAATTACTCGAAAGAGCATCCATGGAAATAAGGAAAATATAAAATCATGAATCAGGCATAAGTCTCGTGTGAGAAACTCAACAAACATGTATGACATATAACAGTACCTTTTGAGACTGCATGGAATAGCATAATAGTTATCCCCTTAAAAGAGCCAACCGTCTATTAAGTACATATCTCGATATAATTAATAATGTCTAAGGTGTAGAATATAAGTAAGAAATAGCTTTGGTATGTGTACACCTCCACAATAACTAGGTATACAATCAAGAACCGCTAAATCACATTCGCATGGTTGCGTAAGATTATTGTGGAGCTCTCTTCGGTCAAGCCGAATCTGATCTCCTGCACAAGGATCATAGATATCCTTACGAGCGTCATATATCTCTAGATAAAATATAACATATGGTAATCCATAGTGGTCAATGCCGAGACATTAACCGAATATCATCAACTCCCACTAGCAATATTGATAGCATCTCTAGGTTTAAAGTTAATATAGCCTATTTGGGCTTGCTAGACCCTTCATGGTTATGCATCCTATACTTGGTTTTAGTCATTTACCGATGTCAAGGATACGTTCGACATCTCTCACATGAGTCTTCATCACTCGAACAGAACATGAATCACCAATTGGATTCCATCATCACAAATAGATCACGAATCGCTACATGGATTCGAGCATCTCGAACATATCTCGAATCTCCACATAGATTCCTTCATAAGTCCTCTGATGGATGCTAAAGTTGTCCTCTCTCTTGGAATATTCCTCAAGATAGACAATCTCATACGATAGCATCGTTCAAAATGTTAACACTAACCTCTCCCTTGGACTTAACCTTAGGATATATAGTTCAACTCTATAACATTTCACTTCACAACAGCTCCTAAAACATAGATCACGTATATAGTTCTGAAGTGGTTACAGGTTCGAGTCATCTTATATAAGTACACTTCCCTCCTTTACCGGATGCTTCAAAACCAATCGATGAATTTCCGGTTAACTTAACCCTGGTTCTTTTAGAAATAAATGGACAATACAAAAGGGCGCAGATAACCTCCTATCCGTATAGATTTCCTTATTATTTGTCCTAGAAGACCAAGATAAGCTTATATGTACAGTATAACATCTTTGACGATAATTGTACCATATAGCCCTCGAGTTTCTTCCAGATATTTCCTACGTTTTTTAGTCAATTTCGATAGTTGACTAATCGATTATCATGTACAAGATAAATGATCATAAACGGATACTAAGTCTGATATACTTATCACCAATGAATAAACACAAAAAGAATGATCAAGTCACATAAGTGACCTCTAATCCCCTTTTTATTTAATTAATACTTTTTATTAATTAAACTTCTTTTGTTGGTAAAACTTCCTTTTATCTAATAAAACTTCATTTATTAATCACTACTATTCATTTATACTCTTTAAATACGTCAAAAAATATTCATATACTTATCTCAATTGGTATAAGTATATTCACAAATTATTAACAAGATTTATTACTTTAAACCTTTACCTTTTCTATCTTTTTCCCAAAGATTCCATACTTATAATTTCCTTCAAAATATCCATTTTAAGGATATAAGTACTTTCGCAAATCCATTCAAAAGGTTTTAGACTAATTTTACTTAAACATTGTCACTTAAAACCCAAAAACCATTTCATACTTGCATTATCTTTAAAACATTTTTTTAAAGATCTAAGATAATATTTGGCTAAGTTTGATAGTCAAATAATCGATTATCCAATAAAAACGATTGCTTAAAGAAATCAAGGTTCATATACTTAACTTGTTTTCAACATTCCAACATATACTATCCTTCGTTCAAGAGTGAAACCAAGTAAGTTAGAGCACTGGTTGCATATCAAAGCCTTGCCTAAACACTTCGATCTTGACTCTCACTGATAGATAAGTCAACCTCGTCTGCTTTTAATGTTAAGTATAGTATTAATGACTTTCATAAATGAGCAAATATTCAACATGATTTACACATTTCTGACATTCCCGACTTAACTATTCCTTGATCAAGAGTGAAGCTAGTAATTAGAGCACTATTGCTTCTATCTCTACTCGAACATCAATCTTAATACCCACAAATAGATAAGCCTGCTTCATCAATTTTTAATGTTAAGCATAGTAATTACCTTTTAAACAAGTAATTAAACAAAACACGATTTAACCACTAAGCAATTCATAATTACTTTCTAAATCCTTTGTTTATAATTTAAAACCCTTTATAAAATTATACATATAAGTATAGTAATTTATTTACAAAACTAGATTATAATAAAATAATTTAAAAGATATTTTATTATATAAGATATTTATATTTTGATAAAGTAATCAACAAATTTTCTAAAAAATATTTATACTTAAAAATAATTTTAAAATTCTTTAAAATACTTATAGTAGGTTTTAAAACATTCACAAAAAATAGTACTTGAAAATAACATGTTTATAATTCACTTAAAAACTTGGAAAATCCATGTTTCCTTTATATTTAAAGGTAAACCATCCTCTTTAAAAATTCACAACTAATTCTTAGAATTCATATAAATGTAAATCCACTTTTAAAATACTCTAGTAAGAGTTAGAAAACACTTGTAAAAAGAATGAAATCAAATACTTAATTTAAAAGTTCCTTCCAAACCTTTAAAGTTCAACGGGGCAGTTTTGCGCAAGTGGAAGTTTGACCATTTTCGATATGTTACTTAATTTTTTATCATCCAAATTTTTATATTAGAAAGCATACACAATATAAATCACAAATATGGTGGGAAAACCCTAAGGGCATCTATAGCGATTATCGCTATAAAAGCACTTCCAAATCCAAGTCCAATCTAGACCAAAGTCCAACTATAACCTATGTGATTTGCTTTAAGGCTATGCTATAAGTCATAAAAGTCCATTGAAATCCGTTCAAGTCCATTCAAGTCCATACATATGGATTACATATGCCATTTTCTTTCAAAGCAATAATCAAAACCAATATTACAACATATGTCATTATCAATTCAAATAACATATACACAATCAAATACAAGCACATATATATATATGTATATATATATATATATAATATTTTCATTCAAGTCAGTGAGTAAGCTCACCCTTAACCAAACAAACAAGTAAGTCCAAGCTCCACTTCCTACCTCAACCTTGCTAACAGCTACTTTCTACCACTACCTTGCTTTGATTCAAGTTTTTAAGGCAATAATGCCTTCAAATAGCACACGGCCTATGGGCTTTGGGAATGTATTGCTCCTTTCTTCAAGATAAAGATGATAGAAGGTGTTAAGATGTTTTCCTAAGGCTTGCGACAAAGGTTGAAGAGATTTTAAGATGTTTTGAATTTATTTTTCTTTAGGAAATTATGAAGAGAAATAGCAAAAAAGCTTAGACTTTTTGTGTAAAAATTGTGAAATGGATTCAAGGGGTATGCTCATCCTTTTATAGGCCTCACATGGTGTTCCTTAATCTTGCTCTCACCCCCTAACTATGCTATGGAAGGCTCGCCCTCCACATGCCCATCACTTCTCCTTTACACCTCTTACCTTTAGCAAATGACCAAACTACCTCATACATACAAATATCTCTTATCCATTAGAAGCCCCTAGAATGTTCTAATTACTTCATGAAGAGAAGTGTGTTAATTAGTCCCTAATTTGTTCATATGTTCATTAGCTTAGCACAAAAGGGTTAGAACAACTTATATCGATGAAAATGTTGTTCATTGATAAACAGATTTTCGATCACATTATCGATATTTCTTCGAAGTATTTATTTTTGTAAACAAACTTCAAAAAAGAGTTTATCGTCATTAGTTATTATTAAAAAGGGGTTAACAAGGTTATTAAATCAAACTAATCACATTTAATCTAAGATTCAAATATTTAAATTATTCAGATATTTAAATATGAAGTGTCTAAAATTCTAGGTCGTTACAAAATGACGGACAAGCGCATAACTAGTCTCCAATGTCATAGAAAGACAACATGCAACTATCTTGGGTTAAGCTATCTCAATTGACAGAAGAGGACACAATGGGTCTCCAATGTCAACTAGTCATCATTTTTAATGAGGTGATAATCATCAAATATCACATAGGCAATGGATTTACCTAAGTCATCCAGATGGAAGACTGACGTACCATAGCATTGCTTTAGAAAATGCTACCAACTACAGCCCGTTTCCTATATTCCCTTAGTTACTCCTAGAACTTTTACACTCATATCCATCACATGTCATAAACACACTACCAGTCTATGTTGTGCATTGGTCACTACTTCTACTTGCCCTTGATAACAGACTGTTGGTCCTTAAGTGTTGTTTGGAAAATGACTCTAATGAGAGTAAGAACCCTCATCTACAAACTCAACAAAGTGACATCATGGATTCGATCACGACCTCACAATCAGGACCAGTAGGATGGATATAAGCCTATTTCGTGGGTCTTATTCATGCACTCTCCATAGTGGTGTGAACTCTATGACATAGATTCCCAATAAATACTCTCGATTAGATGAGTCCTAACGAGAGTATACACTCAATTCCATATGTCTAAAGGAGAGTACCTCAACACAACAAACCCTCGACTATCAGCCCTAAGAGTAAATAATAATACTCGACTAGTTGTCCCTCGGAGGATAAACCTGTAAATTCCAACGTAACTCCCACAGGTAGCCCTTAGAGAGTAATATACTCTCGATTACTAATCTCTATAAAAGAGTCACCATTAGACGATATCATAAGTCCTTGACCCACAATACAAACAAAAGAGACATTTACTTAGAAAAAGTGATCGCAAAAATATCAACTTGGGCGTCCCATATCACTTGGTGTTACCTGCTCATTTACTCAATGCTCGTAAACTACACTCGATAATATTCTATGCAACAAGTCCAAAGAATAATTAGAGAAATATTACCGAAAGTCCTATACCAGATGGTATTGTAACTCCATTTCCAATATCCTCATTAGATAGAAAATATAGTCAAACATAACACACAATTCATTTAGAAAAGAAGTTTTATTTATAGAAGTAAATTTTGAATGTTCCAAAAGCCTTTATATAATTTACATATTTAAATACTGTTTTCTCTCTCTTTTCTATAAAGGTATAAACAAGGATTTTAATTCTATAAATACTTCCAAAAGTGTTTTCTACCCTTTTAAACCTTAGAAACCTCTTACATAACCAAATATTACTTACATAAATCTTTTCATAATTTCACCGTAATCAAATATGAATTTTAATTAAATTTACAAGCTCTAAACAAATTTCCATTTTGTTCAAATCCATAGAATATATCTTCCAAAAAATCTTGTTAATACTTATAAATCATGAAATATACTCATAAACTACACAATAATAATAGGTAATCGCTTCATATTTTTTCTATAATTTTATACGATTTTTAAATAATTATTGTAACGACTCACCCTTTCGACCCTCGAAAGTCGGCACTTAATACATTCACGGTATTCAAATGTCGAGCATCCAAGTGCCCAAAAGGTATATTGTTATGGTAAATAAAAAGAAAAAGAATATGGAAAATAGAATCTCACAATGGAACGACAACATATAATATAACAAAAGTAGTAAAAGCAGTCACTCTAAAATACATGATATATTAGAGTTAAAAACAAACTTTATTAGTCTGGACGGTTATAACTTCCTGACCTTACAATTGCTGATGGGTATACATAATAATACAGTGGAAAATAAAAATACTACGGTAAGTGAACATCCAGCTCTACTCCATGAGCTCCATGTCCTACCAACGACAACTTGGAAAAACTCAGCCTAACCCGAGCATTATAATAAAATAACATCCGGATCAGTCTAGGAAACCATCGTGAGAAAACTCAAGAAATATGGTAAACATATAATAATTCTATGAGACCACGCCACCAAACGCGGAATGGGTTTTACCTCACAAGAACAACATCCATAGATGAAAGAATGGAAATAAGTCAGAACTAAATCAGACTTGAAAGAATGGAAACAAATAATTAAACATCGAGAAGAGCTTCGGGCACTTCTCGATGCATTAAGAAAACGATTCAAAAATTTGAATCAAATAGGAAAAGGGAATTTTCCAATAATGACTAGGAGGGTGCACCCCCTTACTGAAAGTATACATCTATAAAATATATTTGAGAGGGTCGTATACTCTGTGACTCTCTTAGAAACCTCCAAGCCGGACCCCACCAACCTTATCGAGAATCCGAGTATTTCACATCTCCGTGCATATACCATCAAAACCAATCTAGAGTAGATATGATAATACCCTAATAGGAGCAACCACACATAGCTTGACCTCCACTCGCACTTTGGTTTTAGTCATTTTCGACAAAGGATATCAATAATCAAATGAGAAACAAATCGTCTTAGATTGATGAAACACAAAAAGATAGCAGAATCGAAATCGATAGTCAAGAAATCAACAATAGGAGAAAGAAAAAAAGATCGTATATGGAAATTAAATCTCTTACACTTGACTCACACTTGTGCTCGATTTTCATATCACAAATATTTGTAAAACGCTCTTTTAAAAATATTCTTTTTAAAGAGCTAATTATTTTTCTAAGTGTATTAAAAAGAAGGGTAAAAAAATGCCATTAAAACATTATTTATTACCATAAATCCAAAACCAATTACACTTAGCTTTTTCTTTAAAACCTTCCTTTTTAATAATCTTTTCATTTATGAAACATCATTTACAAATCAAAACTTCTCCAAAGATTTAAGAATATCAACATTTATTAAGTCAAGTAACAAGTTCTCTTTATAACTTTATGAAATCATTTATTATAACAAAAGTGTTATAATCCATGAATTTATTTCTCAATTCATCACAACAAAGATATTGTAATCCATGTTCCTTTTCACTTTTCAATAAACTCAAAAATAATTGATATATAATTTAAATCATCCATTTCAAATATTACCTGGAAAATCTCAAGTCTAAAATATACTAAAATTTTAAAACCATTTCCTTATACTATTTCAAAATAAAACTTCTTCTTCAATAATTCATATTAAATCATTAAAATATATAAAAATTTCAAACCACTCTAAAAACACTTAAATATATGTTAGGAAAGTTCGCTAAAAGGACTGAAGAAGAAAAATCAAGTTTAAAACCATATTAATTATCCCAAAAAAACAAGTTTACCATCTTTTTATAAATTCAAAACAAATTAATTATCCCGAAAGAAAATTAATCAAATTTATAATCTTTTTATAATTCAAAAAAAACTAACTATCCCAAAAGATAATTAATCAATTTATAATCTTTCTATAAATTTAAAACAACATTAATTATCCCGAAAGATAATTAATCAAATTCTTAATCTTTTTATAAATTTAAAACAACATTAATTATCCAAAAAGATAATTAATCAAATTTATAACTCCTTTTATAAATTTTAAATAACACTTATCCTTTATTTTAAAATTCTCAAAATACTTGAAAATATAGTTTAAACAACTTTCAAAGTGTATAAAACGCGACCAAACATTTATTTCGTAAAAATACAAGCATAAGTTCAACATATACAAAGACTTAAGAGGATGATATTTCATAAGTGATGGTATGGCAATAATCGCTATAACGATACTTACACAAATTAAACAGTATGTCACAAATATTTCTACTAAACATCAATATAAGCAACATAAGAATATAAGTAAATCATTTGGCGAGAAACCCCTTAGGGTCTCCCTACAAAAGTTCCATGTAAATCACACAATGTATGTGTATTTCGAAGTGTTTCGTAGCAACCTATTCGCCATACATACACTTCGACTTTCCTCCTATTTTTGTTTCCTGCAACAAAATGGTTATTTAAGACATCTGCTTCCAAGCGGGAATCAAATCCAAACAAACAATCAAACAACGATATATAAACTATCGTCTAAGCATTTAACAATAATCTATAGCAATACAGATATCATATTGTTTTTTTTAAAAGTGAGTAAACTCACTAAAATTCCAGTTGACGCTTTCACGTTCTGGTTTGATCAAAATCGAACGATTGTCCAATTTTATCTCAAAATCCCACTTGCTCTAAACTTGACGAAACCAATTCCAATGCGTAGTTAATGTTGATACGAGTCCAATGTAAAAGACCGCGTTCGAATCCGACCTCGTATGAAAGAGTTATTGACTTCTATAAGTTTTCTATTTTAAAATATAAATTATTTACTCGATTAATTTACTAATTACCAATTAAACACTCATCCACTCCTCTAATCTTTCTTCCCTATTCAAAAACTGCACATGACCATGCACAACATACCCATGCACGCACACCAAACCTCCATCGTTGCTCCACGATTCTTCAATTCGACTCCGCCACCTTGCTCCTCATCAACCCACACCACCATAAGACACTTGATCGCCTCCACCATTATCCGACCTGATACCATCACGCATGCCAGGCTAAAATCATGCCACCCAACTAAATATCAAGGTCCACCAAACCACCGCTGCTCCACACGACCAAAAACACGATGGAACCCACGCCAAACCCTGACTCCTCCCCAATCACATGCAAACCCTGACTCCTCCCCAATCACATGCAAACCATAACCCTAGTTCACGGTCACAGGAGGACGACCACCTCAAACATCACCGCACCCTCTCATCGCTACAAACTCAAAGAAACAAACTTTGCAATTTTTCATTGAGTGGATGAATCGATTTTGAATTTTAAAGTGGAGGCCAAAATTTTCATTTACTTGAAACATGAAAAGAAGAAGAGGGGAAAATGAAAAGGAAAGAGGGAAAGAAAAAGTGAATTTTTATTGGTTAAGTGTTGAAATTATTAGTATAACCAAAACCCATTTATTATACTTCAAACTCAAGTAAAACAAAATTTTCAAGCAACATATCAAATCGAAATGCACATCTCAATTAAGACTAGTCCAAAATTTTGAAATTGATTTAATTTGAAACAATTTTATGGTACTCCGTTGCACAATATTTCGTTCAAATACGAACTGCGACGATAAAAATAAAAATACGATCATGCACCAAAGTGTGACACGATCACAAATCAACAATAAAATACAATAATTATTTCATTCTATGAAATTTCAAAAATACCATCGTTTGCCATAAAATACATCAAAAATTTTTGAATATTTTTCAAATTAAAAATTATGGAAAAATCCAATAAATTCATTTAAAAATCAAGTCGTTTTGTTAACAATTAATTTTCTTGTTATTTATTCGAACTATTTATTATTGCAAATAAATTTATAAAATGAGTTCACCATTATTATTTATTAATTAAAAAGGAGTTAAATAAGGCTATTAAATCCATTTAATTAATATTTAATTCACAATTCAAATATTTAGATAACCTCCATATTTGAATATAAGTTATTTATATTTTAAAAACCAATTATTTAAATATTTAAAATTAATTAAATATTCAAAATCAAAATGATAAAATTCCGAGATGTTATAATTATTGGAAGTAAAAAATCAAATCTTCCATTAATAAATTAATATCTTTAATTATATAATTAATTTAATTTTTAAAAAAAAAATCCTTCAAAACAATTTCATACTTGAAATGCGTCAACTCTAAACTTTCAAAGTCAAATTTTTAATCGATTTATAAGAATATATATAATTATTTTTATTTTTATTTTTTTTAAATAAACGCACACATAGGCACAAACTTGGATCACGTCCAGGCCATGTACATGTACATTATACATCGATGGACTGGTCGCGACTTGGAACGTGAATTGTTTCAGGTCATGTGATATTTTCCAGCGACTCCGGCCGCCCGATGCTCCTCCACCTGGTCTCTGCTTCAACACTACACACTATACTACATTCCAGTAATTCAAACCACATCCACATAAAAATTCAAGCAAAGAAATGAAATGCAATGGGTTCATGAATAGCAAGCAACACACAATTTAAAATCTTCGATCATTTAACATAAATCACATGTATATGCACAGATTGTGAGTAGAAATTACTCACCTTAGCTTAGAGAAGCACCAAATATTCCACTTCCCTTCATAGCATCACCAAAATCCAATTTTCCCTCTTTTCTAAAAATGCAACAAAGGCACCAACTTACTCCTAAATTTGAAGATTCCTGGAGGTGTAGTATCATATAGAAAAGCTTTTTAAGTTTTATAATTTTTGAAAATTTATTTAGTTCGTTATCAATTTTTGAAGAAGAGGATTATGTTTTCATAACTAAGATTAAGGCGATGGAAGATAGAAATGTATATGGAAAGTGAATTTTGTAAGCAATGGAGAGGATTCTAGACTAATCTTTATAAGGCAACGAAGAATAAATTTTCCAAGCGTTGAAATGTGCTATTGGGCTTAAACTGTTCATTTGTTTTTGTTTTCATTCTTTTTCTTATCTTTTTATATACTATTCTATTTTTTTCTACCATAACCTTAGCCCAAAGCTCCAAATAAAATTCATATTTATTCTCCATAATTTTTTTATTACCATTTCATTATTTTCCAATAACTATTTTCTATCATTTATACTAATTAAATAATTATTTCCTTATTTACCATTTAAGTCCCAATTTCAATAATAAATTTATAATCTCCTTTTATAAGTGAAATAAAAATTCACTTTATTTAAAAATGAGTTCTTTATCTTCTTTACTTTCAATATTTAACTTTACAAAAATTATTTATCCCTTTTAATTATAATTTAAAATCATTTTGACCCTTAGAAATGTCCAAACTCATTTAAAAAAAATCAAATTTGCTCAAATAAATTATTTTCTTACTTTATGAAATATTTTATCATAAAATTTCCCAATTATTTCCATTTATCCACATTTTAAATATTAAAACCCTTTTTAATTGATTAAACCTTTTAAAATCCTATATAAATTCTATATTTCCAAACCATCACAAATATAGTATTCACAAATTATTATTATTTTTTAGTTAAATCTACATTATTAATTTAATTAATTACTTCTTAACATTGGGTTGTTACGAAAAGCTTAATTGACCATCAGTTTTTGGATGGATACTTTGGGCAGACCTTAAGGTGGGACCAAAGGCTTCGTTGACCATCCTTCTTGGATATGTGTTTTAGTCAAAGCCCTAAGGCAAGACTAAAGGCTTAATTGATAATCACTCTTTGGATAGGTGCTTTGGTCAAGCCGTGAGGCGGGACCAAAGGCTTCGTTGACCATCTCCCTTGGATGGATGCTTTGGTCAGGCCCTAAGGCGGTACCAAAGGCTTAATTGACCATCGCTCTTTGGATGGATGCTTTGGCCAAGCCCTAAGGCAGGACCAAATGCTTCATTGACCATCTCCTTGGATGGGTGCTTTGACCAGACCCTAAGGCAGGGTCAAAGACTTAATTACACCTATTACATTCGAAGTCGTTTCCTTTTGAAGATATGCCTTCGATAATTAGTTTTTATTCTTTGAAAACCACGTCCAAGATGTACAATCTTCATTATCTGAAATCTTATCCACTCCTCTTTCAAATTCCTTGAACATTCATATTCAACAAATTTTTATAACTCTCCTTTTTTACGTAATATTCTAGAATTCCAAATAAAGCTCTACAATTATCGATATTGTGCCCATTTGCTTCGTGATAATAGCATTATTCACCTTCTTCATGCCTTTCTCCCCATTTTGCACCTTTCTTGGAGTCCAATAGTCCAGTCTTTCTTTGGTAAGAAAATATACTTCTTAAGAAACACGGAGAGGAGTAACTATTTTGCTTTTTGGCCGCTTAATAATATAGTTTCTTTGTTCTCTTCGGTACCTCTTTTGAGGGTTTATAACTTCGTTTTGGTTTTCATTCAATTTCCTTTTCATTATTCGAAGACACTCTCCTTCTCCTTAAGAGATGAGCTAACAACGTCATTCCATTTTTAAGCAAATTTTTCGAAATTGTGGTTTAGCTCTATCTCAAATATCATTCCTCTGGCTTGAGATTGAATAATTTGTCATTCTTGAGTGAAAGAATCATTTCTCAATTTGATAATTTTCCTATGTCCTTAAATTGACTCTCATTTGTTTAGTTTATTTACCAAGGCAAAGATTGGTTTTTCTCCGATGTAAAATGGATTCAAACTCCATTTACTTGGACTATACTGAACAATTCTCTTCTTTTCTTCTACAGTTTGAAGGGCCAAATTCCTTAGGTTCAGTTCTTGTTCCTCACTAAATTATGGAGCATCTTATTGATAGACTGGGGTGTTCAAGTGGGGTTCTGAAGATCCTTGTTATGATTTAATTACCATGATCAAGTTTTGGATGAGACGAGTTTTATTCTATGTTCTCCCTGAATTCAGCTCTCAATGAAAGTAGCACTAAATGTTAGATTAAAATTTGATCTTATCCTAAATAGTTTAGTTAAGGAGAATTGATGATACTTGAGTAAGACAAATTCCTTAGTCAAATATGCAAGTCAAAAGAGGCAAGTCCTTTGGTTTGATATGCAAGTCACATAGGCATGTCCTTAAGTCATAAGTCATGCATGTTATAATCATTGGTCCACATGAGAGTATTTATGCAAATAATAATTTGTTCAAGTCCTTATTACAATGTCACAATTCTAATTTGCCCCAACAGCCATTAAAATCTCAACCTCAAGACTTTTGTTATACACGCAAGAAAATGGAAAATGGAAAGAAGTACACATTGGAATTTGTCTTTTTTTAGTAGGGATACATGCCTAGTTATAGAGGATTTGGACCTTTGGATTCATGAAACGTGTTACTTGTAGGAGGTACACAATCATGACCTATTGATTAGAACATGCTCAGAATGACATGTGGCATAGCCATTCATTTGCTTCATGATGATGTGACACAACTAATCCAATCATGTGATGCAACATGTCTGGCTAATGCCAATTTCATGTGAATTATTCAACTACGATAGCTTTGATTGTCAATATGCGATGGCCTCAACCTTCGATAACTCCCCTAACAATCAACACGCGATAGCTTCCTTCTATCATCAACATACGATATCTTCTCCCAAGTCTCAATGCAATAGCTTTTCCAACTATCAATATGTGATAACTCCTTATACATGATAGCTCCTTTAATTATCAACTTGCGATGGCTATTTTATCTTCAACTTATGATAACTACTTCTTTGTCATCTTGCGATAGCTTCCTCAACTATCAACTTGCGACAACCTCATTTATCATCATTTGTGATAGCTTGCCTTGGTCTTCAACTTGCGACAACTTCATTAATCATCAATTGCGATAGCTATTCTGCCTTCAGCTTACAACATTTCATTTACCATCAACTTGCGGTAGCTATTCTATTTTTAACTTTCGACAACTTGCTTCGATCTGAACTTGAGATGACTTCCTATATTATCAACTTGCGACAACTTATTTTGATCTCAACTTGCGATAGCTTCTACTATGATCAACTCGCAATAACTTCCTCAACCTGCAATAACTCACATTTTTGGGTATAACAATTGAGTTTGGACATTTTTGAAATTTTTAAATGATTGCGTTGAAATTTGTCGAAAAAATCATGGATACATCGATTGATTACGTAATTTTTTTTAATATTGATTCTTAATTTTATGTAGGGGATTCAACCCAAAATCTCATTAGCAACTCAAGTTAATGTTATCCCGCCTTTTGGCAAGGCCGTGACACCAAGGAATTGACTAGTAAACCAATGACGATCCATCCCAGAGATCGGTTATGCACAGGCTCACTATGGATATCGACGAATTTTGTCCGAGTCCGGATCAAGCTTAAAATAATACAACATTACAAGCTAAGCTATGAGAGTCAATGTTCCAAATCTCAAGTCAATCCGAGTTCGTATGCTCAAGTTATGAACGATACAAAATTGGATGAAAACCAACCACCGGTCGAATCGCTCAGTTCGACTCGCTTCGCAACCATCAGAAGCGGCTACTTCGACTCGCTTCGCAACCATCATAAGCGGCTACTTCGACTCGCTTCGCAACCATCAGAAGCGGCTACTTCGACTCGCTCCGCTTCGCCTCCATCAGAAGCCTTCTTCGACTCGCTCAGCTTCGCCTCCCTCAGGAAAGCCCACTTCGACTCGCTCCGCTCGTACCACTGATTTGACTCCATCGAGTTCGACTCCATTGGCGAAGCCACTGTTCAAATCCCTCAGGACGCTCCACTTCGACTCGCTCAATCAATGCACACTTCGACTCGCTCAATCAATGCACACTTCGACTCGCTCAATCAATGCACAGTTCGACTCGCTCAAAACAGCATCAAGGACAGAGTGATCCAAAGACTCAAGCGCCACGTCACCGAGTCGAATGGAAGCGAGTCGAACAAAGCGAGTCGAACGAAACAACCAACTGAGAATCTCATTTCGTATCGATCATATCTCCTAATCTACAAGTCCAAATGCTATGAATTTTTCACAGATTACTACGTGCATGCTAAAGAATGTCCACGCCAAATTTCGACTCCATTGGATGGAATATTGATCGATCCGAAATCTGTTCGTATCGATCACGGATCGAACCGAAACTTCATGGGCTTGGGCACGCGGGCCTGGTCATGTGCCAGAGAGGCTCTCCCGAGATCTGAGCGAAATATCAGCCTCCTACACCTATAAATAGGCCCCAAAGCCAACAGAAAAGGGGTTCTTCTTCTTCTTTGAGCTCTCCAACGCCCGGATTCTGCCAGATCCAGACCTGAACTCCATTGCTGCTGCTACTAACAAAATTTACTGCTGCAAATCGTAATTCTCTGCTATAATTCATTGAATCCACTTGTAATCTTCAAAGAAAGATCAATAAAGCAAACTACTTCATAGTGGACGTAGGCAATACGCCGAACCCCTCTAAATTCTTGTGTCTCCTCGCATTTTAATTATTTTCATATTTGAGATCTGGAGTTTTTGTTAGATAATTCCTCTTTTTCCATTTAATTTCTTCACTTTATCTCTTCAAAAACTTCCGAAGAGTGTTGTGCCCAATTTTGGTGCAAACACTTTGGTGCTTTCACTGAGAAAAAACCAATTTTTCTCCTGCTCTTTGGATCTCCTATCTATTTCGGATTACATAAATACAAGAAGAGGATCCATATCTAGAACTTTGCAGCCCTTCCATTCTATTCAGAACTGCATCAGATCTAGGAAAGGACTTCATCAATTCATTATGGTGAGCACACGTACCACTTCTACAGCTGCAGATCAAGGAGGACGGGACAGGCAGAATCCCGCGCAATTGCCTCCATCAAACCAAGATGCCGCCGGACCTTCAGATCCAACAGGTCCGGTTACCAGACAAGAGTTCCAGACGCTATTCCAAGAATTGACCCAGAGTCGACAACAGCTAATTGAACAACTGCACGCCAACACAGAGTTGACCAACCAGCTAAATCGCCAAAGGCGAAGAAGATCCAAAAGAGACCAAGGTTCCTATTCTTCCATAGAGAGTTCAGCCTCCTCCGATGGCCAAACCAGATCCACACGCCCACAGCTAGGTGTAAGCTACACCCAAGCCATGGGACAACAACCTGCTTCGAACCTTGGACAACCCAGAACTGGACCATCCGTTAGTCACCGTACAGAACCTTCATCTCGAGGAGGTGCTGCTCCTTATCATGTCACAGGCAACATCGCTACTACCACCACTACCGGACAAGGGGTTGATGCCAGAAACCAAGTTGATCCTCAACATAACCCGCGAGAGCAAACCCCAGAACCTTATGTCCCAGAAGATGTTGAACCAAGGAGGCGAGGCATGGACCGTCGGCCGCGTCCGGTCTAGACTCGCGCTGTGGAACTCGACCACACCTTGGCACAACATGCCCCAAGTATCCGAATGCCGGATATACCAACGATGATCCGTCAAATGATCCATGAAAGTCAGGGTCTCAGTAATGACGACTGGGGAATCTCCCGGAGTCATACCCCTTTCACCGATGATGTATTATATGCTGAACCACCTCGGCACTTCAGGATGCCAACTTTGCCAGTTTACAAAGGAAGTTCTGAACCCAATCAACATGTCTTGAAATACGAATGGCTGATGAATGCTGCAAGAGCTGATGACGCAGTAAAGTGCCGTAGTTTCCCCATTTCGCTAGGGGGCATCGCTACCATGTGGTTCACTCGTTTGCCACCATGGTCCATCTATAACTTTGACCAGATGGCCACCAAGTTTGTCGAACAATTCCGTATGCACGTGGCGAGGCCTAAGGACGTTAACACTCTGTCTAGTGTTACACAAGCTCCCGGAGAAACACTTAGACGTTACTCGGAGCGATTCCATGCTACGTGTGCTGAAATAAGCAATCCCAATGATAACTCTATCTTGATGGCATTGACTAAGGGGATTGATGCTGATTCCGAGTTCGGAAATTGGTTAGTTGGAAAACCACCTGCGTCATTGGACCATTTCTATTCCAAGGCAGCCCAATTCTTGAGAAGGGAGGATGCGAAACAGTCTAGGAAGCAGGATGACACAGGGCCCAACATCGAAGGAATACAAAGTAACATCACTGTTAAACAATCCAGAGATAGTTCTGGGAAAGTTCAGTTGAACATCCAAAATAAATAGAATCAGCAGAGGGACAATGGAAATCAAAACAAAAAACGCGATCAGAATCGTGGTCCACGGCGTAGAGCTTCCATGTACGAAAATTACACTCTATTAAACACGTCGTTGGAAAATGTGTATTTGCAGACCTGCAATACCATGCAATACAAGAAACCTGCCTCGAAACCGCCAATAGAAAGACAAATCCAAACAGGAAAATTCTGTAGATTCCATGAGAGTTATGGCCACAACACCAATGAGTGTCGTCACTTACAAGACCTCATTGAAAAACCGATACGTGAACGGAAGTTGGATCAGTATATGCGGGCGCCGCAGTTTGGTGGTGTGGGCCCATCAAATCAGAATCGTGTGCCGAATCAGGAAAGACAGGAGGAACCCGCTCGTACAGGCGAGAGGTTGGTTATCAATACGATAAGTGGTGGTCCTCACCCAGCAGATCGAAGCTAGAAGGAAATGGAGTCATATGCCAGTTCTATCAGGCATGCGGACTTCGAGTGTTGTAGTAGTTTTGATGAAGGGGCTCCGGCCAAGGAACAGAAAACGATGACAGATGACATCATGTTCAAAAACAGGGACGCTGATAAAGTCGAAGCCCCCACTATCGATCCATTGGTCATCTCGGCACAAGTAGGTCCCGCTTGGATGAAGAGGATCTTAGTTGACAGTGGAAGCTCTGTGAATATTTTGTTCAAGCGAGCTTATGATCAAATGAAAATGGAAGCCACGGACTTGAAGCCTTGTCAATCCCGAGTCCATGGTTTCAACGGAAGTGCTACTATACCCACTGGAATGGTGGAACTACCAGTAGAATTGGGAGTTGGGGAGCGTCGAAGAGTACGGATGTTGCAGTTCATTGTTTTGGACATAGACTCCCCTTACAATGCTTTCTTGGGCCGATCGACCCTCGTTGAATTCAGGACAGCCATCGCCCCGTGGTGTTTGACTTTAAAGTTTCCCACTGATCATGGAATATTAATCATTCAAGGAGATCAGGCTGCCGCCAGAGCCTGTTATGTTGCTGAGCAGCGGGAGGCGCAGCGAAAGGAGAAAGGAAAGGACGTAGAGGAATCTCTCTGCGCCCATCTTGCTGATAATTGACAATTAACGCCCGGGCCTAGGCCCGGGCACCCTAGCCAATTCCTCATGGATCTTGACCCAAGAGAAACTGAAGATGAAGGAGAATCCAAAGAAAGTCAAGCATCCCCGGCCGAGCAGACGATGGATGTCCCAATTGATAATGACGATGATTCAAAAATGATAAAGATTGGGTCTCAGCTAAGCCAGCAAACTCAAGAGGAATTGATTGAATTTCTACGAGCGAATCTTGACGTATTCGCCTGGACGCATTCTGACATGTGTGGGATCTCGCCGGACATCGTGAGCCACACCCTGAACATTGACCCGTGGCATGTCCCGGTCAAACAGAAAAGGTGTGGTATGGATCCAGAGAGATCTACCGCCCTTAAAGAAGAAGTAGAAAAGCTTAAAGCGAACGGATTCATTCGGGATGCGCTATATCCTGAATGGGTGTCGAATCCCGTGCTCGTCCGAAAGCCGAACGGAAAGTGGAGAACATGTGTCGATTATTCCGATCTGAATAAAGCATGCCCCAAAGACAGTTTCTCGCTTCCCAGAATTGATCAGCTAGTAGATTCGACAGTTGGGCACGAACTCTTATCCTTCATGGACGCGTATTCTGGCTACAACCAGATACCGATGCATTTACCCGACCAAGAACATACCAGCTTCGTAACCAATCTGGGACTTTACTACTACAAAGTTATGCCATTCGGACTTAAGAATGTCGGGGCTACTTATCAACGATTGGTCAATCAGATGTTTGCCAATCAAATCGGGAAAACAATGGAAGTATATGTAGATGACATGCTTGTGAAGTCACGACTCTCCACCGACCATGTTAAAGACCTAAAAACTATGTTCAACATACTTCGAGAATACAAAATGAAGCTCAACCCACTGAAATGTCACTTTGGAGTTTCATCCGGAAAGTTCCTTAGGTTCATCGTTAACGCTCGGGGAATCGAAGCTAATCCTGAAAAGATTTGGGCAATCAGAAATCTTGAAACTCCAAAGACTATAAAGCAAGTCCAGAGTCTCAATGGAAAGGTAGCAGCATTGAGCAGGTTCATTTCAAAGTCCACCGACAAATGCATTCCCCTCTTCGATCTGATTCGAAAAGGGAAACGAAACTTTGAATGGACCACGGAGTGTGAAGGCACTTTTCAAGCGCTAGTTCAACATCTATCCACACCACCTATCCTGTCGAAGCCTATTGATCATGAGAAGTTGTTCGTATATCTGGCGATATCAGAGAACGCTATCAGCGCTGCATTAATTCGAGAAGAAGACAGGATACAGAAGCCAGTATACTACATCAGCAAACGATTGACTGGAGCTGAAAGAAATTATACGAAGCTAGAGAAGTTGGCTTATTGCCTTGTTATTGCATCAAGAAAACTCCGACCGTATTTCCAGGCACATCCCGTTATTGTTTACACCGACCAGCCGTTACGACAGGTCCTTTTGCGGCCTGAGACGTCTGGTAGGTTACTCAAGTGGAACATCGAACTGAACCAGTTCGATATCACTTACACTCCAAGATGGGCCATACAAGGACAAGTCCTAGCCGATTTCATAGTTGAATTTACCATTCTAGAGGACTTGCCCGAAACCAGCGAATCCCCCGAATACGTCTGGAAGCTTTATACCGACGGTGCATCAAACGACCGGTGTTCAGGCGCTGGTGTTGTACTTGAAACTCTCAAAGTCCGATCCATATGTTATGCTTTGAAGTTCGATTTTCATGCGACTAATAATGAAGCTGAACATGAAGCCCTCTTAGCTGGCTTGAAACTTGCCAAAGATTTGAGAATTATCGCAGTGGAAATTTATTGTGATTCACAATTAGTTGTGTGTCAAGTACGGGGAGAGTATCAAGCAAGAGATTGAAGGTTGGCTGCTTACTTAGCTCGAGTTCAGGAAGTGCTAAATCAGTTCGATTATTATGCCATTTATTGTATACCTCGAGAACGCAACCAAAAAGCCGATTCATTGGAAAAGCTAGCCAGCACAAGTGAAGCTCAACAAATGGGACTCGTTCTCGTAGAAGCGCTACCCTCCCCAAGCATTGATCGGGCAGAAATAGACCGAGTATGCGAAACCGTCCTCGAAAAGGATTCATGGATGACTCCACTCAGAAATTACATTGAGCAAGGAACCCTGCCAGAGCGTAGGAGTGAAAAAAGACAAGTCCTTCGGAAGCCTCACGATTTACCATCCAGGATGGGATCATGCACAGAAGAGGATACTCAGTCCCTCTACTCCGATGTATCGCTCACGACGAAATTAAACGAGTATTGCACGACGTGCACGAGGGAGAATGTGGCGATCACACCGGGAGGCAAGCACTTGCCAAGAAAATACTTCGGTACGAATATTACCGGCCAACCGTGAATCGCGATGCGTCGGATTATGCAAAGAAGTGTGATAGGTGCCAGAAATATGCCCGAATTCCTAGAGCTCCTCCTACCGAGATAATGCAAATGGTCAGCCCATGGCCGTTTGCGATGTGGGGCATCGACATCATTGGTGCTCTACCTCTAGCAAAAGGTGGTGCGAAGTACGCCATCGTCGCAGTTGATTACTTTACAAAGTGGGCTGAAGCCGAAGCTCTCGCTACCATTACAACAAAGAAAGTAATCAACTTTGTGGTTCGCAACATCATCTGTCGATTCGATCTCCCACACACCATTATTACGGAAAATGGAACCCAATTCGACAGTACTGAATTTAAAGATTTCTACAAACGATTTCACATCCAAAAGAAATTCTCCGCAGTTGCACACCCTCAGGCAAACGGACAGGTCGAAGCGGTTAATAAAGTTATAAAGTCCATTCTGAAAAAACGACTGGAAAAGGTCGGGGGCAAGTGGGTCGATGAACTTCCCATGGCTTTATGGGCTTACCGGACAACCCACAAGACTGCGACCGATCACACTCCATTCCCTCTCTCTCTTACGGTTCAGAAGCCGTTATTCCAGTCGAGCTAGAAGTACCTTCTCATCGCGTGACATACTATGATCCAAAGACAAATGCTATATTGCTTGCTGAATCTCTCGATCTACTAGATGAGAAGCGTGAAGAGGATGACTTGAGGGCAGCCGCGCATCGAAGTCGAGTCGCCCGATTGTATAATGCCAAGGTCCGTCCGCGAAACTTCGAACTAGGCGATCTCGCCTTGAAAAGAATCTATCCGGTTCCGTCGCTTATGAGGCCGACATGGGAAGGACCGTATGTTATTGAAAGAAGGCTCGGAGATGGCACATTCAAATTATCGACCGTCGACGGTCTTACTCTGCCAAGAGCCTAGAATAGCGAGAGCCTTCACCGCTATTACAGATGACAGGCTATCTTTATCCATTTAATTTACTTTCCATTTTGCAATTTGTTTCTGCATTTCGAAATGAGAGTTTGTAACAAGGCAACTGACTTTGCCATATTTTCTTATTTCAGCAATAAAATGCAATCTCTTCGAGCCAGAGCTGTGATTTACTTGAAATGCTTCATATGATCATCACTATGCACGGAGAGCTAAGTTCCACCATACGGTGGAATTTATTCAAATAGGGAGTGACTACGATGCAACCAATCACTCGCTAAGTGAAACCCGAGCTCGGGGACCAGCCATCACATCAAAGTCAAGAAAGGATTGATACACGACAATCCTTCATTCAACTACGAACTCCCAGAGTGCGAGTCGAAGTATAAGCATCAACTCCGAACTCCCAAAGTGCGAGTCGGAGTATAAACATCAACTCCGTATTCCCACAGTGCGAAGCGGAGTATAAACATCAACTCCGAGGTCCCAGAGTGCGAACCGGAGTATAAACATCAACTCCGAACTTCCAGAGTGCGAGTCGAAGTATAAACATCAACTCTGTATTCCCAGAGTGCAAAGCGGAGTATAAACATCAACTCCAAGTTCCCAGAGTGCGAACCAGAGTATAAACATCAACTCCGAACTCCCAGAGTGCGAGTCGGAGTATAAACATCAACTTCGAACTCCCAGAGTGCGAGGTGGAGTATAAACATCAACTCCGTATTCCCAGAGTGCAAAGCGGAGTATAAACATCAACTCCGTATTCCCAGAGTGCGAAGCGGAGTATAAACATCAACTCCGAACTCCCAGAGTACGAGTCGGAGTATAAACATCAAATCCGAACTCCCAGAGTGTGAAGCAGAATATAAACATCAACTCCGTATTCCCAGAGTGTGAAGCGGAGTATAAACATCAACTCCGTATTTCCAGAGTGCGAAGCGGAGTATAAACAACAACTCCAAATTCCCAGAGCGCGAAGCGGAGTATAAACAACAACTCCAAATTCCTAGAGCGCGAATTGGAGTATAAACATCAACTCCGAGTTCCCAGAGCGCGAATTGGAGTATAAACATCAACTCCGAGTTCCCAGAGTGCGAAACGGAGCATAAACACCGGCTTCAAGTTCCCGAGCAGGAATTGAAGTATAAATATCAACTCCAAACTCCCACAGCGCGAGTCGGAGTACAAGTGTCAACTCCAGGTCCTCAGATCGTGGACATGTAATAAAAACTTAGGCCGGTATGAAAATACTAAATATTACAATGTGGGTGCTGGATATATTTGTTGTGTCCTAGACACTTTTGCTACAAGAGTTTCAATAATGCACAGACAGAACATCATAATTACTCCCTATTCATAGCTGAAGTGAGTTGTCCAAAAATAATTCAAATAAGAGGCTGATTTTGAACAGGAGCAGGTCTGCAATTGTAAATCGACGCCAATGCAGCAAGAATCCAAATTAAAATGATAAAGGTCGAATTCAAGTAGTCCAAAATAAGCAACCATCATTATGTAATTATGATGCATTGTGGATAAATTGTGATATGATTTTGGTCATATGCTGCATCGACTAATTAATGTTGTAAGTATACCATGTCTAATACAATAGTCAATCTTATGCTATTTTGTATTATTTTGATCTCCTTGCATAATTTACAGCTTGGTGCTAATGTTGTATATGGTTCTGACATTATATATGGTTTTGACATTGTTGTATAAGTGGATAAAATTATTGTTAATGGCGCAAGCCAAGTATCAGGAGAGGGGTAATGCATAGACATTACTCCGGTGCTACAAAATAGCACCGTTGTAATGGCAAATTTTTTGGAAACAGTTTGGTGCTAATGTTGTATATTGTTCTGAAATTGTTGTATAAGTGGATAAAATTGTTGTTAATGGCGCAAGCCAAGTACCAGGAGAGGGGTAATGCATAGACATTACTCCGGTGCTACAAAATGGCGCCGTTGTAATGGCAAATTTTTTGGAAACAGTTTGGTGCTAATGTTTAAAATAAACCCTATATTTTGAGTTCCATTTATTGAAATTTAAATAGTCCATATATTTTAACTAGTTAAAATTAATTAAATGTTTAAAATCATACTACAAAATTCTAAATAATATTAATTGAACTGTAGAATATTTAATGAAAAAAGAAATATATGATATTTGTAGGACCATTTCTGTCTATATTGATGGTAAAGAAAGTAAATAATATTACTTATCTTCCTATCCTATATCAAAATTCATGTACTTATCTTATATTTTAAGTCAAGATAGTACTAATAAATTGAGTGTAGATATAGACAAAACAATGTTATTCGATAATAATTTACTATGTGAATTTAACTGGTTGACTATATTTTACCCTGATTGAGATGAAATATAAAAGAAATTGAATGAATAAAATATAGTCTCTTTTTATAAGAAAATTTCCATTGCATATCTATCAATACTGAAAAAGGGCAATATTTTAATAAGATAAACACTAATTAAAGAAACATGGGAAGTAAATAAGTCTAAAAATAGAAATGCATAAATTAACGCCTTTATTTTAAATTAGCATGAGATAATAAAAACGCTTATGAAATGTATAAGGAATCTTTTTGAACTAAAGAGCGAATAATTGGTTTGCATTTATGGCAGTTTGAAAATAAATTACGGCCAGCAATAAATATGCAGGAGAGGAGAAAACGGGAAATTAAGTAAGTTATCATTTAACGGCTTTAGAGTTTAGACTACAACATGGATTTGGTAAGCTAGCACGTGGTTTGCTGTCAAGTTCCTCTGAAAATGATTGAAATGGTGAACGATGTACATTTTAGCACATTAAACACTATTATATTACATTCATTACTGTCCTTCTTAAGGCAACTAAAAACCAGGTGTGTTGACTATAACAAATAGTTTTCTAGCTATCTATGTTTGCATTTGATTTGAATGATGTGGCATAATTGATTGATTAAATGTGTATATATTTAAACGTTTTATACACCATCAAATGTTATTTAAATTGTTAGAAAATGCCACAACAATTTGTTCATTACCGCTCTACCTTCAACTAAGACTATATTATTGAGACAGTAAACCATAGATAGCAACTATAGAGCGATACAAGGATCCAATCCTTATTATAGTCACTTTATAATCTATGTTTTGAATTCCATTTATTGAAAGTTAAATATGTAGAATTAATCTTACAACAAATTTCTCAATATAATTTCAAAAATATTCTTTTCGAGCAGTTGGAACGAGGACCCATTGAAGGGAAAGTCTCATGTTCTGTTAAATATGATATAGGAGGGCAGTATGTCTTTCAACATAGACAAACAATGGATAAATGAATCAGATCTAAGATCTACATACTATATAGACGGGGTGCAGAAGTTCATTAGTTTTGTTGAAGAAAACGGTGGTAAGAAAGGATTGTATTTATGCCCTTGCACCCGGTGCAAAAATATGAACACGATCAAATTAGATGACATTCATTTTCATTTGCTTAGATGGGGTATTATCCAATCGTATACAGCGTGGTATTTTCATGGGGAAAAAAGGGCGGAGATGGAAAAACAACAACCAGTTAGTCATGGCAGAACTACTGCTGAGTCTGAACATATTAGGATGGAAGATCTGGTCAATGATGCAGATAGATTTCATCATTTTCAACCTACAAATTCATTGCCTGATCATGCTAATGTTGGAGAGCAGTCTACTGATTGTCCAGATTGGCAGACCAATGAAAGTAAGAAGTATAAATCACTTTTTGGTAGCGTAAAAGAGCCACTGTATCCTTCATGTTCAAAAGGGATTACGAAGCTGTATGCCATTGTGAAACTGAATAGCTTGAAGACCCAATACAGCTTTTCAGATAATGGTATGACTGCACTTCTCGAACTAATAAAGGAGTTACTCCCCGAAGGTAACACGCTGCCGACAAAGTACTCCGACGTGAAGAAGATCATTAAGCAAGTTGGGATGAATTACAAAACTTATGATGCATGCATCAATGATTGCATATTGTACTGGAAAGATGATGCGAATAAAGTTTCTTGTACAAATTGCAATGAACCAAGATATATGACATCATTAAACGAAGAGAGAAAATGCACCAAAGTACCTCGAAAGACATTAAGACATTTTCCTTTAATTTCTAGATTGAAGAGACTGTATATTGTACCATGGATGGCAGATGCGATGACCTGGCATGGTCGTGCCAAGTCTGATCCAACCGTAATGCGTCATCCATGTGATACTTCTCAATGGAAAGTCGCAGATTCATTTGATCAAACTTTTGCTGCCGAGCCACGAAATGTCACACTTGGAATAGCAACAGATGGTTTCTGTCCACATGCTTCTCTCTCTAACCCTTATAGTTGTTGGCCAGTAATTGTAGTACCATATAATCTTCCTCCGTCTATGTGCATGAAAAGGGAGTTCTCAATGTTAACATTGTTGATTTCTGGGCCAAAACAACCAGGAAAGGATATTGATGTTTATTTACAGCCGTTGATAGACGAATTAAAGCAGTTATGGGAAGGAGTAGTTACATTTGACTCGTTAAATAATTTTGAGTTCACAATGAGAGCTAGGGTGCTGTGGGCAATCCATGATCACCCTGCTTTTGGGACTTTATCGGGATGTACAACTCACGGTTACTTTGCATGTCCTGTTTGTGGGGAAAAAACTTGTTCTTATTATCTTCCTGAAAGTAAGAAGATGTGTTACATGGGACATCGAATGTTTCTTCCTAACGAACACAAGTTTCGATACGATAAGACAAATTTCAACAACGAACAAGAACTTCGTCGTCCTAAATGGCCATTGACTGGTTTTCAAGTTGAAAAGAAAGTAGCGAATATCAAAATGAAAGTTGGTAAACAAAAAGAAGAAATTGGTCGAAAACGGAAAAAGTCAACTAATGAAGATGTTGATAATATTTCTGGATGGTATAGGAGGTCTATCTTTTTTGATTTACCATATTGGAAAGCAAATTTGGTTCGACATAATATTGATGTTATGCATACGGAGAAGAATGTCACGGAGCATCTCATCAGCACCATTATGGACCATAAAGATAAGTCAAAAGATGGCATCAATGCACGCAAGGATTTGAAAATCATAGGTATAAAACAAAAGTTGTGGGTGATGGAAGATCCTGAAACAAATAAAACAATCATACCAAAGACAACTTTCACTTTGAGCAAAGAAGAAAAGATACGGTTTTGCACCGTTTTGAAAAATCTGAAAGTGCCTAACAAATTTTCTTCTAACTTTCACAACAATGTGAGCATCAATCCTCCTGAACTAAGAAATATGAAGTCACATGATTACCATGTCATAATGCAGCATTTGCTTCCGGTATTGCTTCAACATTCTTATCCACAACATAAGGATCTACGAAATGCTGTTCATCATATTAGTTTATTCTTTAACATTTTGTGTTCAAAGGTGATCAATAGGGAACATCTTTTAAAAGCAAAGGCTAGCTTAGTAGAAGCAATGTGTGTTTTTGAAAAACATTTTCCACACGCATTTTTTGATATCAGTGTCCACCTTATGGTTCATTTAGCCGATGAAGTGTTGATTTGTGGCCCTGTCAGATATAGATGGATGTATCCATTTGAACGGTAAATTTCTAATTTCAGTTATGCACATCATTATTTCATATAAATAGCTACCGTCTATAGTATATAATTGATCACATTTATAGGTTGATGAAAACATATAAATGATATGTGCGCAACAAAAGATACATTGAAGGGTGTATTGCAGAAGGATATATCGTACAAGAAGCTAGTCTTTACTGCATGGAATATATGCCAAACGGAGGTGATGGCAATCATAAACATACCCGCGAAGCTTTTTAGACGAGGACGATGAGTTTGCTGGTGAGATACCTCTGGATAATGGTAAAGACATAACGTTAACCCAAGTGCAGTTTGAACAGGTGTGTAGATGGGTCCTTAATAAGTACGATGGATTGGATGAATGGAAGAAGTAAGTTCATGAACTTGTTTGGAATTTTAATTTTTTTAATTCAATTTATATATACATTTTGATATGTGTTTTTCGTAGGAGGTATAACTCCTATGTGAAAAGTACTAGATTTCAACCTAGAGGCAGGGCTACCACCGTGGAAGTAGTTCAAAGTTTTAATCTATGGTTACGTAATGAGGTTTAACTTCGTCTTAAGTATTTCATGTGTTTATAAGTGTGCAATACACCTTTGTGACCATGCTTTTTTACTTATTAAAATTTATGTAGCTGTTAAAGACCATCGATGTTAATCCAACTCTATGGCGGTTAGTGCACGGGCCGAAGTTCATAACGTGTAGTTATATGAAGTACCAAGTGAATGGATTTTCATTTTCCACGAAAAAGTACGAAGACCGTATGGTAACACAAAATAGCGGTGTATGCATGAGAGCAATTACAAAATTTAGAGCGAGTGGCAAGGATAAAAATTATAAGGAAGCAGAAACAACGTATTACGGAGTCATTCAACAGATACTTGAGTTGGATTACACTGACTTCAAACAAACAGTTTTTTATTGTGATTGGGTAAAAGTCGAGGATAAGGTCAATGGTTGCAAAATAGATCCCATTTCAAACCTCATCATGGTAAATTTAGGGAAATTGAAGAACAAAAATAACATGAATGACGAGCCATTTATTCTTGCATCAGAAGCGAGTCAAGTTTTCTACTCAAAAGATTTAAAAAATAACGGATGGTCTGTGGTCTTGCATACACCAAAACGGTTAACTACAAATGTGGATGACATTGAGTTCCCTACCGTCTACTAATCAGCTTTTGAAGACAATGAAAAATTAGAAGACCTTACCAAATCCATATGTTAACTTATTAGTATTCGTACATCACATGATTGTGTGTTTGTATATTTTTAATTGCACGATTGTGTGTATGTATGGTTTTGAATATTTTATACATTCCAATGCAATTCCAGGTGTTGTCACTTAATAATTTTGTATGTGCAAGTGTGTTATATTATGGAGTGTTGACATTGATACATTGATACATGTATAATTATTATCGTGGCTTATTAAAATAATTAGTAATATTATATTTTGCAGGAAACTATGTCAGAAAATCCACCATCTTCACATTCGTCATGTTCAGAGGCGAAGAAAGTTGATCAAAACTTACTTGGTATTCCGGTCTCAGATAACACTGGAAAAATCACTACTATGCTCGGTAAACTAGTAAGAGCTCATGTGCCGATATCATATATAAGTTGGAATAAAGTACCTGGAATATACAAGGACAACGTTTGGAACGAATTGGTGGTAAGTATCCTTATCTGTTTGACAACAACTATTTCATTCAATAGCCTTATGGTTTCAACTCTTTGCACAACACATAATTTAATATATTTTTTGCAGAAAATTTATGAGCTCGATCCGCTTTCAAAGGAAATGTTTTTAAAGAGAATGGCCGAGGCTTTTAGGAGATACAAGAAAAACTTGAGAGTAGTTTATTATGACCCTTTCAACAATGACGAAGAACGGTTGAAAAATTGCCCATCTACAGTTGCTCAAGAAGATTGGACAGAGTTCGTAAAAAATGAAGCAACGCCTGAAGTGAGCGGAAGAAGGGAGGTAGGCAAAAAGAACAGAGCATTGCTCAGTTATGCTCATCATGCAGGACGTAAAAGTCACGCTAAAATAGAACAAGAAATGGTAATTTATATTCATTTTCATTCAAATGATTTACACATTGTGATTGGATATTCATGTCGTTGCATCAACTTGTATTGCAGATCGTTGCTAGTCCATCAACAAATATCAGTCGTCGTCAAGTATGGGAGAAGACACACAGGAAAAAAGATGGTAGCATATCAGATGCCACTTCTTCATACTTTGTAAGTTAAACAAATATTAACTTGCATATTCTTTAAAATTCCTTATTCATGTAAGTATTATCATATTACAGGATCAAATTGCAAAAGCGAAGGAAAAGATCACTGATAGTGATGAAGAAAAATTGACAGTGGATGAAGACATCTTATCACAAGTGCTTGGTAAGGATGCAAGGGGTAGGAGCCGCGGTGTTGGGACCGTTATACCGAAGACTAAAGTTAAGGCTTGTGCCATTGCATAGAAACGACTCCGACATGTTCATGGCGAGCAAGATGAGTTGAAAATGAGGGTGGGAAGTTTGGAGGGTACAGTGGGAAATTTGTCTGGGCAAATGGAGGTTTTGATCAACATGGTGGGAAATATTGAACAGGGAATTCGTGCACCGGTCAATTCTTCCGATGGAGGATGCGCCACACAATTCAATGCTCCTGAATTCATTGCTTCGCAGTTCCAGGATTCGACCAATGTTACGAACAATCAAAAATGTGAAATCCTCAACTCTGATTTAGAAGTAATAGGAACAGGTATTTTTAACATTTAAACATTTATGACATAATAAGTAGAAAACTTAAATAATAATAAATATTCCCTTTTATTGCAACAGGTACTATATGCCGAGATTCTACATTGTCCAACATCCATGGGAAATCTGTACCATCCACACATGAAAAAGTGGTGTTGGACAGTATACTGCTACCAGATGAGAGAACCAGCAAAATGAATCATCAATTTGCAGAGACCTTTGCTGATGTTGGAGTGGGTGGATATGTGTGCCATCCGAAGTGTCTTATTCGATATCTCTAGATGATGGAGCAGGTATATTTTCTGTTTATGTGGTCCACCTTTCTCTCTTGAAGCTTTGTCCAATGTCGAATAACGACTTTAATAAGGTGTTTCTACATATGAATTATGTGTATTATTAAGTTTATCTTTTGATAACGATTATCAAAAAATCTTTAAAATGTAAATTTTAGACACTTAAGTTACTCAGATGGTATCGAGATGAATTTTAAAATCCGAGATGTAAACCCTAGATACACTCATCTCACCCGAGATCTCATTTGATACAAGATATCATGTGTAGAATTTCCAAGGCGAGGCGCCATTGAAATCTGAGATTTAAAACCTTGGTAATAATAGTAGCCACTATTTTCTACTTATGTTAGTATCATTGTAATTTATATAACAAAGTATATCCCTTAATATTATACTAACATAATTCGAAGAAAATGTTATTATCTGATTTTTGTTAGTGGATAAATCTATTATTGATTAAGAGAATAATTGTATAATCTATTTTTGACATATTTGAGAAAAAATAAAGGTGAAAAATCCCACGATCCGATACTGTAATGACCTTTTTGTATCATAATTCAATAAAGTGATCGAATTATGGTTGAATTATAAACGGTTAAGCCCTAAATATTTTTTAACATATAATTGTGATTGTTATGTAGTTTGGGTCGAATTATGTACTTTGTAGAAAAATATATATGAAGAAAACGATGTTTTCTAAGATAACAGTTTTGATTGTCACCGGTTAATTTATTATCTAACGAATTTGCTAATTAGTGATTAATCTTGTCTTTATATAGTTAAGGCAATTTATTTACACATCTTTTCCTTCTTATATCCCTTAAAACTGTATTTAAATAGGCCTTACATTTAACAACTCTAAGATCCATATAATTAGATATACTTTATTTGTAAATAGGCCTTACATTTAACAAATCTTTTATCAGTTGAGACTCCCACGCTTTCCTTGTAGTTTCCATTATCTTGATATTAATCAGGTGATCTTGGAACTTCAAATCCCACACCACAGTCACCACTGCTTCCTGCAAAATTGATTCCACATCTAAGAACATAGGTTGTAAGTTACTATTATGTAAGTTTCATATCTAAGAACATATGATTTTTCATCACAAATGTTGAAATCTCATGGGTGAGATTCATGGTACTGAAATGTGCAAATTACTCTATTTTGGAGGCAATTTCTCTTAAGACTGAATATGCAATGCAGCAAAATATGCATAACAGCATAAACACTAAATTGCCTTCTAAACCATGAAAAAGCAACACATTAAAGCTATTTCATGATGTTGTATAAGATAATCTTAGGTTTTTGCATCACTAAGTAATCCAGGTAACCAGATCAATCAGTTATATAATCATAAAATGAATTAACTTGGCTTACGGGATCATCACTGCTTGGACCATTCACGATGCAGGCCCAAATAAAGGTGTTCAAATGGGGACAGGAATGGACAATCTATTTTGAATCCAGATATTAATTTCTTTTAAGCATTGCATTTACACGTAGGTGATTAGTGATCATAACGACTATGGGGATATAAAATCAAACTTCATTACTAAACCTTTTCTTAAATCCTTAATGATGTGCATATCTGCCTGTAGCAATAAAGGAATGATGATTTTACAGTGCTGTGCAACTGGTAAGAATGATAAAATATTATATCTACATGCAGTGTAAAATTTGAATACCAATTATATTTAATGAATCTATAATAGCTGATAAGATTACTAACTACCAATGGAGAGTTTCTATCTGTATAGACATGGATATGGATCTATACTAATGGAGAGTTTCATTATTCATATTCCTATTACATTTTAAATAAACTGAAAGTTCATGCAGTATAACAACTGCGCACATCTTACTTCTCAACTTGAGACTCTATCCGGGGTTCCTTTGAGTCTTATTTCTTTTACAGTTAACTGTTACACCGAAGTACAAAATGTGAATGCTTATTTGTATCTTATTTTTGGTTGCAGGTACGACAAGTTTATTGGTGTACGATTCCTTCTCAAATGATTTTTCAGTTGTACCAAGATTTGAGGACTTCAAAGGTGTGGGGCATTTCCTTGGCATGGAGTGTGTGTATTTTTTAAAATGTAGGCCTTTTGTGTTTGCTACTGTTATTATATAACAATACAATCTCCTATGATTATCATTATCGTTAACTATGATTCTTGAATTGTAACCATATAAAGACTTGTAATGCCAGCGATATATTAATGTGCTAAATGCTAGTGTTATGTAATGATATTATGTAATGATATTGTTAAGTTATTACGCACTGCAATGCAGATTATTGAATCATTTGAATGTGCACTGTCTATAATATTATTTGTTTTGATGTCTCGGAATGATTATTGATTATATATTGGATATGAATAGGTCTATAATATTATATATTGGATATTGATTATATATTTATATCTAATTGACTAATTAGATATGGCTTTTAGCCGTATCTAATTGGTTCATTAGACGCTGCCAATTTGTCAATTAGATACGGCTTCTGGACGTATCTAATGATCCAATTAGATACGGCTAATGGCCGTATCTAATTGATACATTAGATACGGCTAAAAGTCGTATCAAAATATTAAGCTCGGCATATTTTGATACGGCTTTTAGCCGTATCAAAATATCGTTTATGGTATAGTGTTACAAAGGAACATTCAAAAACAACCATCGAGCGTTGTTACAACGAATTTCACGTCGGTTCAGGAGAGGATCGATACAGAATTCAATATAAAATAAACTGACAACGACTCGTGAACGTACAAATGTTAACGAGAGTCAGGTTAACATACATGCATGTATGTCGGACTAATATTCAATATTTCAGATTTACAAGAATCAGAAACTCATTTAAAAATGATTACAACAACAGACGGCTAATCACTAGCATACATCAATCAGTTTCAACAGTACAGGGTACAGCAGTTGACAGTCAACAGTTTACATTATCGAGAAAAATCAATCAAAGATTACAACATTTCAAAGCACATCATGTTTCCACAAGATGTACTTTAGGGGGCAAATGTTATCCCGCCTTTTGGCAAGGCCGTGACACCAAGGAATTGACTAGTAAACCAATGACGATCCATCCCAGAGATCGGTTATGCATAGGCTCACTATGGATATCGACGAATTTTGTCCGAGTCCGGATCGAGCTTAAAATAATACAACATGACAAGCTAAGCTATGAGAGTCAACGTTCCAAATCTCAAGTCAATCCGAGTTCGTATGCTCAAGTTATGAACGATACATAATTGGATGAAAACCAACCACCGGTCGAATCGCTCAGTTCGACTCGCTTCGCAACCATCAGAAGCGGCTACTTCGACTCGCTTCGCAACCATCATAAGTGGCTACTTCGAATCGCTTCGCAACCATCAGAAGCGGCTACTTCGACTCGCTTCGCAACCATCAGAAGCGGCTACTTCGACTCGCTTCGCAACCATCAGAAGCGGCTACTTCGACTCGCTTCGCAACCATCAGATGCCTTCTTCAACTCGCTCCGCTTCGCCTCCATCAGATGCCTTCTTTGACTCGCTCAGCTTCGCCTCCCTCAGGAAAGCCCACTTCGACTCGCTCCGCTCGTACCACTGATTCGACTCCATCGAGTTCGACTCCATTGGCGAAGCCACTGTTCGAATCCCTCAGGACGCTCCACTTCGACTCGCTCAATCAATGCACACTTCGACTCGCTCAAAACAGCATCAAGGACAGAGTGATCCAAAGACTCAAGCGCCACGTCACCGAGTTGAACGGAAGCGAGTCGAACAGAGCGAGTCGAACGAAACAGCCAACCGAGAATCTCATTTCGTATCGATCATATCTCCTAATCTACAAGTCCAAATGCTATGAAATTTTCACAGAAGACTACGTGCATGCTAAAGAATGTCCACGCCAAATTTCGACTCCATTGGATGGAATCTTGATTGATACGAAATCTGTTCGTATCGATCACGGATCGGACCGAAACTTCATGGGCTTGGGCGCGCGGGCCTGGTCACGTGCCAGAGAGACTCTCCCGAGATCTGAGCGAAATATCAGCCTCCTACACCTATAAATAGGCCCCCAAAGCCAACAGAAAATGGGTTCTTCTTCTTCTTTGAGCTCTCCAACGCCCGAACTCTGCCAGATCCAGACCTGAACTCCATTGCTGCTACTACCAACGAAATTTACTGCTGCAAATCATAATTCTCTGCTGTAATTCATTGAATCCACTTGTAATCTTCAAAGAAAGATCAATAAAGCAAACTACTTCATAGTGGACGTAGGCAATACGCCGAACCACTCTAAATTCTTGTGTCTCCTCGCATTTTAATTATTTTCATATATGAGATCTGGAGTTTTTGTTAGATAATTCCTCTTTTTTCATTTAATTTCTTCACTTTATCTCTTCAAAAACTTCCGAAGAGTGTTGTGCCCAATTTTGATGCAAACAGTTAAAATATTTACCATTTAGATAAACGATCGTTGACGATTGTACCATAATTATTTGAAATTGAGACTACAAAGGTTGCTGTATTATATAAAAAGCCATGTTTATGTTCTTAAACAATATTAAAACATAATAATTTACCTAGCATTATTGTCCAAATGGTTAGATGATTAAAATTTTATCCGTGAGGTTATATATTCGAATCATGCGTAACGTGATTTGAACCACCGAATATATTTTGACTTATAGTATGCTATTGCTCGTAATACTACACCTAGGCTTAAAAAAAAGAGGAAAGATGGTTATCTTAATATCTTAAATTTGTATTCTAAAAACTAGGACATTACCTTGATGGTAAAGACGTGGCCTTTTTTTAGTTAGAATGTCATTCCCATTTCCACTATATTTTATTTATATATATGTCCCATTTCCACTATATTTTATATGTTTAAATAATGCAGACATACCGTATTTTCATCCTCACCGTTGAGCTCTGAGCATAAAATAACAAACGCAACAGGGCATATATACGTGTCCACAATCACTTCTTGTATTAAAATTCCATTTTCTAAGTTGATTAGAGCTGGATTTGACTTCCTTTGCGTATTAGGTAGCTTTCGCAATGGCGGGCCAAAGTAGGAAGATCTCAGCAGCATCTGCTAGATCACATACTAGACGGAAAAATCAAGCTTCTTCGACTTTCCCAATTACTACAGGTACCATCATTTCGAAATATATCTTTTTTCTTTAAAAAATCTTAGATAGGTTTGAATTCCCATGGTTCGGCTCATCGATGTTTGGTTGTATTTGTGAGAGATTATTTATTATATCACTTTCTGAATATAAGTGATTTCTGTAGCCCGAATCAGGGAACACCTACTCATGAGTATTAGTAGTCGCGGCGACTTTTTCCATTTACTTCCAGATTCAGTGTTTTCAGCTTAATTACAATGAAAATTTGCAAGTTTGTAGTTATATTATGCAAAAATTACAATGCTGATCAATTGTAATGAGGTAACAGGAAGGAAAAGAACAAATAAAAGCCCAAGTTTAATTGAATCCGAGTGATTGTCCAGGCAGCGGAGTATCACGTGAATTTCTGCAAAAATATGATTTCAGTTGATGTTATCCTAATCATAGAAGATGTGAATTACGAATTAAAGGATGCACAATGTTGATTTGGAAATTCTTTTAGATACTTGGCATTTTTGTATGCTGGAGTGGATGTACAAGGAATTACTAAAAGAACAAGCAATATTTGTACAGGAAATGAAATAACTGGAAATTTTCAATGATGTTTTCTGTTAAAAGGAATTCTTTGATTCTTCCTTTATAAACACAGCAAACAGTAACCAAGGGTCCATTCTCGGCAAACCAAAACGGGGAGTTTGAGCTGGGTATTTGAGCGGGGAAGTTGGTTGAATTGAGAATGCGTTTGGCAATGCGAATGGGGTATTTGAGCGGAGTATTTAAAATATGATTTTTAATTTAATTGATTTATAGTCAATTAATTATTTGTTTTATTGTGTAATGCATGTTTTATAATTGCAAATAATAATAAAATAAATTGCTTGATTTCATTAAAACAAACAAATACATTTTTACATTCAAATATATGAAAAAAAAACAAACTAAAACCACTGATTACGACCACGTAACAAATTCAACTGGTAAATCATAAATCCTGCTACTTCCTCATTAGTCAAATTTTCTACAATATCTAAATTTGTGGATTCATTGCGAAAAATTAACGTAAGCTCCCAAACAGATATAACATGAGATAGTATATTAAAACAATGTTGTAGTTCGAACATTATGTATGAACGATCGACCGTCAAACGTCATGCTTGCTCGAGCTGCTCTTCTCGGTATGTTTATTGCGTCTAGGCCGTGGAGTGTCACGGGCTACCCAATTGAAGCAATAATCCATATCGACGGCAATGAAAGACTAAACGGGTGGAGTATGAGGCATCATATATTTGCAAGTGCTCTTTTTTATGCAACCTTCAAAAAACTGATCCAACACTCTTTGGAACCGTCTAAGCACTCATTCTCCTGATTCCAGATCCCAGATCCCTCCTTCTAGCTGCATCAGCATGTTTCAATCAACCTAAGAACTCTTCAGGTTGTCCCATTTTTTTTCATGTGTGTATGAGATCAGTCAAGCTTTAATCTGTCGTTAAATGCGCTTGCCACCGACGCATAAAACAAGCTGACGGAATTTCTTTTGTCCGGCAGAAATTCCATGCACAAACCAATGAAAACTCCCTTCCTCTCGGACGTTCATAAAGCAATAGGTTGAGAGAAAGCAGAAGCAGAAGATGCGTGCGACATGCTGAAAACTAAAAAGTATAGAATATAACAAAAAATTCACAGAAAAATATATCTTATAGATCGAAAGAAAATAAACATAATAATGTAAAAAAAAAACCTTAAAAGAGAGTCGAAATACGCTGTAGAAAATGGGGAAGGAGGGAGGTGAGTTGTTTTGTGTTGGTGTGGAGGTGGAAATGGGAAGGGGGGTTGGATTAAATAAGAGAAAGAAGGAGCCGTTGTTGGAAAACGGTATAAGCGTTCAACGCGTCAGACGCCGACGTATCAATTTCTACTAACTGGTCCGACGATACAAATGTCACGTTTGGAACGTTAGGACTTCCAACGCGTTCGATGCATCAGACGCGTTACCAACGTTAACGTGGCATTTTTCACTGCGAACAGCTCCTAATTTATCCTTGCTTTATTTTGTCTTTTCCCCTCCTCATTTATGTAGTGTTCTTTTCATCCTGCCAAAACCCACATGCATGATTTGACAAAAATGAAAATTAAACACACATCTTTTTTTTTACATTTTCTACTTATCTTACTTCACATCTTCACTCCAAGTTCTAGAATCATCAAAAATTGATCATATAAAAATGATGGTAAAAAAAAGTCAATTTTGATGTCAACAAATGCAACTTGCGAATCATCAAAAATTGATCATATAAAAATGATGGTAAAAAAAAGTCAATTTTGATGTCAATAAATGCAACTTGCGAGAGTAGTTGATTGGGGTCGAGCCTGTCCAGAATTTTGCCTCTCGTGATTCGAATTAAATTTTAGATCAACGACATTAAAATTAATGTTTTTGGTAGATGTGATCGAAGGAGGTGAGTTTGGTACCGTTAGGTGCAAATTTTGGTGCAAAGTCGCTTGGGATAAATACAGGCAGTGGTTATAGTTATAGGGATGACGAAGTTTAGTCAAAACTAAAGTTGAGACAATGATGCAATTATTTGCATTGCAAATGATTGTTGTACAGTTTTTTTGAGATATTATTTAGTGCTGGCATCAACAACACTCATATTGATTATGTGCAAATGTTATGCATAATATTTTTACTATGTAATTGCACAACAAAAACCATTTACAGTGTCAATAATTGTAGGACAGTTGCTAATAATTGCACGCTTTGCAAATAATTGAACTTACAAGTAGTATCGTTTTAGATATATTGATAATAGTTTAGTATGATTGCAGAGACATTCACAAAATCAAATGTAACATTATTTTGAGCAATAATTTTATACATATAAATAAAAACACTTGGCTTACATGGTATTTATGGCAGAGATGTAAGGCTAAGGTTTTCTTAATCCTAAATGCTCCTTATTAAATGTTAGAATTTAGGACATTCTGAATTATAAATTTTTGGTTAGACATTGGAATGTAAGAAAGATAGATTGAAAGGATGGGAAGTTGAAAAGTAGGAAGCAAGACGATTAATAGAAAGAACGAATGACGTTCGACGGATGTAAAAAGTGTCGATAATTTAAATCCACGAATGGTTAATAAAATGAGGATAGAAGGAAACGAAAAGTGAAAGTTCAAAGAAACGAATAAAAACATGTTAGGGGTCATGGGATATATTTATCTCAAAACAAACTTGCATCTATTTATGAGAATTGTTAAATAGCAAATCGATTTGGATAAGGCTAATGAAAAAAAGTATTTTCTTAATTAAATCTTATTTTAGTAAGAAAGAAAAACTAATAATTGAATATCCACTTATAAAATCATACTAAAAATGACTAAATTGCCCTTTTATAATCAACCTTCTTATCTTTCTTTTTCATCTCCAAATTCTCTGCTTCTCTTGACTCTAAATATATGTTTTTATACCTTAATTCTCTAATTTTATGATCATGGAGGAGAATGCATCGCAATCTCTAACTCAATCTCTATTTTCCTAATCTCCATCTCAATCTCTACCAAAATAATGATACCGATATTGATTTCTTTCTTCATATTCAAGATTTCAATGATGTATTTGTAGGATGTTTAGAATCTCATATTTTGACTAAGTCTAAAAATAAGATATGCAATTATCTATTTAATAAAAGAAAAAAAAGTACAAACAAAATTAGTATAATATTTTATATTTATTTAGATTAAAAATGATACAAATGGAAAGCAATGAAATGAATTCAAATAAAATAAAGGGCGTTATTGGAAAATTTTGTAATAATTTTGTATAAAAATGTTATTACAAATAAAAGTTTCTCTCTCTATAAAATTTTAATTTTATCAATATTTTCCCTTTAACTTTTACTCCCCTTTACCTAATCATGTCTTCCTTTAACAATTCCCTTTCTACTAATAAGTTTCATCAACTTTCTTGGTTCTCCTTATGTCCAGTGGTTCCCCTGGATCATTTCAAAATTTCTTTCAACAATTCCTATTATATGGTTATAAAGTTAGGGCTAAATTTGGACATTTTAGAATGTTATGCAAAATAATTCAATCTAGAGTCATTGATTAATTGTAAACAATTATCTAAAAGTAATTCATCATCAAAAAATTATCCGACACAATCACAAACACAATAAAATACAGGTAAACAATGAATAAAAGGAGATAATTATATATTACGGTTTAATCAAATTCAATGACATCCACAAATCCGACGAATTCTACTATTTTCCCTATATCAACGATTCTGCAAGAGATAGCAATCTATTGCAAGATTTTTAGTAACCAAAATGATAAAGCTAATCATTAAACTTGATTTTAGATTGATAATTTGATGAAAATGCCCCTTAATAGCAGAAATCTTAATTTGATTTGATGAAGAAAACTAGGTTTTTGATTAATTTATGTGTGTTATCATATTTGATTAGGAAGAGAGGTTACTGTATAAGCATGCTAAATCGGTAGAAGCACTTATATCTAAGCATAGAGTAATTCAGATCATCCAAATTTTACCAAAAACCATTGGAACACGTCAAACTTGTCAACATAACCGTTGAGATTTTGTGCATTGTTATCTCCTTTGGTTAGCTTTGGTTTCACCTCTCTACTTTCTTAGTACTTATCACAGCTTTTGTTCTTTGAATCAACATATTGCATCGTATACTTTCAGTACTCTAATTTGACAAAATGTCTCGGTATCTATAGTTATTTCAAAAGTTAGCTATTGACAACTCATAAATATGTATGCGTCTCATAGCGCCACTAGCTCAAAACTAAATTAATAAAGTTTGAGCAACGCTCAAATTTGTATTTGAAAATCGAATTTGTCATCATATATGAGGGATTATTTTATGTGTGCACATTTGCCAATTTATCTTGTCAGTTGTCATAATTTTCCTCTTAGCATGGAAAAAACCTTAAGCGCATTCATATACTTAATGCAAGAACTATAAGTCTGATTATCCATCAAGTGAATTATGCTTTAAATGTCTAAACATATCTTATGAACCACCATAAGATCCTTTAACAATTTTATCTGGATATCAAACAAAACCATTGTTGACTATAGTTTTGATCTCCATTATATTGCACCTTTGCTAAGAGTGTTTAAACACAGGAAACATTGATTTCCAACCATCTCTTCTCCTCCCCATAACCCTGGTCACAATATTCCGAGTCACAATTAACTTTAAGAACAATATCACCATCAACTCCACCATATAAAAACCCAAATCCCAAGTGCTCCTCCGCTACCAAAGAGTCCATTACACTATACGTCTGTATGTAACACCAACTACATAAACTAAAGGGTATTTTTGGCACATGTCCTTATTAAGGTTCAAAATACACGAAAAGTCATTTATTAAATTTTAGTGTAAATTAGGTCCCTGTTTTTTATTCACGATTATTGCAGAGCATGATGCAACTTTTCATAAAAGTTGCTGACATTTTCGCAACTTTTCTGTACACTGAGCATAATGTATGAAAGTTGCTGAAATATCAGCACTTATTTATAAAAGTTGCTGACATTTCAGCAACATTTATATACACTGTGAACACAGTGTATGACAGTGTATGAAAGTTGCTGAAATATCAGCACTTATTTATAAAAGTTGCTGACATTTCAGCAATAATTTTTCTTTGTTTCTAGAAAATAGGGACCGGATTTACAATGAAACTTTGACAGGGAAAGTTGCTGAAATATCAGCACTTATTTATAAAAGTTACTGACATTTCAGCAATAATTTTTCTTTGTTTCTAGAAAATAGGGACCGGATTTACAATGAAACTTTGACATGGGCCCGCTTTACAATATGAAAGTATGATATGGATGCCTCTCTAATTTCCACTAAACTAAATTTAGCTAGGTACACACCAACAAACATATCAAACCACTAACCACACTTACATATAAAATATCAATCATGTATTTGTTCTCTTCTTTCAATGTTGAAAATATGTCTTTAATAGCTTGAACTAAGAGCTTGGTGTAGTGTGGACCGGTTTTGGCTTCTTCTTTTCATATTAAGAGAGGATTATGTCAGTATAATGTAGATCAGGAGAGTCTCCACTATTTCTACTTTCTATATCTTCTTTCATGTCTTCCTCAAATTTTTCATGTCAAACTACCTACTACTATAGTACTATTCTAGCCATACTCTGAGATATATAAACATATCATTAACATATAATAGTAAATACGACATATCACTATCACATCTTTTGAAATACATGTGTTGGTTTCCTATCATCCGGAAGTAATATATTTGTCAAATTACTTGTACCACTTCCTTAGAAACTATTTAAGTTTGTATAAGAATTTGTTAAGTTTGCATACATACTTTGGCATATTCAAATTCTCAAACTCCTCTAGCTGATGAATATGAATATATCTAATGAGATCTCCATACAAAAATGTCATTTTACATCTAGTTGCTTGGGCTTATAATCAAAATGAACAACCAATGCTAAAAGAATAAAAAAAGAAGTGTCACACCATTGGAGGAAATATATCATGGAACTACCCTCCTTTCCACTAAGCACATCCCTCAACAACCAATCTTGCTATATATGTCACCATAATTGCCACATTTGATCTTGGTTATATACTAACATGGTTCATTAATGCCAACAACTGTCGATCTCAGGGTTCGAACTCGTGATCTTTAGTTTCGTAGTCGGAACTACCAACCAACTGAGCCAACCATGTTGGCATTTATCTACTTCAACTATTCTTCACATGCCCGAAGGAACATACATTAAATTTTAAGTGTGAAGATTGAATCACTTTTTTATATAACAAGTCTCCAACTAGCAAAATTAAATGTAGGGTTGACACCTGTGAAATCATTGGTTTAATCATAGAGGATGCTGAGTGCATAAGTCGTTATATCTACAAAATTTGATTCTCGATGCTAGAGCCCATTAAAATCATCAAATCACCTAGCACTCTTTCACTCACGAACATGCATCAACTAACTCTGAATTCCACCTCGAGTTTGAATCTCCATCTCTTATTTATCAACCATGCTGTCATCAAGAACATCATCATTTGTTCTTTATGGAAATGATATGATGACTCATCTATGCTTGGTGCTCATCTACTATACTCGTATTACCATCATTTGATGGTGATTGTACTTTCAACGTTGTTTCCTCATAAGATGTCACGTATCGGTTAGTCACAATGTGTTTAGTTTTAGGATACAACATTCTATGTCCTCTCTCCTTTGCAACCCAGAAATAAACACTTGCTCGTACTTAGCTCCTGCTTATCTTTATTTTTAGCACATGAGCTAGACATTCACTTTTTAGAATGAATAAGTCGCCGACTTCACTTTTCATACATCCTTTGAGATTTTTATGTCCTAAGCGGTCAAAGGTATACGATTGATGGGAAACACTGACATAGATAAAGCTTATATCCAAAATCTCATCTTTAGCTTTGCTTTGAATCTCGAACAACAAGTTCTTTTCTTTATCTAACAAAATTTGATTTATGCATTTTGCAACACCATTTGATTGTTGGTCACCAAATGTAGTAATTTCTCACAGTGCTTTCAAATGCATAATAATTAACAATTTTTGTGCCACAAATTCATTGTCAAACCGAAAATCTTAATTGTATATATCTAATTATTTCTTGTCTTTGTTATATCAAAGTAAACAATATTCCTTTTTTTACACCAATTATGTGGAAATCTTATTAAATTGATTTCGTAAATTCAATTTTGTCTCAAATATAGTTTTTAGCACCTCCACTATTTTTTGTTACATCAGTATATTTTTGCTATATTTTTTTGCAGCTTCATCGCTATGAAACTGCTAAATGCTTTGACTGTATATGTATGGTCTAACATCGTATTCATCACTATGTGAAATCAAATATTTCGTCTCATTTATAGATGATTTATTGCATAAAGTTACTTCATGAAGTCTAAAGACGAAACTTGATAGGTATCACAAGTAGAAAGCTATTGTTGAGAAGTTGTTAGGGAAGCTGTTGAAGTGATTTAAATTATGGAAGACGCTTGAAGCTTGAACCTTCTCATGTACCCTAATTTTGTCAATTGTTGAGTTTAAAAAGAGAATTTGTAAAACTGCTAAAGCGAATGCTAAAATCCTTTCTATTTAGAGGGTTTAATGAGAATTTAAGTGGATTTGCTATTTAAAAACGCCAAGTTGTAAAAATATAGTAGTTGAAGAGCATCAAGTGCTTTAGCCCCACTTTAGCGAGGCTATAGTGGAGTTTTAACTGCATACGACCGTACACATGTGTATGAACATACTCCAATATCACGTTCATCTTATCTATGCAAACACTGAAAAAGACCTTTTGCTTGTCTAGTACGCAACCTTCATGAAAATCTGGTTTAGAATGACAAACATTGCAAATCAAACTATGTTTCAGCATATCCTTCAAATTATGCTCTCCAATGTGACTTGGTCAAAGATGCCATGAAATTATATGATATATATAATGATTTCTCTTAAAGTTTTTTTGTTCATCATTGTAACATAATCGGCACTAAGTTGGTACCGACGCTCTCTCCACTATAGGTAACATGACTTCATGTCTATGTGCAAGGAGTGTGTCCAATCGGAATTCTGGTATGTGTTCTATAAGGTCATATCACGTTAGGTAGTTTATATGTCCAATTTTCTTTAATTTTTTTATCGCTTTTTCAGATGTTTCTTAAAGGTTTTGTTTGCGGCTTCAACAATGTCTATAATATGAAATTAGAACAAGCATTTTTATTAGTAGGCACAAGTACTACTTACTTCCCCTCTGGCACTTGTTAAAATATAATTCTAAACTTAAAAAAAAACCATTTTCGTAGGTTGGTGATCTAGCACTTTTCGATCCCTCGGAGTTATTTCTTTTGGTAGAGATTATTGCATGCTTCCGCAAATAATAGGCTGCTAAAGTGAAGCTGCCAGAGCTCGAACCTTCTCCCTCTTCTGGTGAGCTAGGAACTCCTGCCAGTTCCACTAGAACTGCAGACAATTCTAAACTTTTCGCCATAGACATAACCTATTTGACACAATGCTTAGCCTCAAAAAGTGGAGAAATATGGATTCTACCAATAAAATCTTCTATTTCGTTGAAAGAATTATAGCCCTAAAGTTTATAGGATTTAAATTATGCTTACAAAAAATCGAATTATATTTACAAAGTTCGGTGTAATCAGGATCTGGAATGTTGTCCGGTGTCGATTGGATGGCTAGAATTGTATGATGATTTATTTAGAGACTTGGAGAAAGAGTGTTTGCCTAAACACACACGTGCGCCTAAACACACACGTGCGCCATAGCCTCTGTTCTATCAAAGTGATCAAGAGAATTAGGGTGTCTCCATTGAATTTCTTCTCATAGGTAGTATATGTTTGACACAAAGTTATTCATATAAATCTTGCGGCTGATATCAATCTCGTTTTGCCCTTAAATTGGTAAGAAAGTAATTTGATAGAAGATGAATATAACAATGTGTTCTTGGGTGTTGCTTTCATAGTTATGAAAGACTTGTCATGACAAAGTGCAGTGATTGCGCCTATTGTCCTCATGGTGCGGGGATTATGCGAAGACACTAAATGATGCATATGGTGCACAAGGCACAGAAGGTGAACGACGCAACCCAAAAGGATAAAAGAAAAAAAACAACCGCGCCTTTTCAAAATTTCACTGTTTTAAAATTTTTGTTTTCTTTTTGTTTTTCCTTTTTCAGTCTAAAAATGTATAAACATGCATTCGTTGTATGAATGCGATTACATATTAATTTGTACTTTTTAGGTATCAAAGAATGACTTTCTTCCTAAACTTTTTTTTGCTTTAAGAAAAAGACGTATGCTTATTGGTATAAAAAAATCGGTTCTTTTTATTTAATATATTATAAAAACAAGTTATAATATAACATCGATCATGAATGCATACCTATTATTTATATTTAAATATACTATGTATTTGTTTATAAGATATAACAATTTAAAGTAAGATCTAACTTATAGAATTTTGTAGTTCGATGTGATCAAAATATATCAAGTAACTGTTAAAAAAGTAAAAGATAAAAATTGTAATATAAAAGAAACATATGAAATTAAAAAATTAAAAATTATACCAAAATAGAAAACATGCTATAAGCGTACATATGAGTTGACATACACTTTGTTGTTAGAAAAGAAATCCCCAATGTTACATGTTTAGAAACTCATATTTATACACCACTTCTCTAAGTTATTTAGCAATGTGAAACTATTTAAATTTCAAACCGTCGTTCCTCATTGCAACATGCAAGACAACCCTAACAAGATTAATTACTAAACAATAATTATAATCTTTTAATTTTGAAATTTAACTTCTGAACAAATGATTAAACATTGAACAATGTAAAATGATTAAATGCTATAAGCGTACGTATGAGTTGACACACTTTGTTGTAACAAAAAAAATCCCCAATGTTACGTGTCTAAAAACTCATATTTATACACCATTTCTCTAAGTTATTTAGCGATGTGTGACTATTCCAATTCCAAACCGTCGTTCCTCATTGCAACATGCAAGACAACCCTAACAAGATTAATTACTAAACAATAATTATAAGCTTTTAATTTTGAAATTTTACTTCTGAACAAATGATTAAACATTGAACAATGTAATATGATTAAATGATATTTTTATAGTGACATTAGTTGAATGGTGTTTTCGCGAAATGAGTCAATTTTTAGATAACTATTAGTGAAAAAATACAAATTATTCTTGTTTAACTAATTATGATGTATAATAAGTGTAAGGCGTGTACACAAATTGATGTGCCGTGCGTCAAAGCTCCAGGAAGCTTTTCGCCTGTATGCGCTGTGCGCTTTAATAACTATGGTTGCCTTAATCATTGCTTTTAATCGAATTGCTATTTAATTTCAACCTGATAGCTAGATAAAAATAAAGGCCACAACATGCTAGAAACTGCAACATGTTAAACTTGTGTTTTCAAGTGTTTCAGACACTCCTTTGTTTTTTAGAATTAGCAGTAATAAAAACTTGTTAAATAGGCACATGTTATCCTTGTTTAAGATGGTATCTTAACATTCTTTTTTCAGGAATATGTACAAAGCTATCAATTGCTCTTTTAGTGGGATTGCTTGCCCTATCATATCAGGCAATCCAACCTCCACCTCCAAAAATCTGTGGATCACCGACCGGCCCCTCCATCACATCAGCCAGAATCAAACTCAAAGATGGAAGACACATTTCCTACATTGAAACCGGAGTACCAAAGCAAATTGCCAAGTATAAAATTATCTTCCTTCATGGATTATTTTCCTGCAAATATGATGCATTTTCCATCTCTAAGGTAATTATAAAACACAATTTGTCCATTCTCCTCTGTCATTGTTAATTTTATGTTAACTTAAAATGAAGCAGCTATTTTCATATACAGGAAATTGTTGATGAATATGGTATTTATATGCTCTCTTTTGATAGACCTGGGTACGGAGAGAGTGATCCACACCCTCGTAGGTTTGTCAAAAGCAATGCACAGGATATTGAAGAAATAGCAGATATACTTGAGCTAGGCGAAAAGTTCTTTGTGGTTGGATTTTCATTAGGAGGAGAACTTGTATGGGGTTGCTTGAAATATATACCTCATAGGTAAGGCGTAGTTGTACTAGTGAATGTATACTTCAAAAACTGTCGGTGAACAATATGATCGTAATCATCATCCTTAAACAATGAGTAAATTCTAGTAATAACTTGTACTCACAGAATTGTCACTTGTATCTTTAGTATGTGTTCTAGTCATTCAGAAACTAAATGTAAATTAAATTAAATTTTCAAATCTGAGCTCATATAGGTTGAATAATCTCATGTGGGAGAATACTCTGTTTGATTCTTTATGAGTTTATAATGAATACAATCACCATGTAAACTTAAAGTTCTACAAGTATATTAGATTTAGTAAGCTCACATTTCTCAGCAAGTTCCACGTTTAACACTAATCAATTTAATCAAGAATTATATCTTTGTGGCAGGCTTTCAGGTGCAGCTTTAGTAGCACCAGCTTCTAACTATTGGTGGCCTAGTTTTCCATCCAATTTATCAGACCATGCAATCAGCCAGCAACTAAAACCAGATCAATGGGCATATAGAGTTGCTCATTATGCTCCTTGGTTGACTTATTGGTGGAATACTCAGAAGTGGTTCCCTTATTCTAGTATTTTCGCCCAACGTATTGAGATTATGTCACCGAACGACTTAAAAGTTCTGTCCAACTATACCAAACGTGGACAATGCAAGGTATGTTTCATTTTCCATCAAAAAAATCTTCAAATTTTAGCATCATTGAGTACTCATCACAATAAGTGGTTCATAACTAATTATAATTGTAAACATTAAGCATTTTTGTAGTGCTAATTTTAGTTATTAATGCTGATATTATATTACAAAAAACAAACAATAAGCATATATTTCTGACTGAAAAACAAAAACACACTTAAAAGCAACCAGATTCAAACAATTTGACTTCTTAGTCAGAACAAGCACTATAATATTCAATTTGTTAAAACTAAACAAAATTGTACAACTTTATGGTACATATACATTAGATAAAAAATATTATTGGTGTTAATACTTAAGCATGTACCATACAAAAGTAACATAATCGATTTAAAATAAATACAGAGGTATTACCTTATTGTGTGGCCTCTTCTTCTCAGCTTGACTTCAACTTCGCTCTTTTTCTAACTTCTTCACAGGGCTGGCCCTTGGGCTGGGCAGGCTGGGTGATTGCCAGGGCCCAATTTCTAAGGGGGCCTTTCATGTATTCATATTATGTAACTACATATTTTGATTTACAAAAAATCCCACTTGCAATGGAGAAATAACATCCCAGAAATAAACCTACATACTTCGCACACTTGGCTGCATCTAGTAATTTACTTTTACAATAGTAGTTTTCACTATCAAGGTCAGGCGTTTTTTCTTACTCTTATTTTTTCTTGTTCAAAGACTTGTTATTGAATGACCTTTTTGTAAATGAATCCACAACTGATTCTCAAATTGAAAGTTTTGTTCTCTTTTTCTATAGTTTTGTTATTGAATGACCTTTTCATGAATTTATCGTCTTCTTTTTGTTTGGAAACTTGATAAAGTGTTTGATTTTGGATTTTGAAAAGTTACCTGTCAATGTGTTCATAAATCAGTGGATGGTTACTTGGTCTGCTAGTTGGATATTGCTAAGTTTAGTAAAAATTGCTTACTAGAAGAAATTTTAACTTGTATATTTTAATATTTTTTTTTAGAAAGCCGTATGAATTGAGATTATTGATTGTAAATTGGATGTTTTTCAATAAATCACTATCACTATGGATTTCAACCAAGGTAACCAAATTGCATTTATGTTGTCAAATGTTTGTACTGTCCATCTTAAAGAGAAAATTTTAACACAACTCCATTTGATTAAGTTTATATATACTAATGGAGTTTGATTTAGTTAACCTTATTAATCATAAATGGAGATCTGTTAATCTTCCTAATTTACGACCAAAACTTGTTCAATCATAGATGATTGATCTTCTTAACAAAATTGTAATCATAGATGATTAATCTTAACAAAAATATAACTGATTCAAATTATGTATTTACGATAACAAAAATAATTAATAAACAAGTGCAAATGATCAATATTATAATCATTTACGGCGTTAGTCCTGTTAAATCGTAAATGAAGTTAATGCGAGTGTGTTTATCTCAACAAACAAGATTAACAAAACATATTTTATTTGTTTGTTTTATGGCTGATTCTTTATCAAAAAAATCAACTACACACTACATATTTATATTTTATACCGAGTTATCTTCCATTTATATTTAACAGGTGTATCCATAGGGCCCAATGGCTCAAAATTAGGATCAGCCTGCACATTAGTAACTCACTTGTGATGGAGTAAACTCATGCTTAATAAAAATGAAAATTGAATAGATGTGTGTGTAAGGGCTCATATTTATTGATTCCTTTCATTTAGGATATCTGGCCAATTGACATTCATGTAAAAAGTATGCATGTGGTGACATTTGTCTTAACATTCGTCATTCATGCAACATGACTCTTCATTCATGCAGCAATCCTCATTTCCTCATTTTGTCATGCGTCTTTCTTGTGTTGCGCATACACTAGAATCCAAGGATTCGATGGTTATGTTTTTCTTCGCATTCTCTCTTATTGGTCCGGAATCTTCATCTGGTAGCCGAGTAAGTACATTCATGTCATTTTCGTCCTCAAAGTTCGTATCTTTGCCTAAAGTGTCTCCTGGACAGGAGTAGAGATAGAAGAAGAGTGAAACAAAACAATCTTATTACTGAAAATGATCAAAATATTACAAGACTATGAACAAGTATTTATAAACCTGACTGAATATGGTTTGAACAGAAAATACATGTACAGGTGCACACAAACTATGGCTGTGCTCTAACTCTTCCCCTCAAACTGATCTCTTCCTTTTCCCTCTTCTTCATTTCTTCTGCCATAATCTGCAACAATTAGTGAGTCTCTCAATTTAATGAAACGTGAGATAGAGAGAGACTTTGTCAATATATCAGCCTTTTGAAAAACAGAAGGAATGTGATTAACAATCAATTTCCCACCATCAATCAATTCTCTTACAAAATGTAAATCTATCTCAATGTGCTTGGTTCGATGGTGCTGAATTGGATTAGAAGATATTGCTATAGCACTTTGATTATCACACCAAATGACAGGAGTGCTGTGACTTGCAACTCTTAGCTCATTCAGTAAGGACCTAATCCATACAATCTCAGCTGACACTACTGCAATGCTCCTATACTCTGCCTCAGCACTGGACCTAGCTACTGTAGGTTGCTTCCTTGATGACCAGGAGACAATGTTTGAGCCAATGAACACACAATACCCACTAGTTGACCTCCTGTCATCATAGTCTGCTGCCCAATCTGAGTCTGCATATGCTGTGATGTTTAAGTTTTTGCTTTTGTGAAGAGTTATTCCATATTCTAGAGTTCCAACCAGATACCTGAGAATCCTTTTCACAGCTCTCCAGTGTTCAATTGAAGGTTCTTGCATGAATTGACAAACTTTATTGACACAAAAGGATAATTCAGGTCGAGTGATTGTTACATATTGAAGTGCTCCTACTACACTCCTGTATAAGCTAGGATTTTCAAAAGGATCTCCCTTCCTTTTAGATAATTGAAGATTGGTTGTCATTGGTGATGGCATTGGCTTGGCATCTGACATTTTTGCTTTTGTAAGAATATCTTGAATATATTTCTTCTGACACAGTTGCAAACTTTGATCTGTTTCTCTCCTAACTTCTAATCCCAGAAAATGATTAATATCACCAAGATCTTTCAGAGAATATTCGTTGTGTAGGCAGTCAATTAGTAGCTGTATCTCTTTATCATCATTCCCAGTGATTAAGATATCATCAACATAAACTAACACGTACATAATTGAACTGTCATTGATTCTGAAGAAGAGAGAGGTATCAGACTTGGATTGATTGAACCCCAGAGTTGACAGAGAGTATTTTATCTTCTTGAACCAAACTCTAGGAGCTTGTTTAAGCCCATAGATAGCTTTATTTAGTTTGCACACTCTATGATCATCTTGCTTAAAGCCTGGAGGTTGCTCCATAAAAATTTCTTCATCCAGTTCTCCATTTAGGAAAGCATTGTTTACATCTACTTGCTTTACCTTCCAGCAATGAAAGAGAGCCAGACTAAGAATCACTCTTATTGTTGTGGGTTTAACAACTGGAGAAAAAGTTTCTTTGAAATCAAAATCGTGTTGCTGAGTGAATCCTTTCGCCACCAATCTTGCCTTGTGTCTCTGTACACTCCCATCTGTTCCTCTTTTTAGTTTAAATGTCCACCTACAACCAACCACATTTTTGTCCTTAGGAGGAGAGACAAGTGACCGGGTATTGTTCCTTATTAATGCTTCATATTCCTCAATCATTGCCTTCTTCCAATTGGAATCAGATAAAGCTTCATCAGTAGAAGTTGGTTCACTGAGTATATTATAAGTCTTGGGTTTAAATATACCACATTTGGCCCTAGTCATCATGTGATGTCTATGCACTTGTTGAGTCTGAGTAACTTGATGAGAGGTATTATCAACTTGATGAGAGGTATTATCAACAGTAGTGTTCCCAGTAGTAGATTGAGAGCCATCTCCTTCTTCTCCAGCTGACAAGTCATTGTTTGAACCATGTTCATTACTGCTGTCATGTGTAATTCTATTTGAACTGGATATCTGTTCCTCTTCATCAGCAAAAGTTGAGCTGTCATGATGAAACATAGGATCATTCCTTGACTCTGTAGTCTTAAATTGCCTGACATATATAGGAAGACTTGGTAAATTTGGTCTGATAACCTTTTTAGTAGGCTGGGAGCTGAAATCTTTGAAAGGAAAAATCTCCTCATTGAACACAACGTGTCTTGATACATAAATTCTTCCACCAGAGTCTAGGCATCTATATCCCTTTTGATTCAAAGAATACCCTAGGAAGGTACAGGGTCTGGATCGAAAATCCAGTTTGTGATTATTATAATTCCTCAAATATGGGAAGCAAAGACAGCCAAAGATCTTCAGTTCATTGTAATTAGGCTTTTGACCTTGCAGGACTTCAATAGGGCACCTGTTCTTGAGAACTCTGGATGGCATTCTGTTAATCAAGTACGAAGCAGTTGAAAAAGTTTCTGGCCAAAATTTCAGTGGTAAAGAGGCCTGAGCTAGAAGGGTCAGCCCAGTCTCCACCAAGTGCCTGTGCTTTCTTTCAGATATCTCATTCTGCTCTGAAGTGTATGGGCATGTCAACCTATGTTGAATCCCCCTATCTTTGAAGTACTTATCAAGAGGTTTGTATTCTGAACCTCCATCAGATTGAAAACATAACAACAAAGTGTTCAACTGTCTTTCAACTAGTGTAATAAACTGAATCACAACCTGTGTTACTTCAGACTTAGCTTTAAGAAAATACACCCATGTGAATCTTGAATAAACATCAGTAAAAGAAATGTAGTATTTGTACCCATAATCACAATTTATAGGAGCTGGTCCCCATAGATCAGATGTGACTAATTCAAGTGGTTTGTTAAAGTTAGTATTGGATAAAGAAAATGGGAGTTTGTGACTTTTTCCAATTTGACAATAAGTGCAAACATGAGATAAATTCAAATCAACAAATTTTATTCCAACATTATTCAATACTTGATTAACAGTTTGTTTGCAGGGATGGCCTAACCTGCTATGCCATATATCATATACATTCTTACAGTTTAAATTGCTTTGAACAGATACATTGTTGCAGACTTTATTGTGGTTACTTTGATCTTGAATTCTCATTTGTCTTGAAGTGTCAAACCTGTAGAGTCCCTTGTACAATCTACCCTGTAGTAAAACTTTTCTACTTAGATTATCTTTCACAAGACAAATTTTAGGATGAAATTCAATAAACACATCATTGTCCGCAGTCAGCTGTGAGACACTCATCAAATTTTTTTTAATCTGAGGTACTCTTAATAAATTGCTTAAGTGAAGAACTTTACTGCTCTCAATACATTTAAGTGTAGCATTGCCTATATGAGATATATTTGTGGATGAGCCATTTCCCATATAAATGAGTTGCTTACCTTTGTACTCTGAGCATCCCAGATTCAAATTCTGAAGACTGTTAGTAACATGATTGGTAGCCCCTGAATCTGGATACCATGCTTCATTAGTAATATCATCAGCCTTTGCTAGATCCAGAGAGTTTATTTGACTTGTTCCTCCCTTTTCTTGAACTGATCTTGATTCATGATTGAGCATAGAAAGATTAATGTTGGCATTGTTGTTCCTAGAATTGAATTGCCCTTGTTGTTGCTGTGGAAGGGGATCTCTCTCATATCTGAAATAGCACCTTAGTGCTGTATGACCAGTTCTTCCACAGATCTGACATCTGAGCCTTCCTGACCACCTGCCTCCTCTTCCTCTTGTGAATTGATTGTTGCCTCTATTCATTGAGACTTCACTCCTGAATTGAGATGAATCATTTCTGTGGTTCTGAACTCTGTCATGTTCTTTAGGCCTTTTATTGGTAGTATAGTTTATTGATAAATCTGAACTTGACAGTGTTCTTTGCTCTAGTCTGCTCTCATGAGCAAGAAGTGTAGAGTGTACATGTTGCAGTGAGGGGAGTTTTTCATGAGATGAAATCACAGCTATGACAGCCTCATTCTTCACTAAGACCATTCAGAATCATCAGAATTTGTTCACTGTCCTGTACTTTGTGACCAGTTCCCTCAAGTGAATCGCAGAGAGTTGATTTTCAGCAGGTATTCTCTCATACTTGTTCCATTCTTCTTGACATTCTGAAGCTCTCTCTTATATTGCATCACCTTAGCTGCAGATTGCGAATTAAACACTCGTTGAACGGTTAGCCAAACATCATTTGATGATTTGCACCCAATTAATTGAGGGAGGATATTTGTATTGATAGAGGCAAGAAGCCAAGAACACAGCAAGGAGTCTTGTCTCTAATAATCAACATGTTCTTGATTTGAGATCAGTTTATTGTCAGCATCGGTGATGAACTTTGGTGGAATTGAGGATGTTCCATCAAGAAGGTTTTCAAGACCATACCCCCTAATCGCTGTTTCCACCTGAAACTTCCATAGAATAGAAGGAAGTTGTTGTCATCAAGAAGCATAGTGATGAGCTGGCTTTGTGGTTTGATTAAGTTTTTGATTGAGGAAGTGAAGATTTGAGATGAGTTGTTGGAAGGAGGATTTTCACTTGTGCTCGATTCATTTGCCATTGGAGATTTCAGATCTGAATTAGATCTGGATCTGGATCTTGATAATGAATCTCGATTTCAGAGGATTTAGATCTTGATAGAATTTGACTCAATGGAGAATCGACATGAGATGATCAGATCGGAGGATCAGATCGAATCGGGATCTTGATTTCAGAGGATCAATGAAGAATGCCGTTAGGCAGTAATGGAAGCTCTGATACCAAGATAGAAGAAGAGTGAAACAAAACAATCTTATTACTGAAAATGATCAAAATATTACAAGACTATGAACAAGTATTTATAGACCTGACTGAATATGGTTTGAACAGAAAATACATGTACAGGTGCACACAAACTATGGCTGTGCTCTAACTAGTAGAATCCCAATTTGATGATTTACTCTTTCCTTTATTTTTGGTTTGCGTAAGCAAGTAAAAACTGGTCTTAAAGAGCCATTTAATTGTTGAGCAATAAGAGAAAATGAAAGTCCCGGATCCATTTCCAGTTTATTAGTTGGCCCAAGCCCAAATATTAATTGGATTCTGCTTCCCGATCCGGAGCCCGAATGAACTTAAAATAGGTCTTCCATGCAGATATTCATTCGGAAAGTCCAGTATATTAATTGGGCAAGGGCAATCAAGGCTTTGAACATCTTTTAAGTTTTTTGCATTGTTAGAATTCCATTGTGGTTGACTAGTCAATAGTTTGTAACGGTTTTTGAAGTGGTAGTAGTAAGGTTTTATGATATCATTTTCCCTTGCAAATAACTTTAAGAATTCTACATTCGCCATTTTTTATTCTAACTTCAAAGTAAAACCAAATGGGTAACCGAAATTTTTGATTAATGTAAAGTGGAAAATTAAAAAACATACCAACTGATATTCTCCTTGCATATCATTAGGGTTCGCTTTCGTTATTTTGTAAATTTGTTATTCGTAGAAATTAGTCTACCAATTAATCTTTCCAAGTCGAGTTTGGATCGCTGACATGGATCGTGTGTTGTTTACATGTATTTTGTTGTAGCAATCCATAACTTTTCTCCAGAACTTGCACCGTTTTAGTCATTCCCTTAATTGAGTCTTTAGAATATCGACAATACATGTAACACAAAATATAATCATCGTCATTTTGCCATGGAGCGGATGAATGGAAGCTAAGAAGGGTTCACTTTGCTCTCAATCATCCTCAAATACAAAACTATTCCTGTCTTACGTTTTTGTGAACGATCCAAATGGTGTAGACATATGATGTACTGATATTGGTGAAAGATACGATGGTTGGGTAAGAAGCGGTGTTGAATGTGATGAAATTTTCAAGATTGAGAGAGTTATTTTTGGGGTTGAGAATTAAAAAATAACTGTTTGATCTGCAAACAAGCCGTATTTATGACCGTTTTGTGTGGGTGTTTATTTGGTAGGCACTTGATATAGAGTTCCTATTAAATAGGCGTATGTGACCAATTCAATATTCTAATTTGATCCATGACTATTACCCTAAATAATCAGGGTAATGCTCTCTTTTGGAGAGCACAACCTTCATGTTATATTAATCATGAATAGGAGGGTGTTGGAGATGATGTGTTATTCAACCAACATGTCATGTCATTCACAGAATTACACACATTGTTCATAGAGTATGACACATCATCCATGCCATAATAATGTTACAAAACGTTATACCATACAACATACATAGTGTATTAGAGTTGCATATACTTACATTATCGTGTACCAAACAGGATCAAGCGAGGCAACAAGGAGAATTTGAATCGATCCACCGGGACTTAAACATCGCATTAGGCAGATGGGAGTTTGATCCGATAGATCTAGAAAACCCATTCCCAAATAACCAAGGCGCTGTTCACTTATGGCAAGGAGATGAAGATCGGATTGTATCTGCCCCTCTTGCGCGTTTCATAAGTCAGAAACTCTCATGGGTTCGGTACCATGAGGTTCCAAATGCTGGTCATATGTTTCCCATAGGGGACGGTATGGGAGACCGCATAGTGAAGACGCTTATTGTTGGAGATGACTAGAAATTTTTTGCTGTCTATTGTTGAAGGTAAATTTTGTATATGCGAGCTTGTGTTTAACTTCATATTCAGGGAGGGATACTTAAATTTTTGGTGAAGAAACTCATATGTATTTCAATTGATTTAAAACGCAAATTGTTGTCTTCGTTTTCTCGCATCAATTGATTTAAAATGAAAATTGTTTATCGATGTTCTCTTTTTAGTTAAACGAAGTGTAGGTAATTTGTGTATTGTTTAGCATTATCATGTTCAATAATGTGAGTTTTCATTTTGATGGGCGGTGTTAATCTAACAGTATGTTTTAATTTGTGATTCAAAGGAAGATCCAAATGGTTCAAATCTGTTTACCACAAATTGCATCATTAATTTATGTCGCACTAGACTTTTGACTATATATATATCTGCAGCTCTCTCTATAAACGGAGTCCTTTTCACTTTCAATCCATTTGTATCGATTCAAATAATTGTATGGTGTAATAAAAGAGAGAGGTCAAATGGATTTGCAGGTTGATCCTTCCCTGTATGTATACACGCGCGCCTTAATCATCTTCCCATTCACCTATAAATACAAGGGAATATATTCACAAAAGGCTGATCCAACTTATTTCACTAAAGGAAGACTGCCCGATTCTAGACTTTAACTTGAATTAGATTCTGAGTTGGCTGCTGTAAATATATGCTCTTTCTAGTCATTTTACCTAACTTCGTTGATGGCAGCTCAAATTTTCTAGGACGACAATAACCTTTTTCCACTATCAAATCCCACCGCTCAAGCATGGATCTACCCCGTTCCTTTCTTGCCATACATGCTGAACAGTGGTTGTTATTGTCATCATCGCTCTCTTGGAGGCCAGATCCGGCCCATAGCCATGATTTTTTAGGTATAATATCTCTTTTCTAAGGCATTCACTTGCATGCAATTTGTTAAATTTCCATTTGCGTCCTGTCCATGCATGTTTGATATATTCGCACTCTGATGCATGTGGGATTTTTCATTGCTTTTGCATATACTACATTACGTGTCATCATTTATAATACTCCATCTGTGTAGTCTGTCTTTTATCAAAAGTTGACCGATGACATTTTAAAGGTTGTGTGAGCCGTTTGTTAACTCTGTCCCAAACAAGTTTTGTCCGTTCTTGCCTGTTTACTGCCCGCGGCTTCCCAAACTGCTTTCGCTGTGTATTTCACATCCACCAGTGGATTTCAAGCCTATATGTCTCGATCTCTATTACAGTAAATTTCCAATGGTATTTTTGAAGCTAAGGGCCCGTTTGGATGGTTAGAAATAAGTAGCTTTATAGCTTTTGAAAAGCAAAAGCAAAGAAGCCCACGTAGATCCATAAGAAATTTGGGCTTTAAGAAGCTGCTTTTCTTCTTGTCTCAGAAAAAAATATTTTTTGCTTTTTTCCTTTCAAAATCCAAAATACAAATCGACTTTCAGGCCGCATCTTTTGCAATTAGGGTTTCTGACGAATTTTTTCATTCTTCATCCGATTGAGACGCTGCTAATTCTCTTCCATATTTCTAAAAAAAGTACTCATTTTCTTCTCTTATTCCTTCTCAATGCTCTCAATCTACTATTATTTTGTTCATTTGTTTTTGGTTCGACCGGTAAAGATGGTTATTCGTTTTGAACTAGTATTGTTTCTTATTTCGATTTATATAAGTGCATTAAGGATTGTTCTAGTTATACTAGGTTTATTTTATTGGAAAATTTGGCTGTGGTTTTACTGGATTTTGAAATTCCCTATATTTTAACCTAACTTTTTTTACCCATTACTGGATTCTAAAATTTGGTGGAGATTGATTTATATTTTGTGGAGATTAATTAAAGGAGAAGAAACCAGTACAAAACATAGTTGACATGGTCTGACAATGAGAAGCCGTTGGTGTTTATAACATGGCAGAAGTTTAGAAAGCATTCAGAAGTTTTTTATATACCTGTTTAATAATAAAAAAAAGATATGAATTAGTGATTTATAAGCATGGTTAATAATGATCAAGTTTTAGTTTCATGTGGGTCTCTGTGCTTTTACAATAATGTCTTCAGAAACTCTTTACCATGCCTGGTTAAAAATTTCCACCTCAAACTTGTTACAGTTATATTGAGTTCTTCGGTTTGAAATATAAATTTAAGGTCAATGGAAGAATGCAAATTTGATAACAATATATATCTTGAATAAGGTAAATACAATTATATGATTGATGTTAGTAAAGTAGATGATTCTTTCTTCATGCAATTCAGTAAACTAATTAATGAATGTTGAGTAAAAGTTACACTTGGGATTTTTACGTTATCAATAATGTCAAGTTCATGAAAGGCCAAATATAATGTAACAGTTCTTCATATTTGTTTGAGTATTGGTATTTTTCTTTGTTATAATAGAGAATTTGTAAAGCTATAGTGTAGCACAGATTCATATATATCATAGTAAGCATATATTATATATTATATATTATACATACTGAGCTATAAGGGCTATTGCATTAATTTGTAATTGGTCCATATTCAAACGGGCTAGCTCTAACTCTATTAGAATTAAAGTGGATAAAAGCTACACAGTTAAATAATTAGTATCAAAGCAGATCGCTTTGTATTGTTTGTTCTCCATTAGAGAAAAGATCTTATAATTAATTAAAGATGTGTTTGGTTGCCAAATTGACTCGTGTATTGGTATTGATGTACCAATCTGAGTTCCTTTGCTAGTAGAGATAGTGAACATGGCTTTAATCAGTATATTAGCCACAAACTAGCATGCAGTAGCTTTTTGATGTCTGACCGAGTGTACTGAGTTGTTCTTATTTGGAAGTAATGCTAAGCATGCATGTACATGGCCAGAACATTGACAAGCATGATGACTTCCATTACATTATCGTATGCATTTTATAATTGAATGTTTGAAACGTAATATGTTGACTTTAATATGTACATGGCCAAACCAACTGTTTTTAAATTTAACTTCAACCAATGATTAATGAAGTCTGAAATAATTTGTATAAATTAGACCAGATATCAATAACTTCAGAAAAAAAATGAATATTTCAACAATGGCAACTTACTTGCATGTGCATAATTAATGTTCTTTTTGAGATTTCAAACATGGAAAACAAAATAAATGCAAGTTCATGATGATTATATTTTGACAGTCTTTTTCATGAACCATTTCATTTTATATTTGATTTGCATGTCGTATTTCTTTAAAATTTTACTATGTCTTATCTAACTTCAATAACGATCCTAGTAGATGACCTCCAATAATGTTACTCAACGTACTAATCCTTCATATGAGTCGGCACCCATAGTCTCGGCTATTTGGGACAAAACAAAGGAAGGCGTCTTTATAGATTTGATGGTGGAAAAAGTAAATGCATGTGGAAAACACAGAGTGATTGGAACTTTTTCCAAAAACGAGTGGGAAGACATTCGAAGGAACTACTACAAAAATATATGCTTAAAAATATCTTCCAAAAGCATATAAAAATAAGATGCAATCTTTGAAGGAGAAGTACAAAGTGCACAAAAAGTTGATCGTTGTAAACACTGGTTTGGGATGAAACTCGGTGTTATGTATGGTGGATGTGGACAGTGCTTGGTGGGATGACTACACTAAGGTGATAATTACTATTTAACCAAAATTAAATTATCTAGATATCATTTTAAACTAATATTTATTTATTGTCCAAAGGTATCCCAAGTAAAAATGGATAAAGAAATTTCGAACCGAAGGATGTCCAGAGTATGACAAGTTGGCTATTATTTTTGATGATGTAGTAGCAGGAGGAAAACTCCAAGCTTCACATTTAGATGAATTTGATTCCAGTGATGATCATGTTAATTTGCATCTAAATGTTTCTCATTCTGCATCTCATCATAGCCCACCTATAGCGGTGTCACATGCTGAAGAAATACCTAATGATGAAGTACAAGGGGATGCTACGAGTGGCTTACCGTCTAGGACCACAAGTAGGAGCAGTAAGTCTGACAAAAGAGATAGGAACGAGATGGACTTCAACGAATCTATCAAGCTTTTAGCCGAGACTTCTAAGGCTAGGTTGGAGGAGAAAAAGAGAGAGCGTGAGGAGAAAAATAAATATTCTATCTCAGAGTGCATCATTTTTTTTGATGAAATGGCATTAAACATTTATAACCGTGCACGTATCCGTGTTCTACAATTGCTTCAAGAAAAATTATGGAGGGAGACTTTTGTTCACATGTCTGATGAGTTAAGGAGGGATTGGATCTTATTCGTGTGAAAATTGACAAAATAGCACTATGTTGAAAACTATATGAAGCTATTAGGATTCTAACTCTTCGTATATCTAGTGTAACTAGTATGAAATTATGAACTTCTAGTTGCGGATGTCGTTGTTGTCTTAGTTTTAATTATGGTTAACTCGTTGTTGTCTTAGTGCACTTATCATCACAATTGTTTCCTGTCCTTTTAAGTTATGGCTTGCCTATGGTTTATATATTGCATTATGATTTTGGGTATGATATTGTGCTCGCTTGTCATATATTAGGACATTTTGATATGTGTTTCACATATGTCTTAGCTGGATGAGAAGGCAGTGTAAATGATTCAAGAGTGTTGATGGATACAATTAATAATCCAAATAAAAAAATTTCGATGCCTCCAAAAGGTATTATTTACTTTTTTCTATAGTAGTTATTTTGATGAATTTCATAAGATAGTACGAAAATAAAATGCCCTTATAAGTCTTTACACCACAATAAACTTAAACGATAAATTCAAAGTTGAATTTAGCAATGAGCTTATAATTGTATATCTTTTGTTCGATAGGAAAATTTTATTTGATCGATTCAGGATATGCTAATATGCCTGGGTTTTTAGCTCCATACAGAGGAGAAAGATATCATCGCAGTGACTTTATAGGATTAAACATGACACCGCAATCTGCGAGAGAGCAATATAATTACGGCCACTCATCTTTACGAAATATCATCGAACGTTGTTTTGGTGTTCTTAAAGCACGTTTTCCTATTTTGAAAATGATGTCATCGTACAGTCTTTGCAAACAACGTAATATTGTTATAGCTGCATGTGTAATTCACAACTACATTAGAAAGCACGCTTTGGATGATGAGATTTTTGAAGAATTTCAAGACAACGATTTGATCTTTTCTAAAGAAAACAATCTTTAATCGAAATTCAACTGGAGTGGATTTAACCCAAGGAGGAAGACAAGATTCCAACAACAAAAGGGAACAAATCTGTAGAAGCATGGCGGCATTTTATCATTTACCATTTTAGGTTTAGTACGCTTTTAGAAGTTAAATCGTCTTTTCAATATTTTTATTATAAAGCTTGACATTTGTGTAAAAGATTAACATGCACTTATTGTATGGTTTGTTATGTTGTTTATTGTTTTGATTTTGTATCTTTAAATGGACGTTAGTTTCTTTGTTTATGTGTGAATAATATGCAAGTATTTGTGTTGTGTTTTGATTCATTTTTTGTGTATTTTGTGATTTATATTATGGTATATTAATTGTTTTATGATTTTAAGTTAACCGTTGTAATATATACTTATAAGCCAAAAGGTTATATAAAAAAAATATAATTCTATGCATATTAACTTTTTGACTTATAAGTCATTATTGTACCAAACGAATTTTTTGACTTTTTGACTTTTTAAAAGTAGTACTTTTCATAATAGCATAAGCACTTTTGCTTTGACTTGCCAAACTAGCCCTAAAAGTTTCTACCATGTTTTTTCAGTTTCATTCGTCATTGTTAATTAGCCTATGGACCATGTCGTCAATTCCTCCATGTCAATTCCTCCATAGACTGAGAAGGCATCTCAATCCAAATTTTTTTACTGAACTTTGACCTTGTAAACACGGATCTTTCCATATCCACCATTTTTGCTAGATCCTCTCTTCCTTCAAGTATTGTCTTTCATGCGCTAGAAGAGTTGTTATCAGTTCATCGTTTAAAAAGTTGTATTTACAGTATTTATTCCTCACCCAAGCCAACAAACTTGTCGAGTTTATGATCTTCCAACCAATTTTTAGGCAACTAGCTTTTACAGTTCTTTCAACTTTCTCAAACCCACACCACCTTCTTATTTTGGTCCACTTAAAAGATCATATCGATTAAATGTAATTCACCTTTCCATACGAAAGTTAACATAGACAATTTCAATTTTTTCTATAGATGAGTTAGGGATTTGAAAGATTTGGAGTCAAAATGTCACTTTTATATAAGGACGGTATGGACCAACTTTACAAAGAGTGATACTATTCGCATCATAAAATCTACTTAAAAATATCAAGATTTTGATTGGCGGTGAAATGTCGTTCGTTCTTCTTTACAATCAGCAAATTATGGTTTGACCATAATGAAGGATATACATGCTTTCCATCGCCGATTGAACATTTCCTTTGTAAATTTGGAGAATCAAATGGTAGTCAACGGTCGAATGCTATGAAGTTTGAACACATTCAATTGTTGATTGAAATCGAGAAATATTAAGTGGATTTTATGGCGTGAATAATATCACTCCTTTTGGAAACGATAACACTTTTATGTAACCACATAGCCTACCTTCGATGCTTTTGATAAATTCTCCTTCAAATGTGATGACCACCATTCATCTCCGATATCCAATATACATATATAGTGCACTGCAATGGTGCTTGCCCGATGTAGGATGATGGTCAAGTGTAAAATAGCGGCAATTCAAAACTAAACCTATCGTATATCTCACAACGCATAAGATAAAATATAATAATCAACATAGGTATAAAATAAGTGAGACAGAAATATAACTAAGTGAACCAGAATAAATCAAAGTGCATCGATTCATCACAGTTGTACAAAGTAAAGCAGTAGAGTTTATACATCAAATAATAAAATCTAAACATCTATCTCTAATGGTAATAGATAAGTGATGAAATAGCTCCACGCCATTGCGCATCGAAAATGATGATAATAGCTCCAAAAGTATATATATGAAAGCGCTAGCCACCTGCTTATTCTTTGCATAGCTTCACACATTATCTCATACCTGCTATCTCTAAACTACTCATTTAATAATACTCGAGATGGTAATAACTCCAAAAGCAGTTAAAGCGCTTAATGGTGCTATAGCGATGTAGGAGCAAAAAGTTACAGTGGGGATAAAGTGAGGATACAACGAAAAATAACGGAGGTGCGAAAACCTTCATTAGATATAAAACAAAATATTTAAAGTTAATTTATTTTTATTCTCAAATCATTTGTGTAGGAAAAAATATTGTTTAATCTTATATAACAATATCAAGTAATATCTTGATTTATAAAGTCAAGATTTGGCGACTACAATAGATTTCTAACTTATATTAAGTACTTGTGTCTTTAAATTAGGTCTTTATCCTAACTTTGTTGATTTGGTTTAAAATGTTTTGTCAAATCAACCACTTTATATTAATGTTGTTACACAGCTATATAAAAGCCTTGATTTAGAGGGTGTAGCAAAAAATATTGGGACTTAAACTGGATCTACTATTTAATAGCGCTAAATTGAAATAATGTGGTGGTCGAAGAGCGCTACGTGTTATAATAGAGATTTTGCGAGGCTTTAGCGGGTTTTAATTACACAGGGTTGGACAACAGTCCGGTATGAGCGATCTACCCCTGCATCCAACAAGTTAGCACATAACGCAGTATGCTTTATTATCATATGGGTATACTAAGTACAATATAGGGTGTCGGGATATATAACACAGTAATACTTACATCACACGACATCCATCCCAATGACACAATAGTCAAAGCATATATAGCGACCAAAGTAATCACAGCAATCACAATAACTCACTAAGATCTTGCATCACCACTAAGATTCCTTCGGATATATTATAACTTCTATGACCATCACTAAGGACTCGCCATCACTAAGGCTTCGCCATCATTAAGGCTCGTGATCAGATAAATACCATCACTAAGGCGAGCTAGACAATCACTAAAGTCCAGGGACACAACTGAGTGTCCTCACATACCCATGCTCTTTGAGTGCATATCACTTCTTCTATTTATCCATCGGTCCCTTAGGCATACAACTCAATGGTAGAACACGCTACACCCCTTTTATCGCTTCAATCATCGAACATGCCTCATCGAACCATCACTAAGCCTTACAAACATTCTCACCTAAAGCGCTTGATCAAAAATAAATCAGGCATCGAGTTTTCAAATCTCAGAACACTATACATAGACCTTGGGAATTCCCCATGTCAAGCTCGGAGTAACATATCAGGTTCTCCACGCATAATCCGATATAGATCCCCTATTTCCTTCGCGTCACATCATAGTTTACGCCAAAGTTAGATCAGTCGGCTTTGACTCACAACTCAAGATCCACTCATCCAATCCACTTGAGATCGATCAAAAAATTTCTCCACATCGACATGACCATATCCCATCGATCACAACCCTCATTAGCCAATTTTGATCTTTCAGTGTCAAACGATATTGTCCAACACTTACCTAAATTTTGACTTCTTGGATTATTCCAAAGCAACTTTATGCCTCTACAAAAGCTTTCACCCTCTTGCTCTGAAGAAACTCCAAGCCTTCCTTGTGTTTGCACAACACTTGCTCCAACATTCTTATCGATCGTAACTTTTAGCCATAACTCAAAACCCATGGGCCAAAACTCCTAGTTATCGATCACGTGGCCTCCTCACATCGCCTAAAACCTCCCATATCGATCACATCTCACTCCAAGCATGGTGGCAATCGTTCAATGATAGGATCACTTGATGGTGAGCCACTTTGAAGTTTCATGGAGTTTTTAGCTAAGCGACCCAAAGCCTTGCTTGTGCATGCCTCGTGTATCTCGAAAGCCTATCTCCCAAAACCACACAATTCAACACTTTGCATTCTAACTCATCTTCAATCGTTTGGTGCCGACCCATGGGGTCGGTCGGTAACAAATGATGCACTTGCACCAAATTTTGCATATGTTATTTTGGCTCATTCTTGCATCAATTGTCCATTGACTTTCAGCTCTAATCAGAGTGCAAACTACAATCTCAATCAATACACCTTCAATCTTCCAAGAGTCGATCATACCCAAAAATTATATCGATAGCTATCTTAAGAAAACAACATACAAAATAACAACCAACAAGCATTATATCATTGCAAAATAAGATAGAACATCCATATATTATCCTATAGTCCATAACCTAATTATGATTTACATAGAAATTCATATCAAATCAATGTAAACGAATTAAAAACATTCAAATTCATTTATAAAACATCTATGAGTTTAAACCATTTGAAAGCTTATTTTTAACTTGGAAAATCATTTCAAAAACAAATTTTTATCATTTAAAAGCATTTGAAAGTAATGAGAGATGATAAATCACTCATCTAATCAACAAATGGATAGAAATCGAGGTACATCTGGTCCACATAGCCAGGCACAAGTCCCGAAGCATTGAATTGAAATCACAAATGCTCCTTTTCTAATCTCTATGCTAATCACCCTTTAATTAATAATTTTGGCTAAGAAAATGATTAATAAAGGTTTTAGATAGTTTATAGGAAGAGGGAAGGTGATTAGGGAATATCCCATCAGGTCTAATTAGCTTAAATCCTAAATTAGGTTAATGGGCTAATGCTAGGCTTAGTCTATCAACCCTCTAATCTTTCGTAAATCAATCTAAGTTCAAATGGTCATATCTCCTAAGTCGTAAGGCCAAAGTCTATTATGACCACTTTACGAAAAGAGATATCATAATACTTTCATTTGGAATGGTTTTAGATCCTAATTCAGTCTGTCTTATTAGTAGACAAACTCCATCCGTTTCCATATCACCGACAGAGAACTCAAGATCATGTCTTCTCTTATCAGCGTAGCTCTTTTGTCCGTCTTGAGCAGCTTCCATCCGTTGCCGAATGATCTCGGTCTTCTCCGAAGTTTCTCTAATCACATATGGCCCTAGTATCACTTTACCGCTTGCTTCACACTAACATAATGTGACATTGCATGGTCGGTCATATAGTGCCTCAAATGGTGTTATACCAATGCTCGATTGATATATATTGTTGTATGCAAACTCAAGAAGATGCAAACAATCATCCTACAAGTCTCCAAAGTCTAGCATGCAAGCTCGCTAAAGATCCTTCAATATACAATTCACTTTCTCAATCCAGTCATTATTTTTTAGGTGATAAGCTATAGTCAAATGCAGCTCTATCCACAATACCTCTTGTAAGCTCTTTCGAAATCTTCTCATGAATAATGAGTCTCGAATCGATCACAATGCTTTTAGATACACCATGTAATCACAGTATGCACTTCACATACAACTCGGCCAAATTTTATACCTTCTATTGAACTTCAAGGGTATAAATCGAGCGCTCTTTGTCAATCTATCAACTATGAACCGGATGCTACCATGATAGAGTTAGGGTATGTCAAAAGGGAAATTATGTAATTTATTATAGGTTATTAACTCTGTAATAAAATCTTGTTTGAAATAAAAGTTTTTCTTTGTATTATATACTTATCATACTGTATTATGTTAATTATTTATTCAATTTAAGTATATCTAATAGGAAATCCATAGATGATATGTTATATGATAGTAATTACAGCGCATTGTAATCACAAGAAATTTATCACAATAGAAATAAGATATTGTTTTAAATATTCCCAGTGAAGATGTTTCAAGATAGGATATCGATACATCCATTTAGATCAGAGTACGTATCCTCTCCAACTATTGGGTAGGGTGTCAATTATGGCTAGTGGAGGTACCAAAGAGGTTACGTACTGATAGTTATTTGATAATTATGTAATGACCCACTCTATAGTTTTATGTTGGTTAATATAACTAAAGTCAAAAGGAGAATCTCAAATTGACGATGTTACACAGTTCTGCCGACTTGAGAATAATGTTAAACTTCAATGTGGACAGTCCACTTTGATTATAGTTAAATCGTAGCATGACATCCGTCGAACGTTTATAGCTGGGTCTATGTTGAAGCAATGGAAGTGAAACACCATTTAATAGAGAATTCGTCACCTCGGTTATATGAGGTTAGTATCATTGTCAACTATAGTCAACTAAAATCAAAGTCTCTGACTGGAGTGATTTGGTTAATAACAACTGTTATAATTAAACCAAGGATTTTGTGTTTGGATTATACAAGTTGAACGTGGACAATATTGGATTTTTGACCAAATTTAAATTCCATAAGTCCTAATTTAATATAGTTTTAACGAGAATTGATGTAAATAATCATTACTACCAGGTACCACTTAAAATAGTGAAATTGGATTTTACCGGAAAAATATGTATGCGATAAATTCAGCCAAACTGTCACAACACTAGCTAAGGTGACTTATGAACTTAATATTCGAATTGTTTAGTATTAATTGCTAACTGAACTTGCACATTTTAGTCGCACAACTATAATTTTTGAATACTCCAAAGCACCACATGGTTTAATTAATCTGTAGTTATTGTAAATTAATTAATATTTATGAAATATTAATTAATAAATTTTTCTTTGATTTGGTCCTAGATACCAATAATAATTAATTGGGTGTGTGTGTGTGTAAAATTTATATATGTACGTAGCGATATACGATATCGACAATATTTAAATATTATTTAAATAAATTAATTATTAAATGGGTTTGAAAATTTTAAAGGCCCATGAAGCCTCCTAGTATGGCGGGCCATAGGGGCTAAAAAGGGAGATTTAAATAATCGAATAATGAAATGAATTGGCAAACAATGATCGAGTAAAGATAAGAGAACATGTCTCCACTTTTGGCTCTACCTAAATGCTTGTTTAAGATCATCACTTTAATTCATTTCAACTTCCACTTTCTCCCTACACTAGCCAAAAATCCAAGGCATTTTTGCCATCAATCTCCAACGCAAACCCAAACCAAAATAAAAAACAATAGTGTGATGTTTGTCTCTTTTTTGCTACAAATTCGAAAGGAGTCTAGATTGGATCTCGAGGAGCTACATTCAATATCCAAGATGCTCTTCATTGCCTGCATTTTGGTAATGATCCAATTTTTATTACTATTCCATATCTATTTATTTTATTCACCTTAGTCATATTGCTTGTATGTCATTATTATGAATTTATATATAGTTTGTCGTCTTCTTTTATAAATAAATATATACATACATTTAAATATATAAAACAATTTGTATACTTTTAATATATATACCTTTAAAAAAAACTTTTTCAAAATTTAAATGATTTTTAAACAGTTATAAAATTGAAATTGGATTTTGAATTTTGTAGTTAGTGTGTGTGTATATATAATTCACATAAATTAATCTATTAATATATATTCGTACATATATACATTTTTGATACACACACACACTATCAAAAAATATAGATTATAATTTATAAATGTTTTAATCCTTTTTAAAATTATTGTGTATGTTTGAAAAAAAATCTTTTCAGATAAATCCGTGTAGATTTTTTATTTATACAGATCCATACGGATTTGTATAAACTAAAAAAACTAATACAAATCCATACAGACCTGTTTATAAAATGAATTTAAAAGAAAAAAGGGTTATGGGTGAAAATTTAAAAATAATTTGATTTTTAAACACATATAATATATATATACCAACATTTAACAAATAAATTTTAAAATAAAAATAAAATATTTATATGGTTATTAAATATACACACACATACACATCTGAATTTAAAATTTGAACTCAAATTTGAAATAGACTTTTCTCCTAGATCTAAATTTGTTTTTTCAATTTAAACTATCCTAAGATATTTTAGATGTTAATTCATATTAATTTGAATTGGTCAGCATCTCTAAAATAAATATATTTAAATATATATAAATGCTATATATATGCGTGTATGTGTGTGTATTTTTATATTAAATAATGAATTAATTAAGACAAAAAGTACGTATATAAAAGGAAAAAATGTGTCATTTGTAGTGAAATCCTAGCATATATGTTGCACGTGCACTGTACACGTATATCTGTATTTGGTACACATACACATTATATATACAAATTTAAAATCTTTATATTTATTAATCAAATAAAATAGAAATGGATCTTTTTAAATCCCACTGCGACTCGACCCAGTTCATTCAATGGTATTGGAGCTCGATAGCCTATGCAGTCTAAATAAGCAGTATTATGACAAACTTGTTAAAACCTACCTATTTAGTAGAGTGTCTAAAATGGTAATGTCTAAGGTTGGGTTGTTGGATAATCAAGTACCTTACTCTACTTGGTTGCTAACATGACCTAAATGATGAAGTAAGTCTATAGGTTATCCCAAATATAAAAGTCCGAATTAATTTTGGGTCTTGGATTAATATAAGAAGTTTTATAAATGTTGTGAAATATTTTTCAAAACTGTTTTGAAAAATAATTAATTAATTTCAAAAAATAATAATTAATTAGGTTAATTAAATTAAAAAAGTATAACGATATATGTACATTTATTTTAAAATGTTTAAGGGAATCAATAAATAATTTTCAAAATTAATTTAATTTAATTAAAATTGTTTTAATTAAATAAATAAATAATTTTATAATTAGTAAATAAAACAATGTATATGTATTATGGTATATGTGTATTGTTATAAATGCTATGGTATGTATATTCAACTTGAAATGTTCAAAATGAAATGTTAATTACTTAAATTAATTAAATATTATTTAATTAATAAAATTAAAAGTAAGAGTAAATTAAATATTATTTAATTGTAAAAGGTGGAACTATAATAACCCAAATTAAATTTAAGGAACAAATACTTACTTACAGTGCGTATGCCGTGATTTCAGATGTGACTGATACTTAATCACCAAGGTATTTCATAAGAAATATATTATTGCATAAGTCGATATCACGCACGCACGCACGCACTTGCATACTCTTTTATGTATGTTTTGTCCTCTACCATTTATATATTGATTGAATACTTGCATGCTCTTTAGTTTGTGAACTTTCCTCAAGCTAGAGATGCCATGTATAGTACTATTAATACATTAACTAGACGAGGTAAGATATATGCACATATTTGCTGGGCTTTCCTTAGGATACGTGCATTACATTTGGGCTGTCGCAAAAATGATAGGTACGGGTGAACAATCTCTCATGATTTATCGAGCTTTCCTTAAGGTCGAGATGAGATTAACGCAAAAAACATGGGTTAGTAGTTATATATGATACAACTGATAAGTGGTTATCCATCACATTCGGGCTCATGATTTGTTGAGCTTTACTCAAGGCCAGAATCCCAAGGCATGCAAGTCCTAACACATATTAGAGAAGTCGAAATATTTCTGTATTTTATCTTATGGTTTGAGAAGCATAAAAGTTTAGTGAGAGCTTGTTAGTAAAATGAAATACGATGTTTGACCTTGCTAATATTACAAGAACATTTGCTATGAATTTTATGTCCTAATCTACTAATTTAAATTTGCAAAAAATGTCCCCATCAAAGTTATTTTTAGAAAATGGCAAACTCACCGAACCTAACTACATAGACTGGCTAAGTGATATCAAAATAGCACTTACATACGAATGCTTATGGTTGTCAATAACTAAACTTCCAAGGGAAAAATTCACTGAAGATGTGGATCCCGATCTAATAATTTCTTATAACAAATGGGTTGTGTGTAGGATCGAATTAACTCTAGTTGGGGGTGAATAAGGTTTACTATAAATTCGCAGAATAATAAAAATCATAGCACAGATGATAATAATAGAGTAAATGCGAAAACAAAAGCAACACACTGGCAAAATCTGTCTACTATTGCCCCCAAGATTTCTACTAAGATTAAACAATTGACCGCTTATAAAATCTCTGTAAACTTGCGACTATCACTAACTTGATTATTCTAACCCTGTGCCTAGAAAACATGCCTCAACTCTATCTCCGAGTTGGGAATTATCGAACTACTAACGTAGTTCAGAGTTGGGATTTACCGAACTACTAACGTAGTTCAATCCTAATTACAAACTAGAGTTTTTAGAACTAAAAATAAAATACAAAATAAAAGGAAACAAAAAAACCCTAAATACAATATATTTGAATATATAATAAAGGGTTAGCCCAAAACAAAACACTCCTTTTTCTTTATTTCGAACGATCCCCTTCTTTTATTTCCTTTTAAGGTTCTTCCTTCCTTTGATTTTCAAAAGCCTCCGACTTGAAAACTGAATGAATTCTTGCCTTTATGTCATTGTCAGTTGATCTCTCTGATAGCCTGGCGATTTATGAACATGGTTGCTTCCTTAGTCAAAAACTTTAGCAGTTGATAATTGAGTATGATTTCAATTTACAGATTATACTTGCTTTGAACTCCACTACTTAATTTTCCAGTGAGGAATTGGTTTTTATAGTGGTTGATTTGAGAAAAATCATCCTAGATTTTCATATATTTTATAATTTTTGTTTAAAATAATTCAATTCTAGAATTTTGACTTTGTTTCTAGTAATTATTCTGTATTTTGATATGTCAACATGACACTTTGATTTTGATCGATTTTCTGAAGTCTTCGGCTTGATATTTTTGACCAGTTCATGGCTTCAACCTGGTTTGTTTTTGACTTGTTTGTTCTAGTGATCTCGGCCTGACATTATTGACATGTTCAACATTCTAGTAATCTTTTCCTAACCTAGTGTGCTTGTTCAACCTGAGATATTCTTCTGTTCACTATAGTTTTACTTGTGGCCTTGATTGCTTGTGTATTCAGCCTTGCTTTCTTTTGTGTGTGCGTGCATGATCTTGTTATCATCTTGAGTTGTGCACTTCTTTGTGTTGAGCTTGTGTGTGTTGCTGTTTGTATACTTTTGGACTCCACTTGAATTTGTTTGCATTGCCTTCAGTTACACAGCTAGCTTGAACCATGATGCATCTTGTTTATGCACTGTTGCACTGCTGTGTGTTTCTTAACCAAACTATGTGCACAACCTTACTACCTTGTGTGGTTTTGTGTGTCTTGTGCGCTTGCTCTTTACTGGTCTGGTTTGTTTTTTGAAACTGTTTTGGATGTTGTCTTTTTTTTGTGCATGCTTGGGCACTTTAAGCACTTCCACTTGCTATTGTAATTTAAAACCAAACTTTTTTTTACTTCCTTTTGTGTACTTGCACCTAACCTAATCTGTGCAATTTTTTGTTTGTGCACTTGAATTTGATGTACTATTTTGGCCCTAAATTGAGTTGTGTGCTTACCTTGTGTACACTTCCACTTACTCCTGCACTTTTTTGAACCTAGAAGCGTTCGGGTTTGAACTTACTGGTTTGTGATGTGAGTTTGATTTTTAATGTCCTTTGTGCATGTGTGCAAGTTTGATATGTGCACATGTGTATATGCATTGCCTTTCCAATATAAAGTGCTTGAAATTAATAAGCTTGTTTATTTCAAGTTGCTCGGCCTTAAGGCATGTACAATGATACACTGTGCATGTCATAAGTTGCTTGTGCACTTTATTGACTTGATTTTTAAATAATGTCCTACACGAACATGTAACGTTTCGGTCTTTCGACGCTCAAAAGTCGACATTAATGCGTCCACTGTATCAAATGCCGCTCAATCGAATGCCGGAAAACCGAACCATTAGGGTTAAAAGAAGAGGTAGAAGAAGACAGAAGAAAAGAAAGAACAGAAAAACAGAAATAGAAACAATATCAGAATCTCACATTCGCAGCGGAACAATATATAATAGATAATCACTAGTCTTTTAAACAAAGAACTATATCAGTTTAGACAATACAACAATGAGAGTCAATATACAACTCAATACAACAATGGACAGTTATATACTTGTCCTCATACAGAATACACAGTAGAATAAATAAACAAGTACGGGAGTACGTCTCGCCATCCAGCTTGCCTCCAAAGCTCCAGAATATCCAGAATATCCTGATAACATAACTCTAGGCTGCCCGTGTGGGATATTATGGGCACCCAGAGTTTAGAAAGGGAACAATAAACTCCGAGTCAGTCATGGTGACTGGTGTGAGATCGTAAAACAATTATTTTCACAAAGAAAATAAAAGAAATTCGCAATGCTTTTGGAAAATGAAACTACCATAAGACCTCCCACCACACACAATGCAATCGCAGACTTGGAGGAGATTTCTTCTTATGATAGTCAAATATGCTTACTACGAAAGATCAGTTGATATTATTATTAATGTCTAGTGTGGAAAAAACATTTCGAAAGTATAATATTAATCTTAGCCAGCATAGGCATTTCACACTTATGCCTACTATAACTACTATGTTCAATAGCAAGTTACCGCCACATTCCATAGTAGGTTATACAACTAAAACCGTACAAAGCTCGTATTGTTTCTTTGGATTTTCCAACAAATGGTCAGGCTAAGGAACTTCCTACTGCCAATGGGTACGCCTCTGGATGGACGTCCCGAGAACTAACTAGCTCTCTGCCAACACAAGGCCGGGTTACCCCTTACACTAGGTAACTACTACACGAATATGCCACCCCCCGGTCCTTTGGGACCTTTATCCGAGGGCCCTCGATCATAGAGGAACAATCACACAGTAAATGAGATTGGAGCAACCACACAGGTAAATATCTGGGCTTCATACCATAATATCACCTTTTTCCAGAAGGAAATGACATACCCTAAAAGGCACGACCCTCATAACCTTGCCGCATCTTTCCTGTTTTGACCATTTTCGGGTTGTGAGGTCCGATGAGGTCTCGTCCACAAAGCTACGCTTTTCACAAAGCCATGCTTTGATCAACAAATGATCAACGAATGATCATCAACACACAGCAACACTTAGCATGCCACACTACCAAATTGGGAGTATATCACTGATAACCTTCAACTACATAACCTCTAAGCTCGTACGTCTTAGAGAAGGGTGTTAAGCTAAGAGAATAAATTCTCCACCACCAACAGAAATGTATTTGAAAGAAATCAACTTTATATCTCAAAGTGTAATGTCAGACAAACAACCATACAAGTCTGTTCCGGGTTCGAACAGAACCGAAGGCACTTCCAAAGAAGCCCTTGCAATCCGGATATTCACTAATCACGTCCGGACTTCCCATCACAAGAAGAGTGATATAAATATCTATACCGGAGCAACTCGGTGCAGAGAAATTCGACAGGTTGTCCTTTCATTTTCGAAAATACCCGGTCTTCAATTGCAATTCATAACATCGTATCTTTATTCGGAATGGGTTTTATGACACAAAGTCCTCTCCCGGCTAAACCGAATAATGAGCGCTTATTTTAAAAACAAATTCAAGTGCCATTTCAAAGGCAAATATTGATAGTCGGTTATGTAACTATCAACAACATTCACAACAATAAACCAATTTAAATAGTTCTTTCAAATTATTAAATTTCAAATATCTTCGCGAGATATGGTTTAACACTTCAACCATTTGAAAACAAATTTCAAATCACTTTTCACCTTTCAAACTTTGGAAAACAAATTTCAAATCAATTTCCCTACACGGGATATATTTCCAAATATTTATCATTTCCACGGGAAATCTGCCGAGTTCAAATACTTTATCTCCCAAATATTCCTTAAAATCCAATTTCAGAATTTCTTCATTTATAATTTAAAACTACTTTGGAAATATACTCGGCTTTTCAAGGAAAATACACATCCATTTCAAAATGGTCCATTTAAACCAATTAAATAAATCCTTATCGATTTATTTCAAATTTGCATTCCAAATTTGTAAATTACTTCCACACTTTAAAAAAAAATCAGTGTTTATTTTTAAAACAATTTTCCCTTTCCTTTATAAATTCCATTTTGAATTTACATTCCCAAATATTCACTTTTTATACGATTTTCAAATCGATTTCTCAAATATTCACTTTCAACTCCAAATCAACTTTCAATTGATATCCAAATTTGTTTCCCTATTAAAATAAATTCCTTTTAAAGAAACAAATTCTTTTATCTCTTCCAGCCTATTTAAAAATCCAAATTTTAAATAAATCCTTCAACTTATAAACAATATTACTCGAAATCCACTTATTAAGCCTTTTTCCCATATTTGGAATTTTATTCAATATGATTCAAAAATAAAACTTTATCTTTTTCAAACTTCTTTTAAATTAATCCAATTCTTTCATAAGGAATTTACAAAAAATCCCAACTTTAATTTCGAAAATCCAATTTTATTTATTTCTGGTATCCAACGATACCAAACATACATTCGGCTAACTTATAGCCTTCAACAATTTCAATCACAAATATAGTCATACACAGATTATAAATAAATCAACACACAATATTGAAACAAATTCAAATATTTGAGGAATCCAGTTGGATCCCTCCAACCTGTTTCCCTGCATCCACAGATGTTAGCACAATACCCATTCCACTTCGAGGTGGAATATCGCGGTATATGGGTTTTATAAAATATCATCCGCTATTATGCGGCGCATAGGGTCTCATCCGCTATATAATGCAGGAAAATCAATCACCAATATATATATATATATTCCAATATATATATATATTGCTATATACTACTATATATACTATCACAATCATGCAATCAATCAATAACTGCAATTCAATTTTAATTTGAGTGAGAAGATCTCACCTTTGCTTTTTAATTTTCAATCCATTTTCCATTCCGACTATTTCTTCATTGTATTAGACCTTGTATAAACAATTTATACAATTATTAATATTTGAAATGATTGAACCAACAATTTCATTTTATAATTTATTTAACTAATAATTCATTCCAAACTAATTATTTCCCTTTAAAAAAATCTTTTAGTAACTAAAATAATTAAATAAGAAAATTAGTCGCCAAATCTATTATCCTAAAATAAACTCGTAAACTAAGAATGTGTATAAGTATATTATTATTATTTTCCATTTTGAAACTTCAATATATACAATTTATAAAATAATTTGTGGTTTCCAAAAATCTAACTTTACATATCCTTAAACACGTTTTAAAATTCACAAATATATATATCAAACCTTAACCTTCATATATATATATATATTTTACTTTTATATCAAAATCAAGATATGCATATGTATTTATGAATTCAAATTCTGTAATCAACAAAACAACAGCCTGTTTTCCCTCCCAGACTTTACTTACATACATATATAGATTAAAACAAAATTCCTTTGACAAAATCTTACTGTTTATTTTAATATAAAAGTATGGTTTCTTCTTCCAAATTTAAACTGTGACTGTAAACCCCCCTTTATATATATATATATATATGTGTGTGTGTGTGTGTGTGTGTGTGTATGTATAACTAAAATTAAATAACTTAGAAATTCAATAACTTAGAAATTAAATAACTTAAATTGATGGGAAAAATACCTCTCCACGACAACTCAAGCTCTTCTCTTCCATCGTTCAAACAACTCGAAACCAGCACCTCGAGTTCGAATGACTTGAACAATTCGAGCTATCCTAATGACTGTCGCATCTCACCATCGATGACCCACCGACATCACTTCACAATAGAATCGTCACAGCACCTCGAGTCTCCCTTTACCCCTTCGACTACTCGCCACTACATTCCTTACGACTTTTCCAATAGGAGCGCAAGCCTCAGATATAAGAGCCATCGGAGAACTCTCGACCTAGCTTCGAAGATGCGGGTGATCTCGTACTATCAGGAGGCAATCCCTTTTCTTAAATCTCGAACCGCCCAAAGGAGCGAAAAGGGGAAATTTTTATATACGAATGGAATTTGAATTCGTATTAGGGAAGAGAGAGATTGGGAAGAAGCAGTTCGAACTGGATTTCAAACATACGATAAAAGAAAGGATTCGCGATCTAACCGGAAGTAACCATTATATTTTCAAGACAACTGCTTATGTTAATTTAATTTTTTTTGAAAATACTTTCGGCTGAAAAGAAAAGAGAAGGCGACATGATATACGGAGGATATAGCGTGTTGAATATAAATTTGTACGATGATTTGAGATGTTGGGAAAAAGCTTTGAAAAGGTTCTGATGTGAACCATTGACCAGTCAAACCCCTTTATACTTTATATTTAATCATCTCGATTTACGTAGGTTAAAATCGCGAACCCCTATCGAGGCATGCCGCTAGGCGTTCGTAATGTTGTACTCTTATTACGAACACGATGGAAAAAGTTTCGAGTTCAATTTTGATCGTATGGAGAAGATAGCTTTTTGGACCAGTTATAATATTAAATTTTCGATTTAATTTCAGCACGTTTGCTTATCGTACGGCCAAACGATCACTCCAAACATTACGAAAATTGAAATCCGATAATAATAAACTATTACGGATCCAATGGAACTGGTTTCGTCGAATTCCGGGACTGTGCCTCGGAAGTCTATTTTTAAATATCGATTTAAACGATAAAATTTCAAAACTGAACAAAACAGTTTCAAATTCAATTCTGAAAGTCCCATTATCTTCAGAATTATCAATATAGATTTTCTAAGCCTTGAAAATATTGTTAATCAGCTTTAAACTGAAAATTCAAATTTTTTTTACCCAGATTTAACGATTAAATTCAATAATTAAATTGCCAAATTCATTCTGATATCTCGAATTTCAAATTAAACTAACTTCCAGATATTTAAAATCAATTAAATATCATGATTTCCAATATCAAAAATTCAGGGTCGTTACAAACATGTTATGCTGATCCTTATATATACATGTTGTACTAGTCCATGTTCATTATTTTTGGTACCTATTTAAAGTATGAAAAGTGCAAAACCAATTAATTGAGGTAATGTCAAGTTTAAATATATTTATATTTTTACTGTTTCAATTTGTTTCATTTTTTTTACTACACTATTATTTGTTAAGTAAAACAAACTGCCATCTGGATCAAGGTTGGAGCAAGAAGTTATAAAAATTGTATTCGAGTGGGTGAGAGAAAGAGTGATTATAAAATATTGTATATGAAAGAGTGTTGTATATGAGAGGGTAAAAATTATTGTATTGGAATAGTGTATATAAAATATTGTATGAAAATATTATGGAAGCTCTTATTGTAATGGTGTGTAGTACTAAAATTTTATTGAAATAAAATATTTATTTGTTTATTTCATTTTGTAATTTTGTAATAGTACTGTGACAACGCATTATATATATATATATATATATATGTGTGTGTGTGTGTGTGTGTGTTTATTATCATTAAACAAAAATCATAGATTACTATATTCTACAATCTTCCCTTTTTGATGATAACAAACATATATTAAGATTTTGTAACCAAGTGATATGTTTGATGTGACGTGATCATGAGCTACTTTTATTTAGATACTCACCCTACATCTATACTCTCCCTTTGCAGGTGCATGCATTAAAAATTAAAAAAGTCCTTATGCCTAAACTCAAAAGAAAAAAACCAAACCTTGAATATCGATAAGTTTATTACTCAACCATCAAATTCTTAACATCTTCCCTTTTTGTTATCATCAAAAATTAAAATAATAATTGATATAATGCCAGATTTTGATTGATACTATGAATCATATATTGGTCAGAGTATTAAAATATTCAATCAATCAAACAAAAATAATAATATTTTATTAATTAGATACATATCCCATTTTAGAGTAATGATCAAATTGTGGTTTAGGGAGAATAGTGACAGCGGTATGATATTTGTTGATAAAGGAAAATCCTTTAAAAAATAAATTAAGAAAAGAGAAAAGAAAGGATGTTAAACACTTTCTAACCATGCATAACTATTAGGGCTTTTAAATGAGGTTAGTAGTCACATAAAGAAAGAATGTCAAGCATTTTCTAACCATGCATAACCGGGAGGACTTTTAAATGAGGTTTAAAGTTACTTAAAAATTTATCCCTCTCATATGTATGTGTTCCATCTATGGGTAACCGTGAGGACTTTTAAATAAGAATGGAAACGTATATCTTGAAATTAAAAGTTATTCACCTATGCATAACCATGAAGACTTTTAAATGAGAATGGAATCATATAACTTGAGATTAAAAGTTATCCACACATGTATAAGGTTACTTCTAGAAAATTATCTAAAAATATCTAAAAATCAATTGCGAGACCCTCGCACTATCCAGAAAATTAAGTACATGTTCCAAAAGTGCGGAAGTATGTAAAAGTGTCTCACATCTATGTGTTTAGTGCGGGAGTGATGCATAAGGTTACTTGACAAATCAATTGCACTTTTACTATCACATTTTAATGGAACACGTTTAAGTACTAGATCATAATCTAATAGAGTTTGCATCATCCATAAAATCTTAGCAGAGTAACTGCCTAATGCAATATGTTATGCTTTTGTGATAAAAAATGCTACGCAATTTTGCTTTCTAGTTAACCATGAAACTAATGAGTGTCTTAACATGAAACATGTTCCGCTAATGCTTTTTCTATCAACAAGACAACTGGCACAATCTGCATCTAAGTAACCAACCACATCAAAACTATTGCTAGACTAGATGTATACCATAAGCCAAAATCCTATGTGTACAAAAGATATCTCAAGATTCTCTTCACGGCTTTTAAATTAGATTCTTTTGGATTTGCTTGGAAATGTGCACATAGACATATGGAAAATATACTATCAAGCCTAGATGCAGTAAGATAGAGTGGTGAACCAATCATACCTCGATCTTTCTTTTGATCTACTATAATACCTTTTTCATCTTTATCAAGTTTGACCGAGGGACTCATATGAGACTTTAGCGGTTTTGTATTTATTGCTCCAAATCATGTCACTCACTCTTTCACATACTTTGTCTATGAATAAAATGTTTCCTTGACGCTTTGCTTGATTTGAAATTACAGAAAGAATTTCAATTCTCCCATAAAACTCATTTCAAATTTGTCCTGCGTGACTTTTTCAAACTTCTCACACAAGGTTGTTAGTGGCACCATAGAAAATGTCATCAACATAAATCTTAACAATTAAGAGATCATCTTTATCATACAAGAAAAACAAGACAATATCAGCACAACCTTTTTTAAAACCATTTGCCAAAAGATATGTGCAAAGACAGTCATACTAAGCCTTAGGAGCTTGTTTTAGACCATATAATGCCTTTTTAAGTTTATACACATAATTTAAAACTTTCTAATTTTGAAAATTAAGAGGCCGTTCAACATAAACATTTTCTTTTAAAGATCCATTCAAAAAAGTACTTTTATATCCATTTGTTTTAGTTTAAATCCCTTAAAACACGCAAAGGCTGGCAAAATTATAATGGATTCTAATCTGGCAACTGGAGCAACTATCTCATCAAAATCAATGCCTTTTATTTGGTTGTACCATTTAGCGGCTAACCTATCTTGTTTCTAATCACATTTCCAGATTCATCAAATTATTTTAAAATTCAATTTTGTTCCTACAACTAGATATTCACTTGGTCCAGGAACTAATTTCTAAACATTGTTTCGCTTAAATTGATTTAACTTCTCTTGCATAGTCACAGTCCAACTTTCTGTATCTATATCTTTGGGTTTGATTTCTGAAATAAAGCCACTATAAATACATAAAGCATAAAGATCAGGTTTGAACACCTAATGTTGGATTACCTATTATCAACTCCGTAAGATGATTTGTTTTGAACTTTAGTTTTTTAGCCTCCAAATTCCCTTTTGGTTGCTCTATAGTTTCATTTTCATTGGTGGAATTTACTGTTGATTCCTTGATTCCATCATCCTCCTCTTTATTACTTTTGTTCCTTTTCTCACTTCCTTTGGCGTCTATTTCATCAAACTTGATATTGATTGATTCCACAATAGTTTTAGTCCTTTTATTGTATATTTTATAAGCTTTGCTCCTTGATGAATAACCCATGAAAATTCCTTCATCTGCCCCGGGCTCAAATTTGCCGAGTTGATTATTTATGTTAAGGATAAAACATGGACATCTAAAAACTTGGAAATGTAAGAATGTAAAGTTTTATATCAAACCATAACTCATAAGAAGTTTTATTAAGTACCGGTTTGATCATTACTCTATTCATTATGTGACACGAAGTATTTACTGCTTCTGCCTAAAAAGAAAAAGGAAGTTTATATTCGTTTATCATCGATTTAGCCAATTCTTGTAACGTATGATTCTTTCGCTCGACTACACCATTTTGTTTAAGTGTCCATGGAGCAAAGTATTCATGTTTAAAACCATTTTCATCACAATACTTTTCAAAATCATAATTTTCAAATTCATTACGGTGGTCACTTTTTAAATTAATGATTGGAACTCCTTTTTTATTTTGGACCAATTTTGCAAATTTTGAAAAATAGTTGAAAGTTTCTGACTTTTTGGATAAAAAATTAGACCCATGTAGACCTAGAGTAATCATCGACTATCACATAACAATATTTCTTACCTTCTAAAATAGCAATGTCATTCAGACCAAAAAATCCATATAAATCAGCTCAAGAACTCTAGAGGTACATATTGTGTTTTTGGCATGAAAATATGATCTACTAAACTTACTTATCATGAAAGCTTTGCACATCTTACCAGACTCAAAATTTTGTTGTGATAATCCTTTCACCAAATCTTTTCCTTTATAAGCACATACTGGCATGTCCTAGTCATCTATGCCATAAGATAGCTTCCTCATTCTTAGCTATAAGACATTTAGAAAGAGTGAGATCGTCAAATGATAAGGAATATATATTGCATTTTCTCTTACCCATGAACAAAACTTCACTCGAAGATTTATCAATTATTTTGCACATATTAGCATCAAACACAATATTCATATCTTTATCACACAGCTAGTTGATAGAAATGAGATTATGGTGTAAGTTACTGACATAAAAACATCACTTAACATAAAAGTATTATTACCTACGTTGTCTTTACCGATAAAATTACATTCATCGTTGTTGCCGATCGTTACACTCTCACCTTTGTAGTCTTCTATGCTAAGGAACTTTGATTTATCACTTGTCATGTATCTGGAACAGCCTGAATCCAAGAACCACTCTTGCTATTCCTTAGCCCGCCAACATATCTACACGAGAGAAGAGTAAAATGACCAAGAAGACTTCATAGGTCCATTAATGTTAGTGACAAGGTATTTAGTTACCCCACTTGTTTAAATTTAAGACAATATACATTCGTATCTTTTGGGACCAAGATTTGTATAACAGTTTTGTGTTTGTTCCTATACCAACATGTATTTTATTTACGCCCAATTTTTTCACAATTTGAACATTTTGTTAATTCTTTGCGAAATTTGATCTTATCATAATTCTTCTCTAATTTGTTCAACACTCTCATATCCAAGTCCTTTTCTGTTTTTGGTAACAGTTTAACTACCTAATAGCATATTCAATGATTTTTCTCCTTTAGAGAATTTCATTATTGTTGATTCTAGCTATTGAACCTTAGATCTGAATGATATGTTTTCATTTAAAAGTGAGGTACATCTTTTAATGGAATTTTCTCCTTTTGTGTTATCTTTGTTTTTCAAGATCAAAATCTCTTTTTTGAGGATTTCAATTTTAGTATTAGACCTGTTTATATTTTCCTCTAGAGACCGACACTTCTCACATTCTGAGTTTAATTTTCTAATGTTTTGAATCATTGGTTCTAACTCATTATTTAAACCGAGTAGACTGTTTTTCTCTGATTCTAATTTATCATATCTTTGTTTAAGTATATCTATGTTTCTGTTTAACTCAAGATATAACAAAAGTAAATCAATACGGGATAAGTGTGCTACCTAATTAGGTACATTGTTGCTGTCAAATGATTCTCCCATAAGACACCAATTTGCCTCTTCCTTTTCACTATCAGTGTTTTTCTCTCCTTCTTCTTCACTCTCATCCCAAGTGGCTGCAAAACTCCTTCTCTTCTTCTCCTTTCCTTTGTCAAGTCAATTCAGCAGATAATTTGGTTTAATATGACCTAGTTTTTTTTACATTTATAACATGTGCTTTCTTCCTCGGAATCATTCAGTAGTTTGACAATGCTAGATTTTATTCGTCGGTTTATTGCTAGATTTCCATGCTTTTTGGTCAATGTTTTGAATCGCTTCATTAAAAGTGCTACCTTGGTTATAGCTTCATCTTCCTTACTATCGGTTGTACTCCTTAAAGCAATTGATTTCTTTTTCAAGTCTCCACTTTTATGTTCTTCCCTGATTTTCAGCTCTATTTCATAAGTGGTCAAATTTCCTTCTAGTTCTTCCACCTTAAGCTGTGTCAAGTCTTTAGATTCTTGGATTGATGTCACTTTTGCTTCAAAATTTCTCGGGATAATTATTAGAATTTTTCAGACCATCTCCAATTCGGTATAGTCTTTTCCTAATGTTTTGGAATTGAATACAATATTTGAAAACCATCCATACATCTCCTTTATATTTTCATCTTTTATCAATATGAAATTCTTATATTCATTGTGAGCATGGCAAGATGAGAATCCTTGACCTACGATGTACCTTCATGAGTCACCTCAAGAGTATGCCAAATTTCCTGCATAGTTTCATAGTGAGAAACACGATTGTATTCTATTTTATCCGAGGCACAGATAATAGAATTCATAGCTTTAACATTTGAAAGATAAAGACTAAGTTCATTTGCATTCAACTTAAAATTAGGCTTAGGAACTTCTTGATTGTCTATTTTTATTATGGGCACACTAAACCAGTTTCAACTATATCATATGTCTTTATAGTATCTTGAAAAATCTTCATCCTACTTTTCCAATATGAATAATCAGTGTCATTAAACATGAGTGACCTAGTTATGGATTATCCTTCAGAAAAAACTAGCCATAGTTAAAAAAAAAGTGAATATTAGGCTCGGGTCCCTAATAAGTTTCAAAATACACAAAAACCCCAGTAAAAAAAGTATGTAAATTAGGTCCCTATAATTAAGTTACTAAGTAATTGCATATAGTTATGCAATTATTCACCGAATAATTACAGACATTTATGCAATTATATCCAAAAGTTGCATAAATTTATGCAATTTTTTCGGTGAATAATTGTGGAAATTTCCGCAATTTTTTTGGTGAATAATTGCGGAATTTTCCGCAAATTTTTGAAAAAATTACGTAAATTTCCGCAATTTTTTGGTGAATAATTGCATAGATTTTCGTAATTTTTCAGCGAATAATTGTGGAAATGTCTGTAATTTTTTGATATAATTGCATAAATGTCTGCAATTATTCACTGAATAATTGCATAAGTGTATGCCATTATTCGGTAACTTAATTCTAGGGACCTAATTTACAAAAAAAACTTACTGGGGTTTTTGTGTATTTTGAAACTTATTATGGACCTGTGCCAAACTGTCCCTAAAAAAAATCGACTATCTAGCTCTGGTACCACTAGTAAGATCGAATTAACCCTAGAAAGGGCTGAATATGTTTATTATAAATTCACAGAATAATAAAAATCATAGCACATATAATAATAGAGTAAATGCAAAAATAAAAGCAATACACAAATTTACCCAGCCATGGCAAAACCTGCCTATTGCTCTCCCCAAAATTTCTACTAAGATTAAATAGTCGACCGCTTACAAAATCCCTGTAAACTTACGGCTATCGCTAACCTGATTGTTCTAACCCTATGTTTAGAAACCTTGCCTCAACTCTATCTCACTGTTGAGAATTTCCTAAACTACAAATGTAGTTCATCCTGGTTACAAATTAGAGTTTTTAGAATTAGAAATAAAACACAAAATAAAAGGAAACAAAATGAAACCCTAAACACAATATATTAGAATGTATAGTAAAGGGCCAGCCCAACCAAACACTCCCCTTTATTTATTTCGATCGATCCCCATTTCTTTTATTCCTTTTTAGGGTTCTTCCTTCCTTTAATTTCTAGAAGCCACCAACTTGAAAATTGATTAATGAATTCTCGCCTTTATATCCTTGTAAATTAATCTTTTTGATAGCAAGGCGATTGACAAATGTTGTTGCTTTCTTGGTCGAGAACTTTAGCAGTTGATAATCGAGTATGATTTTGATTTACAAATTATTCTTGTTTCGAACTCGACTACTTAATTTGCTAGCGACGAATTGGTTTTTATAATGGTCGATTTGAGAAAAATCATCCTAGATTTTCATATATTTTGGAAATTTTGTTTCAAATGTTTCAATTCTCAAATTTTGACTTTATTTTTGGCTGTTATTCTGTATTTTGATTTGTCAACATGGCACTTGATTTTGATCGACTTTTTGAAGTCTTCGGCCTGAGATTTTTGACTAGTTCATGGCTTCGACCTGATTTGTTTTTAATTTGTTTGTTCTAGTGATCTTGGCCTGACATTATTGACATGTTCAACGTTGTGGTAATCTTGCTTTGATCTTATGTGCTCGTTCAACCTGAGATATTCCAAAATTCACCATAGTTTTTCTTATGGCCTTTATTGCTTATGCATTTTGCCTTGCATTGTTTTGTTTGTGTGCATGCATGATCTTATTGTCATCTTAAGTTGTACACTTCTTTGTGTTGTGTTTGTGTGTGTTTCTATTTGTGCACTTTTGGACTCCACTTGAATCTTTTTGCATTGCCTTAAGTTGCACTACAGTAGCTTGAACCATGATACATCTTGTTTGTGCACTATTGCAATACTGTGTGTTTCTTAACCACATTGTGTTCGCAACCTTGCTGTCTTGTGTGGTTTTGTGTGTCTTGTGCACTTACACTTGCTGTTTATTGGTCTGGTTTGTTTTCTGAAACTATTTTGGATGTTGGCTTTATTTTATGCATGCTTGGGCACTTTAAGCACTTCCACTTACTCTTATACTTTAAAACTAAACATGTTTTTACTTCCTTTTGTGTACTTGCACTTAAGCCCGATCCGTGCATGTTAGGTATGTTTTCACTAGACCGGTATCACCAAAACAAGATAAGGGAAGCCTACAACCGAACCAACTCTGCTTCCACCAACAGCCGGACCAACTCCTTCCCCTGAACAGCCGGACCAACTACCTCCATCCACTGCCGAACCAAGAAGCGGGGGAGATCACCACCGAACCAGCTCTGCTCCCACCTGCAGCCGGACCAAACTCCAACCAACCATCACCGGACCAAGTTCCACCGGACCAAACTCCAACCAAGTTCCATCGGACCAAGGCGTTCCGGACCAACTTTGCCAGGCCAGATTGCATCAGCCCGGGCCCAACAGCAACTATATACATCCAAGACCCCTACCCCCAGCCTCACTCTATAAATAGAGGGGTAGGGGTACAACAATGGGGGACAAGTTGGAGAGCTCAAGCACGGATAGAACTTTCAAACAACTTTCATATACTTGTATCAAAGCTTTGTACTTGTAATTTGAATAGAAAAGGAGAATAACATATAAAGTGGACGTAGGCACATTCTGGCCGAACCACTATAAATCTGCGTGTCTTTTACAGTTTAGTCCTTGTTTTTCATTTATTTGCATAAATCACCCAAATCACTAAGAACAGCATAAAATCAATTAAATCATACGACTTGGAGGTGTTTGTCCATTTTTTGTGCAAACATTTTTGGTGCTTTCACTGAGAATTGGAAGCTCGAAGCTTCAGCTTCTCCCACTTAACCTTCTTCCTAACAGCGTCGTTCATTACTTGAAAAACATGCCTCCGAGGCAGAAGAAAGACGTTAACAAAGGAAAGAACATCGCAACCAGCTGTCTTCCAGATCCAGTGGTCACAGATCAAGTAATCCGTCCCCTTCTAGCAGCCGTACCAAATGAAGGTCAGGCAAATCCGACAACCCCTTCCACAGAGCAGCCGGCAGCAATTACTAGGGCAGATCTAGACAGGGTTGTGGTTGAAGTGACTAACCGCTTCACATCCCAGCAGGAAGCCTTGGTGGACCAACTCATGTCACTCTTAAGGGATGCTGAAGAGTCCAACCGCAACACTGAATCATGGGGTGAATCCCAGTCTGGTGGATCTCAGAGACAACAAAGATCTTCCTTCTTCGAAGGAGCTAACGACAGAAGCGGCCATGGTAGGAGTCGAGACCGAGCTCAGCCCGAAGTTAGACCTGAGGAAATGCTTGGAACCAAACCAAATGGGGGAGGTACTGGGCGGAGGTCAACTGTAGCCGAGCCTGTCGTACTGCCTAACCACGGCAACACCAGTGAACGGGGCCGAGCTAGAGTCCAGCCCGAAGTTGGACCCGAGGAAGTGCTTAGATCAGAACCCAGCAGGCGAAGATCAAGACAATGGCCAACTGTAGCTGACCCTAGCATGCTCCCAGAAGATCAAAGACAGCCACTGGAAAATATCAGGAATGATAGACGATACCATCCCTATAGGTCATTTGGATGGAATCAGTCCCACAGAGCAGAACCGAACTCATTTCTATCTGCTCCAAATTCTGATGAAAGGATGGCACGCTTGTTCAGAGAGTGCGTCCAACGGGATCAAAGAGATCGAGGGATAGGCGCTAGGGTAACCAGCCCCTTCGACCGCAATATCAAAATTGCCATCACCCCCCGGGAATGGAAGATTCCAACAATGGAACCTTACAAAGGAACCTCCGACCCCGTTGTACACTTACAGAGATACACACAGCATATGCTCATGAGTGGAGCAATAGAGGGAGTACTATGCAAATGCTTCCCACTATTCTTAGCAGATCTAGCTACCTCCTGGTTCTGTCATCTACCCCAAGGATCCATCAGCTCGTGGGAGATGCTGAAAGAAAAGTTTATCAGCCAGTTCCGCATTCATGTGGAACAACCCAAGGACGCTTATTCCTTATCCAGTATCAAACAGAAACCTGAAGAGAAGCTGCAGCAATACCTAACCCGATTCAATGCCACAGCGGCCGCAGTCCAAGATGCCAATGAGAAGCTTATCTTAATGGCCCTCTGTAGTGGTGTACATCCGGATACTAAATTTGCTAGAAGACTGACAAAAGAAAAACCAGCTACTTTACCCGATTTCTTCCATGAAGCTAGAAAATATATGAGACTTGAAGACGCTGCCACTGAGGGGCAGTTAGGGCAACAAAATAAGTCAGCTCACGGCAACACACCCGTTGTAGCAAAGGACGTTCGAAGATATGACTCTAGGGATAATGCTGGGGGCAAGAAGGGAGAAAAGCGTCTATATCGGCCAGGACCGAGATTTGACGCTTACACCCCTCTGAATGAAACGATTAAAAACATCTTCCTGGCCACTCAAGACGAAGTTAAATACAAACGCCCCCCGCAAAAGAAGGAATCAGATAACGCGATTAAGTCTGGAAAATTCTGCCGCTTCCACGAATCCCATGGGCATGATACCAATGAATGCCATCATCTCCGGGACTTGATTGAAGAACACATCAGAAGAAGGAGACTGGAACGCTATGTAAAAGGTCAGAACAGGACCCCAGTTCCTGCCAATGAGAACCCGAGGCTACCCTCCCCAGGAATAGGCAGAGGAAATCACAACACCAGCAGCTCCAGTCAAGAGAAGATAGTGGTCCATACCATCTCGGGAGGACCACACATCGCCGACAGAAGCTGGGCAAAGATGGAAAGATATGGAAAGTCACTTAGAAACAATGAAGGCTGCGTTAATTCTGTTATAGAAGAACGCCACCCGAAGTGGAAAGAGAGTGATGCCATCACATTCAGTAGGCGTGACCTAGAGGGAAGGCAGTACCCTCACATGGATCCCATGTTTATCTCTGCCCGGCTTGGTCCAGCCGAAGTTTTCCGAATTCTAGTAGACACTGGAAGCTCAGTAAATATCCTATTCAAGCATGCATTCGACAAAATGAAACTATCAATAAAGGATGTTTCTCCCTGCCATAAACCACTACACGGTTTCACTGGAGATGCGAAGATGCCCCTCGGGCAACTGAACCTCTTTGTTGAAATTGGAAGTCATCCCCGCTCCGTTGTGCGGAAACAGACATTTGTGCTGATAGAGAACCACTCGGCCTACAACGCCTTCTTAGGAAGGCCAGCCTTGTCTGACTTCCAAATTGTCCTGGCCCCATGGTGCCTAAAGATGAAATTTCCAATGGACAATGGAGTAGGGGAAGTAGAGGGAGACCAGGACATTGCTCGAGACTGCTATGTAACTGAACTTCGCAACAACCACAGGAAGGATAAAGGGAAGAGTGTAGAGATTGCCCTCTGCACAAAAAGTTTGGAAGCATAGCAACTAAAGAAAGCCCCTCCTCTTCGATATACCAGCGACCCTTTCAATGAATTAGACCCCAGGGACAAAGAGGAGGAGGGCACTGCCGAGCCTGCAGAGGCTATGGAATTTGTATCTGTAGACCAACATGACTCGAGTAGACTATTGAAAGTCGGGTCCCAACTAAAAGCAGAGTTGAAGGAATAACTCATTGATTTTCTCCGCCACAACTTGGATGTATTTGCATGGTCACACGCTGACATGACCGGAATCCCCCCCTGACATAGCATACCACGTACTAAACATTGATCCTACCAAGGCGCCAGTAAAACAGGAAAAGAGAAGTATGGGGGCAGAACGATCAGCAGCCCTCGATGAAGAAGTAAAGAACCTACTTGCCAATGACTTCATACGAGAAGCCATCTACCCAGAGTGGATCGCCAACCCGGTACTGGTAAAGAAGGCTAATAGGAAGTGGCGAACATGCATTGACTTCTCTAACTTAAATGACGCCTGCCCGAAGGATTGCTTCCCACTTCCCCGAATCGATCAGCTTGTAGACAGCACAACTGGACACGAACTCTTATCTTTTATGGACGCATACTCAGGATATAACCAAATTCCTATGCATGCTCCTGATCAAGACCACACTAGTTTCATCACTGACCGGGGATTGTACTGCTACAAGGTAATGCCTTTCGGACTTAAAAACGCAGGAGCCACCTATCAGCGCCTCGTCAACAAGATGTTTGCGGGGCTAATAGGACAAACTATGGAAGTTTATGTGGATGACATGCTGGTAAAGTCGAGGGAAGCCGACGATCACGTAAGCCACCTGGATGAAATGTTTCGAGTACTTCGCCAATATGGAATGAAGCTGAATCCTCTAAAGTGCTCCTTCGAAGTATCATCAGGAAAGTTTCTAGGATTCATCGTCCATGCCAGAGAAACTGAAGCAAACCCTGAACAGGTCCGAGCTCTGAAAGATACCAGGATACCTTCTACCCAAAAAGAAATGCAGAGCCTAAATGGGAAGGTGGCCGCCCTGAGCAGATTCATCTCCAAAGCGACCGACAAATGCATCCCCTTCTTCGAAGCTCTAAAGAAAGAGAAAGGAAAATTCGAATGGACTGATGAATGCTTAACAGCTTTCCTTAACTTAATCGAACACCTCCAGAGACCGCCAGTACTCTCAACTCCGAACAAGGGCGAAGAGCTGTACCTATACCTTGCTGTGTCATCTCATGCTCTAAGCGCCGCATTGGTTAGAGAAGACGAACACACGGCCAGTATAATTTGTAAGCAAGAGGTTTACAGGGGCAGAAGCCAGATATCCTAAACTTGAGAAACTAGCGTACTGTTTGCTAATCACATCACGAAAACTGTGACACTATTTTCAATCTCATTCCATCAGAGTTCTAACTGATCAACCGCTGAGGCAGGTACTCCATCGTCCCGAAACTTCTGGGTGACTACTTAAATGGTGCATTGAACTAAGTCAATATGATATCACCTACCATCCTCGCACCACCATCAAGGGGCAAGCCATGGCCGATTTCATTGCCGAATTCACTACCAACGAAGGTAAGGAGCAATCGGAAATAGCAGAAGACATCAAGTGGAATCTCTTTGTGGATGGTGCGTCAAACGAACAAGGCTCGGGGGCAGGTGTGGTAATAATCACTCCTGGGGGAAATAAGCTACACTATGCTATAAGGTTGGAATTCGCTGCCACCAACAACGATGTAGAGTATGAAGCAGTGATAGCTGGATTAGAACTTGCCTTAGAAATCAGAGCCAATTCTTTGTGTCTTCATAGCGATTCTCAACTTATTGTAAATCAAATACTAGGGGAATTCCATGCTCGAGAAGAACGACTCATAGCATATTTAAAGAAGACCAAGTTGCTTCTAAATCGATTGGATCACTATTTAATCAAACACATCCCTCGGGAAGAGAACCAAGAGGCTGACGAATTGGCGAAGCAAGCTAGCATGAGAGACGGCACTATTTCCAGAGTAGTAGCCATCTCAAAGCAACCAGCCCCAAGTTTTGAGCAAGTGAATCTGATAGCTGCAACCGAAGAAGCAACTTGGATGACTCCCATCCGAGACTACTTACAAAGTGGCACACTGCCCAACGGGCGTAACGAAGTCAAGAAAATCTTGAGGAAAGCTTCCCGCTACACAATACAAGATGGCACCCTCTATCGACGCGGCTTCTCTAACCCCTTATTAAGGTGTGTCGCTGGAAGGGAAGCCAAGGAAACCTTATCCAACATCCATCAAGGGAGCTGCGGAGATCACACTGGAGGGCAGACTTTGGCCAAAAAGATACTCCGATATGGATATTTCTGGCCCACCTTAAGCAAGGACGCCTTAGATTTCGTCAGAAAATGTGACAGATGTCAGAAGTTTGCTAAGATTCCGCGGCTACCAACAATTGAGATTACTCAGATGACCAGCCCTTGGCCCTTTGTAGTATGGGGAATTGACTTGATTGGCGAACTGCCAATGGGCCGAGGCGGGGCCAAATATGCTATAGCGGCAGTCGACTATTTCACCAAATGGGTGGAAGCAGAACCCCTAAATAAAGTATCATCAGCAAAAGTTATTAACTTCTTGATCAAAAATGTTCTATGCAGGTACGGAGTCCCATTCAAAATTATATCGGACAATGGACTTCAGTTTGACAGCGAGGAGTTCGCCAACTGGTGCCAAGAGCACGGAATTCACAAGAGCTTCTCATCCGTAGCTTATCCCCAGGAAAACGGACAAGTCGAAGCCGTTAACAAAATTCTGAAAACTCTAATAAAAAAGAAGCTCGAAAAGTCAAAGGGCGCTTGGGTGGATGAACTCCCTACGGCACTCTGGGCCTATCGCACATCTTTCAGAACATCAACAGGGCATACTCCTTTCTCTTTGGCATACGGATCGGAGGCTATGCTCCTAGTTGAAACCATCGTGCCTTCCTACCGTAGGATCCACTATAACCCAGAAGAGAACGAAGAACTCCTTCACATGTCTTTGGATCTAATTGAGGAGAGAAGAAATGATGCAGCCCTCAAAGCAGCAGCCCACAAGCAAAAAGTGGCAGCACACTACAACTCCAAAGTCAAGCATCGTACCTTACAAGAAGGAGATCTTGTCCTCAAGCGAATCTTCCCTCGCCCCGGAGCACTAGATCCAATCTGGGATGGACCATATGTAATTCATAAAGATCTCCACAATGGAGCTTATATTTTGTCAACAGTGGACGGAGAGGTGTTCCAGAGGGCATGGAACATCCAACACCTCCGTCGATACTTTTCTTAACTTGTACTTCCCATATAAAGTGAATTAACAAAGAGAATCAGTGGACGTAGGCATTTTCGTGCCGACCCACTTTAAAAACCTTGTCTCTTTTTTAACTTGTTCCTTTATATCTTGGCTGCTTGTTAACTTTATCCTTTTCTGTTGAACAAAATCCTATGCATATAGCATTTCCATTCAAGGCACTCCACAGCGCGACTTCACCTGGACAAGACCTAACACGTACTATGCGAATCTATGCCCTAGCCAATGAGACACTTTTGCTCCGGCATCCCTCTGCTGCGGGTTAACTCATTGCTCGCGACGGCCCTTAAAGCCAACTGTAATGAGCCGATTATAAGCCACCAAGAAGGCCGACTATAGCCAAGGCAGCTCATTATGGCGTTCGGCTCACCGGCAACTGTGAACCTACTTTAAGCCCCAACATAAGGTGTGGCCAGCCAGGGGTAGTTCACGGTTGACGATTGGCACCCACGCTAGCCGGCCACAGTAATCGAATAATACCCACGATTACGGGCCATAATGGCCCGGGTAGTTACTGTGCGCGATCTCGGCTCCGATGTGTCTTAAGTACGGCTGTGGTAAAAAAGATTAACTCCCCGCGGAGGCGTAAGATGGGTGACAAATGTCTCCAAGACCCACAGCTAGGGAAAGTGACTACAAAGCCCGTTTACCACGAACTTAAGCACATCGAAGGCCTTCCATGATTGGAAGTTTTACTATTTCGCATATTTCAATTTTATTTAAAAAACTTTTCTCCTATCCTCTTTAACAATCCCTGAAGTACAGGACACCGAATAGGAGACATTCGCTAATGGAAGCGGATACTCACAGCAAGACACTGGACCGCATTCCATACTCAGTCACGCAAGACATTCAAAGCTGCCACCTACAAGTAAAATATAAAGGGCGGTATTTTCTTCTTTCATGTATAAACACGTGGCTATAATTTATTCACACGTCACACTAACATTGCAAGATATGAAATTATGTTTTAAGCAAGAACTTGACATCAAACACAATTGAATTACAAGCATACGCATAGCTATATTTCTCATACAACATGTCAAAATAGCAAAAACATTCAAAAACGACAGAATCAACATAAGTTAAAAAATTACACGTCAAGAATAATGTTGTTTATTACAAGTATCATAATTACAACCTAAAAGTTACGTTACTATTTTGAGACTAACATATACAACAATGTCAAGTCCACTAAAAGGTATCCAGGTCAAATCAAGGAGCCGGTTGCGTCAGAGTTTTATCCTTGTCCTGTTGTTGCCCACCTGTCCGGTCAAAAAAAGAATTCATTAGTAATAAGCAACCAAGTTAACGGAAAGACTAGAAAGGAAGACTTACCAGCGCCTGCTTCCTGACCATCCTGATCATCATCCTCTACTTGCACACCTGCCTCTTCAGCGGCAAGCAGCCGCATACCCTCCTTCACCGCCACCTTCTCCTCCTGGGTAAACTGGGCAGTGACCACATCCATTCTGAAGACCGCACCACCCTCTTTATCCGCATCAGCCCTAGCCTCCTCTAGAGCCCGGAGATAAATCCTGGCCATAACTCAGGGGTAATCGTCCATCCAGGATAAGTTACCCTGTTTCCAAGTACGGAAATACATATCCTGGAGCATCTCATCCACCATCCCCTCGTTTTCCTCGAGCTCCCTCATTCGGGCTTCAAAAGCACGCAGCTTAGCAACGGCAGCATCCCTCTCCGATCGGTATCGTGAGCGGTCCGCCTGAAGGGATATCCTCATCGCCTCCATCTCCTCCTTCAACCTGGACTGAGCAAGCTCCGCGGCCTTGAGTCTACTCGACAATTCCTGTGCCCGCTCGAGGTCCGCTTGTCGAAGCTCATCCACCGTCGCAATGGCCATGTCGATTCGCTCCTTGCAGGCGGCCTCCATTTTTCGCAACTCTGCCCTACTGGCCTCTTCCATAGTCTTCTTCAGTTGCATGGATGCGGCCTCGTGCTGAGAAATTTGAATGGCTTAATCGGCAAGCTGCTTAGCCTGGTCGGAGACCATTAGCCGTAGCTGAATGTTGGCACTCCCAAATTCCTCCCCGACCTTGACTAGTCGGGCATGATGCCCCATCAATTTCCTGGTCTCCTCAGCAACCCGGTCAATATTCGCCTTAGCTTCATCCCCCAGAGTTACAACCCGGGTAGTAAGCAAATCAAGGTCCAGGGACTTAGCTTCGTCAAGCACCCGTACCATAGGATTACGAGGGAGAAGATGCTCACCAGTAACCTCATCGAAGGAGATGTCATGAGAGGTCGGGTCCAGGTCTAGATGGCCTGCAAATGGTTACGAACCAAGCCAGGGTGATCTATCGGGGTGAAGGTTGGATTCCTCCGTAATATCGTGAATAGGCTGGAGTGGGGCTGAAGGACCAGGAAGAGATTCAAACGTAGATCGACTCCTCTTCCTCTTTTGTATATCTTCTTCAATAACTCCAAGAAGAGGACGATAGCCGACTACGTCTCCAGGACGGTTAGTAGGAGGCTTCGGCTTGGCGGAAGCTTTGAGGAGTTTGTATTGTTCAAGCCTATGCCGAAGATCTGAGGTCTTGGCCGTTTTGCCCGCTCTTGGAATGAAAACCAAGTGTCACTAGCATGTATTGAGCCATCATTCAAGAATTAAAAAGAATAAAGAGAAATTCACCTTGAATCGCAGAAGTTGCCTCAGTAGAAGCGCTCCCGGAAGATAAATCGGCGCCGGTCCCGACCTTACCAGCTTTCTTGGACATCTCTGTTTCCTCCAACTCTTCGAAGGCTTGGCGGAGAGCGTCATCTGTCCACTCTTGAATCACGCCCACCTGCCCAGGAGGAAAAGCCCTGGTGCCATCACCGCCATGTCCTTCGCCACCATCATCACTGTGACGATCACCGTCACCTTCTCTACCACTTCCGCTCTCCGCCTCGCCTCCTTCGTCCTCACCTTTTTCCTCCTCCTGAACATCTGGATGTGTGCTGGGAGAGGGTCCATCGGACTTCTTGAGTTTCTTCCCCCCGGCGACTGGATGCATCGAGAAGGGTCTCCTTTTGCTGCTTTTCGCCGTGGCCCCTCCTGTAAGTTTGGCAGCTCTCTCCTCCACCGTGTCTCTCTGCTTAACCACGGACTGATGTGGAAGGATCAGGTTGTGCCCCAGAAGTGTAGCATTCCTGATCAAGTAAGAAGCCGACTTGTCCCTTCCCGTAATGGCTTCTATTTCCACAGCCATCTGAACCAGGCGATCATTCTCCACGACCGCAAAGCCACCTGTCGCTAGCAAGAAATAAAAACACATAAGAAGAAGCATTGCAGTTATAACGGAAATTATAAATAAGCTTCACACTTACAGCCGGAGGTGAAGCGATGGATGGAAACAGAGTCATCCTTGATAAAAAACCATTCTTTCTTAAACATACTGAACTTCGAATATAAGTCCAGGACAGGCTTGAAAGATACGGCTGATTCCAAGCTGATGTATGGAGACCCCTTCTTATAGCCTCTTAAATTGTACAAGTACCGGATCTCCCGGTTGGAGGGAGGACGCCCGTATCTCCTCTGGAAAATGACAAACAGGCTCACCAGGATGGCGTAGGAGTTAGGCTGAAGCTGAAACGGAGCTACCTTCAAGTAGGTGATGAAGCTGATTATCCAAGCATTGATCGGGGGAATGGCCCCACACATGCAATGGTACCGACTATAGGCGAAATACCCTTCGGGGGGATTATATGGCATCACTCCCTCCCCCGGCAACAGCATGCGCGCTCTGTCAATCCCAAAGGAGCGGGAGATAACATCAAGCTGCTCGCCTTTGAGAGAGCTTGGGAAACAGTCAGGAGGTGAGTTCAGAAGCTCCTGAGGGCCGTACCCATCTACTAGTGACCTCGGGGTGGGCCCATGACGTCCCGGCTATAACTGAGCTGGGGGCACTACGGAAGGATCTTCTCTGTCTTGGGATTTCTTCTTTTCTGATCGGGTTTCAACTTTATGAGACATTATCTGCAGCACAAAAGAATACATCGTTAAAATGAAGGATATAGAGATATAAACAAGCAAGTACATATGTCATGGAATATCATTCACATAAAAGCCCGATCGTTAATTCGAGACTAAAGTTCATCCGGCACTCAAGTTCATCCGGCACTCAAGTTCGTTTGGCACTCAAGTTCATTCGGCTCGCAAATTCATCCGGCACTCAAGTTCATCCGGCACTCAAGTTCGTTTGGCACTCAAGTTCATCCGGCTCGCAAGTTCATCCGTCACTCAAGTTCATCCGGCACTCAAGTTCTTTCGGCACTCAAGTTCATCCGGCTCGCAAGTTCATCCGGCATTCATATTCATCCGGTAGCTCAAGGCTCGAAGCTTCATCCGGCACTCATACTCCATGGATTCATTCGGTTGGTTCAAAACATAAAATTCATTCGGAAATTACCTGATTCGGTAGTCAAGTTTGATCTGGCAAGATGATTGATTCGACAGAAAATTCTGATTCGGCTATCTCACTTGGTAGGGAATAGCGAGAAGGTAATGCCTATACTTATAGGCAAATAGAGACGACTGGACCAACTGGTTCGGCACACAGGACCGGATGAGAGTGTCCAAGCTAAAACAAAACGCGACATATACAGGCATATGCCCCGCTTTGGGGGGCAAATGTTGGGTATGTTTTCACTAGACCGGTATCACCAAAACAAGATAAGGGAAGCCTACAACCGAACCAACTCTGCTTCCACCAACAGCCAGACCAACTCCTTCCCCTGAACAGCCGGACCAACTACCTCCATCCACTGCCGAACCAAGAAGCGGGGGAGATCACCACCGAACCAGCTCTGCTCCCACCTGCAGCCGGACCAAACTCCAACCAACCATCACCGGACCAAGTTCCACCGGACCAAATCCCATCGGACCAAACTCCAACCAAGTTCCACCGGACCAAGGTGTTCCATACCAACTTTGCCAGGCCAGATTGCATCAGCCCGGGCCCAACAGCAACTATATACATGCAAGACCCTTACCCCCAGCCTCACTCTATAAATAGAGGGGCAGGGGTACAACAATGGGGGACAAGTTGGAGAGCTTAAGCACGGATAGAACTTTCAAACAACTTTCATATACTTGTATCAAAGCTTTGTACTTGTAATTTGAATAGAAAAGGAGAATAACATATAAAGTGGACGTAGGCACATTCTGGCCGAACCACTATAAATCTGTGTGTCTTTTACAGTTTAGTCCCTGTTTTTCATATATTTGCATAAATAACTCAAATCACTAAGAAAAACATAAAATCAATTAAATCATACGACTTGGAGGTGTTTGTCCATTTTTTGTGCAAACAGTGCAATTTCTGGTTTGTGCACTTGAATTTGATGTACTATTTTGGGCCTAAATTGAGATGAGTGCTTGCCTTGTGTACACTTCCACTTCCTCCTACACTTGTGAACTTTATTGAACCTAAAAGCATTTGGGATTAACCATGCTAGTTTATGATATGAGTTTGATTTTTAATGTGCTTTGTGCATGTGTATAGTTTGATATGTGTACATGCGTATATGCATTGCCTTTTGAAAATAAAGTTCCTGAAATTAATATGCTTGTTTATTTCAAGTTGTTCGGCCTTAAGTCATGTGTAACGATACATCGTTGATGCAGCAGATTATACAAAAACGATGTAGATCGATGAAAGTTGCAATCGGTGGAGTGATGAATACTGAAATGCCCAAATTCGTTGATCCGAAGATACCGAATTCTAGCTATCCCGAACTCGTTGATTGCGCACGATACCGGGTTCAAAGATCTGCGATTCTTCGCACGTTGATCTAGCGCACTAGATTCCGTGAATCGGCTTCTGCAGTCGTTGAATCGAGCGCACTCGATTAACCGAAAGAGGAGATAGGAGATTAACTCAACTACCAATTGGGTGAAAGCACAAAGCTAACAAAACAAAGTTTTTATTTCAAATCAACTAACTTTCAAATGTACAACTCACGCCTATTTATAGCATTTTACAACTCAACACTAAAAACAGTACAACACTTAGGTCGTGAACGACCTACGACCTAACATTAGTGCGACCTAAAAAACCCAGCGACTTAGTATAGGTCGTTAACGACCTAACAGATCACATTACAACACAACCACATATTACAAACCAACATACAAGACAACATAACGACTTTACAACACTTAGGTCGTTTCCGACCTATAACCTGCGACCTACGACTTAACAGGCCCAACGACTCAACATCAGCGACATAACATCCTCCGCGACTTATCATAATCAACGGCATCTGGAGCGAGCGACATAAGAATGAACGGCATCCCTTCATCAACGACCTAAAAATGAAGCTGCTTCAGAACACTGCACGACCTAAGTCTTTGCGACCTATGGCTTCACGACTTAAGTCTTCACGACCTAAGTCCTCGCGACTTAATGCTTTGCGACCTATAACGAACGACCTATCTCTCCTCATCTTCTCGCGACCTAACTTAGGTCGTAACATATCTCTGCGACCTAAAGTTGGTCTTAACTCGATAGCTCGCGATTCTCCACTAGGTCGCTGGAGCGACTTAAAGGCCTTGTTAGGTCGTACGCGACCTAGCACTTCCGTTGCTTCCTCTTTTTCACTGTGTAGCTTTGTTACCTCGCTAGGTCGCGGCTTCGTTAGGTCGTAACTCGTTAGCGACCTATGGCATAACCCAAGCGCTACATCCTGTTTCACTTTAGGTCGTACGTCCTCCACGCGACCTATCTGCTCGTTAGGTCGTAGTAACCAGTTAGGTCGTATGCGACCGAAAAACAGGTTAGGTCGTTTGCATCTTAAACTTTCACCATGTTGCACTGCAAAGTTAGGTCGTTCGCGACCTATCACTTCCTTAGGTCGTACACGACCTAAGACTTCAACCTGGGCTGCATCATCCTCCCCTGGTTGAGAGAAATTCGTCCTCGAATTTGCATCTTCCTCCTCCGTAGCACACTCATTCCCATGGTACGGAACTAAGTGTTTGACGTTAAACACGTCAGAAGTATGAACATTGTCTGGCAATTCCAATTGATATGCATTCTCATTGATTTTCTTCAATATTTTAACTGGTCCAATTTTCCGTGCTTTCAATTTATTGTATGTTCCCACCGGAAAACGATCCTTTGTTAATACTGCATAAACCCAATCACCTTCATTAAATTCAACACTCCTTCGCTTCTGATCTGCAGAACGTTTGTACTTCTCATTCGCCTTTTCCAATCGTTCTTGAACAACTCTATGACACTCTGTCAATCCTTTAACAAAATCTACAGCTCGTTTGACTGTCTTCTTTGGTTGTGGTATGACTGTTAACTCCAATGGCCCCTTTGGCAAACTAGAATATACAATCTGAAATGGACTGAAACCCGTACTCCGGTTCACAGCATGATTATGAGCAAACTCCGCTTGACATAACTTCACATCCCAACTCTTCAGATTGTCTTGCACCAGACATCTCAATAAATTTCCCAATGATATGTTAACAACCTCGGTCTGTCCATCCGTCTGCGGATGATAAGCGCTACTAAAGTTCAATTTTGTTCCCACCATCTTCCACAAACTTAGCCAAAAATGACTTAGAAAACGAGTATCCCTGTCCGACACAATCGATTCTGGCAATCCATGAAGTCGATATATCTCTTTGAAAAACAACTGAGCAACATGAACAGCATCCGCCGTCTTCTTACAAGCAATAAAATGTGCCATTTTCGAAAATCGGTCAACCACCATATAAATGGAATCATTACCACGCTGTGTTCTCGGCAACCCCAACACAAAGTTCATACTCACATCAACCCAAGGTTTAGTTGGTACAGGTAATGGCATATATAAACCAGCATTAGTCGCAGTTCCTTTCGAAACCTGACAGATATGACATCGCTCCACAAACCTCTCCACCTCTTTCCTCATCGATGGCCAAAAGTAAGACTGTGAAATCAACTGTAATGCACGGTCTCTCCCAACATGTCCTTCTTCATGTAGCTCTTTTACAATCTTCATTCTCAAACTACAATCAGGTATGCATAATCGATTTCCTTTGAACAGAAAACCATCAACCATCAAAAACTCATCCGTCTCTCCCTTCTTGACTTTATCAACAAACTTTGCAAAGTAAGGATCATTGACAAATAATTCTGGTAGCACATCAAATCCTGTCACTTCGACCTTCATTGTAGTCAACACATGATTTCTTCTACTCAATGCATCCGCTACACGGTTCGTTACTCCAGATTTGTGTTTCACAACAAACGTAAACTGTTGCAGATATGCAATCCATGATGCACGTCTCGCTGAAATCTTGTCTTGCCCTTGTAAATGTTTCAACGCCTCATGGTCAGTGTAAAGAACAAACTCTTTCTGAAATAGATAATGTCTCCAGTGTTTAATGGCTTGCACAACAGCATAGAATTCCACATCATATGTACTATATCTCATCTTTGCTCCTGATAACTTCTCACTGAAATATGCAATCGGACGTCCCCTCTGACTCAACACTCCTCCAATCCCAACCTTGGATGCATCAGTGTGTAGTTCAAACAACAACTGAAAGTCTGGTAATACTAGAATTGGTGCAGACGTCCGCAACTCCTTGATCTTCCCAAAAGCATCCCCTGCTTCCTCATACCATGAAAACTATTTACCCTTCATACAATCAGTCACAGGGGCCATCACACTACTAAAGTGTGGAATAAACTTCCGATAAAATGAAGCCAACCCATGAAAACTCCGAACTTCCGTTATCGTCTTGGGTTGCGGCCAATCTCTAATTGCTTCGACTTTACTTTGGTCAACCTGTATTCCTTCTTCCGACACAACATACCCCATAAATAAAACACTCCTCGCCATAAAAACACATTTCTTTGTAGCAGCATAGAATTGTTCTTCACGAAGAATAATTAACACTTTCTTCAAATGCTGAACATGCTCTTCTGTACTAGCACTGTAGATTAGAATATCATCGAAGTAAACCACCACAAATTTCCCAATGTATGGCCTGAAAATCTGGTTCATCACCCTCATGAATGTACTTGGTGCATTCGATAGACCAAACGGCATAACCAGCCATTCGTACAATCCTTCCCTCGTCTTGAATGCTGTCTTCCATTCGTCTCCTGGTCTAATTCGAATTTGATGATAACCGCTCTTCAAGTCAATCTTAGAAAAGATTACGGACCCACTGATTTGATCCAATAAATCATCAAGCCTCGGCATCGGAAATCTGTATCTGACTGTGATCTTATTCAATGCTCTACTATCTGTGCACATCCTCCACATTCCATCCTTTTTGGGTACCAATAAAGCTGGTACAACACAAGGACTTAAACTCTCCTGCACACGCCCCTGTTCAAGCAAATCCTCTACCTGCCTCCGCAACTCTTCATGTTCCTTCGGACTCATTCGATAATGTGGTCTATGTGGCAACATTGCTCCCGGAACCAGATCAATTTGATGTTGAATGTCTCTCAGTGGCGGTAACTCCTTCGTTAACTCATCTGGAAATACATCCTCAAATTCTTTCAAAACTGGTTTCACTTCTTCTGGAATTTCAACCTCTTCACTGCTCTCACGCCCAATCAACAAGAATACCTCGGACTCCTCTTCAATCTCCTTAACAAACTCCTTCAAGGATAATAAAGTTTTCAGCTCTTCAATCTCTTCTGATTTACTTTCTCCTTGTTGTCTCTTCTTTGGAACTAGGATAATCTTCGTACCTTCAAACATAAAGCTGTAGCTATTGGTCTGACCATCATGTTGTACTGCTCGATCATACTGTCATGGTCTTCCCAATAGTAAGTGGCAAATATCCATCTCTACTACATCACACTAGATCTCGTCTTTGTATTTCTTCCCAATAGAGAATGGAACACGAACTCGTCTATCCACTTTCACTTCTCCTCCTTTTCTCAACCATGCTAGCTTGTATGGATTCAGATGTTTCTCTGTTTTCAATTTCAACTTTGTTGCAGCCTCGGTTGAAATGATATTGTCACAGCTTCCTGCGTCAATCACAAATTTACACACCTTTCCCGGTATAGTGCATGTCGACTGAAAGATATTACTCCTCAACCAACTAGCTTCTTCCTGCTTTGGTGTTAAACATGATCTCCTCAGCATTAGATTACAACCTTCATCTCCCGACGCAATATCCTGTTCATCCTTCTCAACTGGACTAGAGTAATCTCCATCAACATCCTCAACTTCTGCAACCATGGTTCTCTTCTTTGGCTTTGGACACTCATTGCTTTTATGACCCAATTCCTGACAATTGTAACATTTGAAACCATTGTTAACCTTCACCTTCTCAGCCTCCTTCACCACTGGTTTACCGATAGGTTTAGAAACATTAGAACTCCCGCTAACACCCTTTACTTGATTGTTGGAATTAGTAAACACACCACCTCCTCGTCTTCCCTGTTTCTCCCAAGCCAACGCTTTCTGATGTGCTTCTACCATAGATCTTGGATCGAACATATTCACCATATCCTGGATCTGCATTCTCAATCCTCCAATGAATCTAGATGTCAGCTGCTCTTCCATTTCCATAATATCATTCCTCGCAATAAGCTGATAAAACTCATCTGCATAATCATTAACAGTCTTTGTGCCCTGCCTCAAGTTCTGCAAACGTTGATACATCAGAGATTGATAATTGTAAGGTAAGAACGTTGCTTTCATCAATTTCTTCAGCTTCTCCCAAGATTCAACTTTTGACTTCCCCATCCGATCACGTGTAAGTTTGGTTTGCTGCCACCATGCCAAAGCTCTACCTCTCAACCTTGTAGCAACCAACTTCACTCTACGCTGTTCTGGAACTTCTTTGAAATCAAAAATCTCTTCAACATTAGCCACCCAATCTAGAAACTCCTCCGCTTGCATACCACCTTTGAATTCATGAATTTCAGTCTTCATTCCCGACTCCCACTTGTGATCATACTCAGAGTGATTTCTTCCTTGTCCTCGTCCTTGTATACTACCACCATCATACTCCTCTTCAAAATCAGATGTATATCGTTGTCTACCTCGTCCACCCACATCTCTACTACTTTCACGTCTACCACCATCCCTTCTATCTACATTCCTCCATTCACGATCATTCACGTTCCTCCCATGTCTTTGATCATCATCAATACTTCTGTCTCGATTGGAATGTGGCGAGACTCTACTTCCCCCGTGGTTAGATTCAGGTGAAACCCTTCCCCGATTTTGATTCATCTCTAACATCATCTTCTCTAACCGACCAATTCCTTCGTTAAGCTTTTCACTAAAGTTTTCATTGATTCTTTGCTCCATCTCATCAGCTTCTTCTCTTCGATACAAAGCTTCTACGTTTTGGTGACGATTAGCTCTTCTCGGCGGCATACTTGAAATCTTCACAAACACTTCAATTCTCGGTCAAATGATGTACACGGCCTTCACTTGCTTATCTCGGCCGAAGTTCTTCACGCTTCAAATTCAAACACAATTCGAACTTAGATCCAAAGTGATGTGGATCGAAAACTCCCTCTTTGTTGCAATTTGCGATGAACAACAACTTCAAACTTCAAACAAATCGGCTCCAAGACTCGATTTAGCTATGATTGGCTAAAACAAGCTCTGATACAAAAACTGACGTAGCGGATTATACAAAAACGATGTAGATCGATGAAAGTTGCAATCGGTGGAGTGATGAATACTGAAATGCCCAAATTTGTTGATCCGAAGATACCGAATTCTATCTATCCCGAACTCGTTGACCGCGCACGATACCGGGTTCAAAGATCTGCGATTCTTCGCACGTTGATCTAGCGCACTAGATTCCGTGAATCGGCTTCTGCAGTCGTTGAATCGAGCGCACTCGATTAACCGAAAGAGGAGATAGGAGATTACACTCAACTACCAATTGGGTGAAAGCACAAAGCTAACAAAACAAAGTTTTTATTTCAAATCAACTAACTTTCAAATGTACAACTCACGCCTATTTATAGCATTTTACAACTCAACACTAAAAACAGTACAACACTTAGGTCGTGAACGACCTACGACCTAACATTAGTGCGACCTAAAAAACCCAGCGACTTAGTATAGGTCGTTAACGACCTAACAGATCACATTACAACACAACCACATATTACAAACCAACATACAAGACAACATAACGACTTTACGACACTTAGGTCGTTTCCGACCTATAACCTGCGACCTACGACTTAACAGGCCCAACGACTCAACATCAGCGACATAACATCCTCCGCGACTTATCATAATCAACGACATCTGGAGTGAGCGACCTAAGAATGAACGACATCCCTTCATCAACGACCTAAAAATGAAGCGGCTTCAGAACACTGCGCGACCTAAGTCTTTGCGACCTAAGGCTTCACGACCTAAGTCCTCGCGACTTAATGCTTTGCGACCTATAACGAACGACCTATCTCTCCTCATCTTCTCGCGACCTAACTTAGGTCGTAACATATCTCTGCGACCTAAAGTTGGTCTTAACTCGATAGCTCGCGATTCTCCACTAGGTCGCTGGAGCGACTTAAAGGCCTTGTTAGGTCATACGCGACCTAGCACTTCCGTTGCTTCCTCTTTTTCACTGTGTAGCTTTGTTACCTCGCTAGGTCGCGGCTTCGTTAGGTCGTAACTCGTTAGCGACCTATGGCATAACCCAAGCGCTACATCCTGTTTCACTTTAGGTCGTACGTCCTCCACGCGACCTATCTGCTTGTTAGGTCGTAGTAACCAGTTAGGTCGTATGCGACCTAAAAACAGGTTAGGTCGTTTGCATCTTAAACTTTCACCATGTTGCATTGCAAAGTTAGGTTGTTCGCGACCTATCACTTCCTTAGGTCATACACGACCTAAGACTTCAACCTGGGCTGCATCAATCGTGCATGTCTTAAGGTTCTTGGGCACATTATTGACTTGATTTTAAATTTTTGTTCCATACAAACATGTTGTATTGGTCCTTGTATATACATGTTGTATTGGTCTATGTTCATTATTTTGGTGCTTATTGAAAGTATGAAAAGAGAAAAAACAATAAATTGAGGTAAAGTCGAGTTTAAATGTATTTATATTTTTTCAATTTCAGTTTATTCCTTTTTGTTTTTCATTGCATTCTTATTTGTTAGGTAAATAAAACCACTGTCTGGATGAGGGCTGGAGCAAGAAAATATAAAAGTTGTATTCGACTAAATGAGGAAAAGAATGATTAAAAAATATTGCACATGAAATGTAACAGCCTGAAATTTTCAACCATTCGCATCCATACATGTCGGATTTGAATTGCTCAAAATATCAGTTTGTTAATTTAAATTTGGCAAAACTCAACATATACAGTAAATAAATAATCACAGAATCATAGACACAGAGTAATATAAAATATTACAGCGGAAACAAAAGAATAGTAGTTCATGAGCTACTATATATATAACAGGGTTAAATAAGATACAACAGAGGTCTCAAATACATAGATATCTCAATACAATAGTCAAATACAAGATCTGAATACATCATTGGAATCAACCGAATAACTGAAAGCAGAATCGATATAGCTGGATCTCCAAGCGAAGCTCCAATTCCAAAGGTGAGTCTCAAACACTGAGCCACTCAGTCTGACCCGAGCGTAAAGAAAAAACACAAAACACTCAAGTCCGGATTAACATTCTTATATCAATAAATCCAACTCAAGTGAAATATCAACTGAAATACAAGTAACTCAAAGGATGTTTGGGATAACCATCCTCTAAGGATCCGTTAAACTATCTACTATGTAGTAATATACGTTATTAAAATAATGTCTATAGTAAAATAAACTATTAAAATAGCGTTAAGGCGTTACCCATATCCCCCTTAACATATTTTATATATTCCCATAGTCTATACAGTACCGTAATCTCCCCTGTAATGGGCATTGTTAGAGGGCACTCCATAGGTATGGTACAAAACAAACTCGCAGTAAAGCACGCTAGGGTAGGTGACACGGCACAACAAGGAAATGTCAGGGTAGATATACCAATTACGCATCTGGACTAGTGGTAACGCAGAGCCGCAGCAATCGCCCACCTCGAGCCACACTCCCGAATCAAGGTTGCGCACCAAATCAATCACAAAGTAATAGAATGGCATACGATGGAGTGTGTCTGATCAGAGGAGCTACCTCATTGGCCCGGAATCGCTCCTGTTTTAGCCACCTTATTCCAACTCACGGGAGTTGGGTTCACGTAAATATACCTTTAGGATCGTTGCCACCATCCTACTTCATTCTGGAATCTCCACTGCATACACAGTTGTTAAAGTGGTTTTCGATATCGACAGAGAGTATGCCCATATCCGGTCCCGGTCTCTTTAACAACCAATCGTTATTATAACACTACGGTCATTTCAAAGTAGTTTATACTTCAAAACCAAAATATCATTTTCATTTCAAAACCCAAATAAATACGATATCATTTTCACTTCAAATATCCATTTTTGAAAATCATATCACTTTCAAAGTTATAACACTTTCGAAACCAAACATTGTAAATTATAATACTTTGGAAAACCTTAACTTTGAAATCACAACTTCCACCCTTAAACAGTTTAGATATTAATAATAGTATATAAAATAAAATAGTTTATAAAGTAAAATAGTTTATATTAAAATAGTTATAAGTTGAAATAGTCTATATTAAAATAGTTTATATTAAAAATAGTTTATATTAAAAATAATTTATATGAAAATAATTTATAAAGTAAAATATATAAATAGTTTTAAATATAATTTAAAATTACTTTATATAATAAAATAGTTTCCTCAACTTTCACCAATCGATTTAAATCAATTCAAATTCCAAATTCAAATTTACTCAAATCTCAACTCATCAATTTCAATTTCAATTTCAATTCAATTAAACATTTCAAATTATATCGATTTCAAATACATATTTGAGCCATAAAATATGCCATTTCAATTTCAATATATTTCAAAGCTTTAAATATTCAACATTTCAAAACTAAATTCGATAATTTCATATATATATCAAATTCACTTTACTATTATTTAGTTTTGAAATATTTACTTAATCATTTCAATAACATCTAAATACAACTTCAATTTACAAATTTAAATAAACAAAATATCCCATTTAAATTTATATAAATTTGAGTATTCATTTAAGTCACATTTAATCAAATTCAAGTTATAAAACATATCTTTAAAATTTCAAATTTAATAAATTTCAAACCAAACTTAATTAAGTAAAATTCTTAAATAAATATAATTTCAAATCAATTTCAAATTTATCTTTCCACCCTGAATCATTATAAACTCTATATATATAAAATATAAATTTTGTATAAATACTTAAACATATTATATATCAACTTTATTAAATCATCTTTAATAAATCTTTAAAATCAATATTTAATAAACCATATATTTCCTTTGAAAACCCTAGAAATCATTTTCAAAATATTTATATATATATATATAGACCAACGGTGTCTGTATAAAATTTCTATCCTATGGTCAAGTGATATAGATATTTATCATTTCAATCCTCAATTTAAATATATACGGGTATATATCTTTTCAACCCGCAATCCCAAATTCAATTCAAATGAAAATCGCTTGGGTTTATCATTTCAACCCATAACGATTTCCTCTTATTCTACAGATCGTTCGGGTATGTATCATTTCAACCCATAGTGAATTCTATACTAACAGGGACCTTGCAGAGTGATAACAGATATGACAATAATATAACATGCATATAGTATCAATATAAATAACAGATAATGGTGTCAGATGTTACAGGTGAACAGATACAGATAATAACATATATATAGCAATGTCAATATCTAACATCATCATATTTCAACTGTCGTTTCAATTGAAATCAAATTTAATAGATAAAAGAACATTAATCATGAGTGATTTCTCACCTTTCGAGGCTAGAGATGGACGAGAATGAGATGAGTTAGGAATCCAACACGAATTCCAAAGTAAAGCAAATTGGCACGAATTCGACGGACAAGCTGATAGATAAGAAATCGATGAGAATGAATCAAATCAATTTTGATATTAACTGAAAATATATACATTACTATATTATTATTATTTCCCTATTCAATTAAAATACATATTTAAAATCTATATATACCTATATGTAATGTAAAACCAACTGTCCAAATAAACCATTGTATTACATTTCAAAATCAATATTTATTATGAAAACCAACATAACTTAGTAAACAAATATATAAGCAGATTTTATATAAACTATATATAAAAATATATAAACTTCTCTGAACGTACCATTCAAAACCAAAATAGACTTATTATTATATAAATAATATCTTATCTTTTACAACAGAGAAGCTAGGCATTCTAACTATGTTATAATACGTAAATAGTATATATTACAGTCATTACAGATAAAAATAAAATTTAAACATACAGTTATATATATATATACTTTACTTGACTTATATACATAAATAGGTGATATACAACTTAATATATAAAAACAGCATATTACAAATATCATATATTTTCATTTCAACTACACTTTATAACTCATATAACACATAACATATACATATATAATACTATAGACGTTATATGTTCAACACAACAACCAAAAATACTGTAACTAACATATACATAGGACCGTAACTACATAACTAATATATATATATATATATATATAAAACGGACAGTAAAGCCAATATAACTTTATACATAAAGCCAATATAACTTCCTATACAATATATATAACATCTGTATAATATAACCTATTGAAACCCATATTTTTTTTCATAGACTGATACGAAATAACTTTGCAAACATATATATTGCTGAAACTAAAAAAATACTTATATAACTTTATACATATTCAAGTGATTACTAACATTATCCATTTAAGATTATTTTATTTAAAGGAAGACAAAGTTTGAAACGCACTATCATACATATAACACGAGCAGGTAAAAAACAGCCAATATATATATATATATATGCTAATATATATAAATATATATATGCTCACCCAGATAAATGCACGAAAGGAGAACATTCGGCAAGTTCGGCTATTGGGTGGGCTTGCGCGTTGCTGCGCGAAGGGATGAATATGGGTAGGAGGCGACGACTGCTATGGGTGAACTGCTACTGCTTGATGGATGATATGCGACTGCAGTAGCTCGGTCAGTAGGCATTTGTTTAGGCGGAGAAGAGGTAAAGGGTCTGATGCGAAAGTGGGGCTGTCGGCGTCGGGTCACGTGCTCGGTTCGGGCGAGTGGAAGGCGAGAGGCTTGGAAATGTACGGCTGCACTTGGAGAGACATGCGATGGTTTTTTAAGGCGTGTTTATAAGTGGAGAAGCATGGGCGGAGATATATATGGACAAAAGAAGATACACGTGAGCAATTTGGAAAGATTTGCTTTCCAGGTGAAAGAAGAGGAGGATTCAAGTAAAATGAAGTGAAGCAGGTTCTCTGAAATATGAATGCAAGACTAGCTATTATAATATTTTATATATCAATGAACGAACAAAACAAAGTGAACAGAGGGAAAGAGAAAATAAACCAGAGTTATCAAATGGAATAGTAATTATAAATTGAAGTGGTGGAATAACAAAGGTCTGGATCTGAATTGGTGGATATATTAAAAACTGAAGGCTGTTGGTATTACACGGTGTACAAATGAAGGGGCACGGAAAATCCAAAAACCGAATTGCGGAACCGATACGGAAATCGTTCCGTAGATTTCGCTGTCTCCCGGATTCCGAAACACACAAACGAATATACTGTGGAGATCAGCACGACGAAACGATCAAAATGGTACATAGATATCAGTGGTAGGATCATCCGATCAAAAGTCGATATCGGTACCAAAAATGCTGCTATGTCGCCGAAAATAAGATCGACGGAGCAATGACAGTCAAAATTTGAAGAAACGAAATATGACGTCTCACTCAAAAGATGATTTACAAATTTCCTATATAAAAATATTTAGGTTTCAAAAACATTTTATTACCATCAAATTTTAACTGATATAAATTGAAATAAAATTACACCAGAAAATAAACTTTCATATTATTAGATGAAAGTTTTCTAGTTGCTATGTTAAAGTAGACGTATTCCAAAAAAATAATTTTTTATTTCAAAATATTATTATTTAAAATTTCATAAAAATTTAATTAAATATATTATTAAAAACAAATAAAATTTACGGGTCGTTACATGAAAGAGTGTTATATATGAGAGAGTAAAAGTTGCTGTATATGAATAGTATATATAAAATATTGTATGAAAATATCATGAAGGCTCTTGTTGTAGTTGGGTGTACTATTTTTTTTTTTTTTTGAAATAGAATATTAACTGTACATTTCATTCTATGATTTGGTAATAGTATTACAACAGATACATTTAATATATATATATATATATATATATATGTGTGTATGTATGTATGTATGTATGTATGTATGTATATGTTTACTATCATCAAACAAAAACCATGGATTACTATATTCTACATAATGGACCTAGTAATCACTTAGGTTTACATGATGTCTGCTCTAGACAAACCGTTTCAAGGACAGCATGAAAAAAATTTAGTCCGTCAAATCTTCAATAGCCTCAAAGCGTTGTTTGGGAGCAATCTCATTTCGCAAGGTGCAAGATTACAAAGAAGTTGTTCAATATAAAGATGACAAAGGGCATGCATGTAGACGAGTACATCTTCGTGATAAAAGACTATATTGATAGACTTTCATAGATTGATGCCAAATAAACAACGAGCTACAAGTGGAACTGATATTAGGGTCTCTTACTCCATGGTTTAAGCCATTCATATTAAAATACTGGATGAACCAATTGAATGTAAGCCTCATAGAGCTACTATATATATTGAGACTGACCTAGTCTTTATCCAAGAATCAAGGCAAAGTGCTCGTGGTGAAAGAGAAGGCATCGAATTTGATTAGCACAAAGAAGAGAAAGTAAGCGAACAAGAAGAATAAGAAGAACACTCGAAATGACAAGTGTGAGTGTCATCACTGTTACAAGAGTGCATATACATAATTGTCTATTTTGCCTAAATATTATCAAAGAGAAGAAATAGAATGATTCTGCTGCTCCTACAGGCATATTTATGATTTAAAACTGTTTTGCAATCAATAATTTATCTTGGGTTTTAGATACTGTGTCGAGAACTTATATCTGTAATTTGTGATATGAACTTAGGCACAAGTGACATGTAGGAAAGGGTGAGATGAGACTTCAAGTTGGTGATGAGTCTCAAGTGGCTTCAACTGCAGTTGAAGACTATCACTTGGTTTTGCTGAATGGGTTAGTTTTAATTTGAATAATCACTATTATGTCAAAAAAATTATTTATGCAATAATTTTTGTGTCTAAATTGTTTGAGACTAGATATATTTTTCATTATATTGATAATGTTACGAACATTATGTTGGATGGAAATAAAATCTGCAATGGTGTTTTAGATAATGGTATTCTTTTTATTAATTCTAATTATATATGTGTTATGAATAATTCTTCTAGCGTTGGACTTAATAATTATTATTTATAGCATTATATACTAGGTTATATAAGTGACAAATGACTACGCAAACTGAAAACCTAAGGTTTTCTACCATCACTTGATTCTGTGTCATTTGACACGTGTGAGTCGTGTCTTAAAGGAAAAATGACCAAGCACCTTTTTAATGGGAGCAACGATAGAGTTAATGAACTCTTGGGACTCGTACATACTGATGTATATGGTCTAATCCCTGTAGTTACTAAAGATAATGTTTTGTATTTTGTAGCTTTTACTAATGATTTCTCAATACTAGGATATATGTATCTTATGAAGAACAAATACGACGTCTGTGAGAAATTTAAAGAGTATAAGAATGAGGTCGAAAATCAAATGAAGCTTAAGATTAAAATATGTCGATTTGATCGAGGAGTTGAGTATGTGTGATAAGAACTCCAACAACACTTAAAAGATAATGGGATTATCTCTTAGGTTTCTCCATCCTATACACTACAACATAATGGTGTTTCGAAGAGAAGGAATAGAACCCTATTGGATACGGTTCATTCCATGATGAGTACAACTAAGTTACCTCTTTCCTATTGGGGATATGTGCTAGATATCGCAGCACATATGTTAAATTTGATACCCATGAAATCTATGCCTAAGACTCATATGATATGTGACGTCGAAAGGAACCCCATCTTAATTATTTGAAGGAGTGGGGTTGTCTAGCTTACGTTAAGAAGGTCGACCCAAAAAAACTTAAAGCAACATCAGCCCTATGTAAATTTATAGGATATCCCAAGTATTTTAGGGGATATATATTTTACAACGCTGAGGAACAAAAGGTAATTATTTCCACACACATTATCCTTTTTTGAAAGAGAACTTCTATCAAAAGAAATTAATGGTGAGGTTGTAGAATTAGATGAGATCCAAGAAACTGACATAGAGGCTGAGCCAATAAGAGAACCAAATTCATCAGTATACGAAAACACACAACCTATAAGAAGGTCTAATAGAGAATCTCGTGCACCGGAAAGATACTATGGTTTTCTCGTGGATGACGAGAAAGAGGAATACATCTTAGAAGATGACACTCTTCTTTCATTTCAACAAGCACTATTGATTAAGGACTCCGCACTTTGGCTTAGAGCTATGAAATCAGAATTGAATTCCATGTATGAAAACAAAGTATGGACTTTGGTTGACATGCCCAAAGGGATAAAACCCATTGGCTACAAATGGATTTTTAAGAAAAAGCTAAATGTAGATGGATAAGTGGAGACTTATAAAGCCAGACTAGTAGCGAATGGGTTTCATCAAATTTAAGGTGTTGACTATGATGAAACCTTTTTACCTATGGCAACGCTTAAGTCCGTTTGGATAATCTAGCTATTGTGCATTTTATGACTACAAAATATGGCAAATAGACATGAAAACGGAATTTCTAAATGGTGATTTAGAATATACCATTTACATGTCATAGCCTGAGGGTTTCGAGGAGAGTGGGAGTGAGGGCAAAGCTTGCAAGTTGTTAAGATACATTTATGGTATTAAACAAGCTTCAAAGTTGGAATAAGTGTTTTGATAATGTAATCAAACAGTTTGGTTTTTTCAAAACATTGAGGAAGTGTTTGTATATCAAAAAGAACAAGGAAGTGATATAATGTTCTTAGCTTTTGCGTTGACGATTTATTACTGATTGGTAACGATAATGCATTGTTGCAATTGGTGAAAGCGTGGTTATCCAAGAAGTTCCCCATGAAGGATTTGGAAGAAGCGGCCTATATATTAGGTATTAAGATCTATAAAGATAGATCTAAAAGGTTGCTTGGATTATTCCAATCCTTGTACATAGATACCATACCGAAAAGGTTCAGTATAGAGAATTCCAACGTAGAAATATTCTGATGCATTTAAGAATCACCTTTCTAAGAAGGATGCTCCTCATATTGATGAGGAAAAAGAGCGTATAAAGATGATATCGTATGCATCGACAATTGATTCCATTGTCATGCTATGTACTGGAATGGATATGGCCCATATAGTAGGATATGTAGGCCGATACCAATCTAATCCTAGAGATAAACATTGGACTGCTGTAAAATGTATACTTAAGTATTTAAGAAATACTAAGGTCTTATTCCTTATATATGGGAATTAAGACTTTTTTATGAAAGGGTATGCAGACTCTATCTTTCAAAGTAATATCAATGACAAGTCCGTATCATGTTACGTTTTTTACTTTAAACAATGGGGCTATTAGTTGGAAGAGTTCTAAATTGGAAACAGTAGTTGATTCCATGATGGCGGCCGAATACATCGTCCTTAACAAACAAATAAAGTAGTTTGGATGCCTAAATTTATGAGTGAGCTTGGCATGATTCCTAACATGGAAGATCCAATGACATTGTTTTGTGACAATAATGTTGTAACGTAAATCGTAAAGAACCTAAAGCATATAAGAAATCAAGACACATTCTTTGGAAGTTCCACTCATTGGAGAATTTGTCAAGAAGAAAGAAGTCGTAATTCTAGTAGTAGATACAAAATACAACATGGCAAATCCATCAGAAGGGTCTATCTCAGTTAATTCTTAGAAAACTTGTAGAAGTGATGGGACTAAGATTCAATAATTGGCCCTAAGTGCAAGTGAGAGATTGATGGAGTTAGGGTATGCCCTAGGGGCAATCTGTAATTTATTGTAAATTATTAACTCTATAATAAACTCTTGTTTGAAATAAAACATGTTTTTCTTTTTATTATATACTTATCATACTATGTTATGTTAATCATTTATTTAATTTAAGTGTGTTTAATGTAAAATCCATAGATGATATGTTATGTGATAGTAATGATAATGTGTTGCAATCATGGGAAGTTTATCACAACAAACATAACATATTGTTTTAAATATTCCTAGTCAAGATGTTTCTATATTTGCTGAGACTAGAGTATGTAGCACTCTCCAAATGTTGGACAATGTACTACTTATGGCTGCTGGTACGTACTGAAGTCATTGGATAACTATGGAATGACTCACCTGAGAGTTTTCAGTTGGTTAATTTATCTAAGGACAAATAGAGAATCTCGAAATGCTGATATTACACAGTTCCGTCGGCTTGAGAATACTGTTGAACTTCATTGTGGACACTCCACTTTTATTATTGTTAAATCATGCATGGTATCCATCAAACGACTATAGTTGGGTCTGAGTTGGAGCAATGGAAGTGAAACATATTCAATAAAGAATTTGTTTCCTCGGTTATATGAAGTTGGTTTCACGGTAACCTATAGGCAACTCAAAGTCAAAGTCTTCAACCATCGCAGTTCAGTTAATAACAATTGTTGTTATTGAAACAAATAATTTTGTGTTTGGATTATACAAGTTGAATATGAACGATATTGGAATTTTGACCAAAACCAAATTCCATAAGTCCTAATGTGATATAGTTTTGATGAAGATAATTGGTGTAAATAATCATTACTTGGCCTATAACAATGAATATGATTTTACTAAAAAATGTGTAAGTGATAAATTCAGCCAAACTGTCACACTACAAGCTAAGGTGACGTGTGAATGTTAATATTTGAATTGTTTAATATCAACCGCTGAATAAATTAACACATTTGAGTTGCATAATCGTAATGTTGAACCCTCTGAAATAACACATGATTTGATTAATTTTTAATTATTGTAAATTAGTTAAATTAATTGACATTTATGAAATATTAACTGCTAAATTATATTTTGATTTGTTTTTTGATACCATTAGTAATTAGTTGGGTGTGTATACTAAAGTTATACTTGTATGTATCGACACTGCAAAAAATCACCTTATCAGAATGATTTTTTTACAATGTTCATTTTTTAAACCCAGTAAAAACATGCTTTTTTTACAATGTTTTCAACAAAGACATTGTAAAATATGTAAAAAAGAAGATTTTACACTGTTTTCTTCAAAAACTTTGCAAAAACATTCTTTTTTACAACGTTTATTTGTAAACATTATCATAGTACGCTTTATCCATTTTTAACAAAGGTTGTAAAAACGTTTTACATCTATATATTAATTTACTGCAACTTTTTTTAAAGTAGTTTTACATTAAATTTTTTGAATATGTTTACCATTGCCTAAATATTAAAATAATTAATAATTAATAATAAATATTTAATGCTTAAATAATTTATAATGATAAGTTATAATTTGCAATTTACAAACGATAAGTTAGATAAGTAATTATTTATAATTAATGGTTATTAATAAATAGTTTATAATTACTAATTATTGTCTATAATCAATAATTATTTTTTATATTTAATAATTAATTGCAATTAATTATGAATAATTTGTAAATTATAATTAATAATTTATACTCCAAAATCTCGTTCTCTGTAATTTTTCTTAACTAATAAAAGAAACAACTAGTTCATAGAATACCAAGGAGTTAGCTAAAAAAAACCTCAAAGTAACGATAGGCATATAACCGTTTTAATCGATGTAACCAACGTAAAAGACATTCACTTATTTAAAGTCAGTTACAGTCTATACTAGTGCGAACCCGTGCTTCGCACATGGATGTTGAAAAAATATTGTTGTTGCATAGGTCATATCCAAATGTATAAGAAATTTAATACGGTGGTAATGAAAAAACATTGTTGAACGATAGTGTTACATCATGAATAACAATTTGGTAGGATAAAGAATACATAGATATATTTGGTTATGATAATCACAATTAAAATCGAACAAAACAATTATAGTGAATATGTTAAAGTTCACATACTATTTAGAGGATAATGTGTTAAAAATTTATCCGCTAATGCATAGATATTTTCACTGTGGCATATAACGCCAATGTTGTTGCTTTTGCAATTACACAGCTGCTTCAATGTGCATAGATATAGTTGAAGTATTCACTGTGAACTGTAGACACAAAGACACAGTGCAGTTCGATTCAATTAAATAAGAGTAACAAAAGTTTTTTGCAATGGGGAGAAATACAGTAATAGGATGAAATTTGTAAACAGTTAGGAAAAGTATTTGTCAACAGCTGAAAAAGGGAGCAAAAGAAAAAAGAAAAAAGCAACAGATGTAGTACAGGGGAAAAGTAGTAAAACAGAAGATTCAATTGAAACAGAAATGATGATGCAATAAGAAAATAACATGGGTTCCAATATAAATTACTATTGTTCACCGAATCTGATCTATGTCGATGCAGGGTACAAAACACGGCATACAGCTGATCGCAGTAACCAATATTTGAAAATATCCAAAACATACAGAAGAGAACAATTGTGAGAAGTCCATTCATTTTTTAGCCTCACAAATAATTGCTAGCAACGCGTGTATGATATTGGCTTGAGCGCAAATAGGTGATGTTTTCTTGGCCTTAATAGATGCATTACATCAGTCAATTATTTTAACCATTGAAGGTATTTGTACCTGTAGCCAAAAAAGGTAAAAGTGTCATTGATGCAGTATTATTACTAAATTCTCTCACTGCTCGTCTGACCTTTTTTTTTGAAAAGAAATGGGCTAAGGGAGCCCTGCCCAATTTATTCATATACCCAAAATTGTACAAAATGAATTACATGATGATACTAACATTCATAAAGAAAAAACCAGAAAATGGACCAGATTTCATACCAAAACAACAAAAAACAGATCACAACAATTATCAACTCCTAAATCACTTTAGCCTTCCAACTCTTCTGCCAATCTTCTTATGCATTAGACTGAATAAAACATTAGCATTCTCCATTTTTTGATCAAAAATCCTTCTATTTCGTTCATTCCAAATTTCATAAACAAAAGTTTTTAAAATGATCAATAGAGTCTGAGACTTTGAACACTTCCATCTTGTAGCCTTGAAGATATTATATCATTCTATTCTAGAGTTTTTCACTGGTCTATAAAACTTTCCATTTGCAAGTAATCTGCTCCAAACTTCAAAAGTAAAGTTGCATTCGAAAAATAGATGAGTATTTGATTCAGGATAGGTGTGACAGAAAACACAGTCCTCGTTATTAAGTATGCCAAGCTTAGTCAATTTTTGCTTAGAGTTAATAGCATTTTCCATGATTTTCCAAAGAAGAAGATTTTCTTTAGCAGGAGAATTGCTCGTCCAGATTCTTGATGCCCACGGAAAAGTTTCCGTGCTTACATTATATAACAGAGCTTTGTATACAGTAGATATAGCATGCTTATTCCCCTTTATAGTCCAAAGAACTTTTAAATTTGAAGAGTTCAGTGGTAAAGATGATAAATTTTGCCATAAATCTCTGACTTGTTTAGAACTGCAATAGGGTAGGGCAATTGAGCCATCACTGATATAAGAATTGACTTTAGCATTTAATGGAATTCCAAACTGAAGTTGCAGAGGATAAGGAAGAATTTCCTGAATTCTCAAACCAACCTTGGCCTAAGGAGTTGTCCAAAAGTTTAAATCATTATTAACAAGTGGGTTGCATTGTATAATAGGCAGAAATGTAGATCTTAACTTCAGAATATTTCGCCAACTCCAGCTACATAAGTTTGGAATGTTGATAGTCCAGAAATCTTTGCCTTTTAATAAGGTTTTTAAAATCCATTGTGTCTAGAGATCTTGATTTTTAGATAAAATTTTGTCATAGTATAAAGACATAGCAGCAATATTCCATAATCTGATATTAGTTATACCCAGACCACCCTTGTTCTTAGGCAGTTGAATCATTTTGAAAGAAATAGGAATTAACTTTTTTGAGAATGGATCACCATGCCATAAAAATCTGCTCAGAGCACTATTTATCATTGATACAAGTTTACATGGGAGAATGTAGTGTCTCATCCAATAATTGACCATAGCAGTAGCAATACTTTGCACAATAACTAGTCTCCCTGCTTGTGAAAGCTTTGTATTAGGCCAAATTGATAACTTCTCAGTAATTTTTTCATAAAGTGGCAAACAATCTGAAGTTGTAATTCTTGCAGTGATGATAGGTAGACCAAGATATCTTTCATTATGTTGCATTTCACCAAGACCAGAAAATGATATAATTTCCTTCTTTAAATCATCACTAATACCTACTATCAGTATGTGATATTTATTAAGATTAATCTTCAAACCAGTGATTGTGTAGAATTTATCCAGAACCTCAATTATTATGGAGATATTTGATATGGTTGGCTTTGTAAAAATGACAAGATCATCAGCAAATAAAAGATGAGTGATTTGTGGATCTTTACATTTTGGATGCAACTCAATCTTCCTGTTATTTACTTGTTCATTTATCAGAGAATTGAGTACCTCCATTACAATAATGAACAAATATGCAGAGATCGGGTCACCTTGCCTAACACCTTGAGTTCCTTCGAAAAATCCTCTGGTACATCCATTTCTAATTATTGAATAATGAGTTGAAGAAATACAAGTGAATATCCATGCAAGTATTGGCTTTGGAAAGTTCATTCGAGAAAGAATTGCTATAATAGAGCACCAAGATACTGAATCAAAAGCTTTTTGAATATCAAGTTTGATCATACATCTAGGAGAAATACTCCTAATACCATAACCTCTTGTAAGCTCTTATGTAATTAAGATATTATCACCAATATTTCTGGAAGGAAGGTAAGCAACTTGGTTGTTGGATATAACTGTAGGCAGAACATTTTGTATCCTATTTGCTATAATCTTGGAAATAATTTTATACAGTACATTGCAACAGGAGATAGGTCTAAAATCAGTAACACTTCTTGCATATGAGCATTTTGGAACAAGGGCTACATTAGTTGCATTTATTCCAATAGGAAATTTATTGTGGGAAAAGAAGTAGAGAATTGCTCTATTGACATCATCCTTAATTATTTTCCAAGTATGTTGAAAGAAAAAAGCACTGAATCCATCTGGACCACCACTACTATCAAGTTTTAAGGAAAAGACTGCCATCTTAACCTCCTCAGGTAAAACTTCTCGAATTATTTCACTTGCCTGTTCAGTACTCAAATAAGGAAGCTTCATAGAAAACAGAGGTGAAAGATTTGGGATCATTGGATATGGGTTGGCAAGTATAGCAGAGAAGTATTCAATAAAAGCTTCAGTGATAGAATCATCATTCTCCTGCAATACTCCATTCCTATCATAAATACTCATAATTCCTCCTTTGCATTGTTTAATCTTGATAGAGTTATGGTAAAATTTTGTATTCCTATCACCTTGCTTATCAATAGTCTCATGAAGTATTTCTTTTTTCATCATTGCTTCAAACTCTAAAGCTTCAAGTAGTTCTTTTGACAGAACTGCTTCTTGGCTAGCCAAAGAAGTATTCAGATTATCATTCTGTAATTGTTGCTGAATTACAAATAATTTCTCCCTAATACCATCAGAGATTTTAGAACCCTTCCCAAAATTTTCTTTAGCCCAAATTTTAAGCTTTCCTTTTAACTTCTGCAGCTTTGTCTTAAGAATATAAAGGGGATTGCCAAAAGTATTTTCCTGCCAAACCTGCATCACAATGCTAAGAAAATCATTATGATTAGTCCAAGTTTTATAAAATTTAAAAGATGGATTCCTGCATATTGCCTTCTCCCCCCAAGATAAAATAATAGGAGAATGATCAGAAATTGAGGGATTTAGGAATTTGCAATAGAGATTTGGCCATAGATTAATTGAGTGGATATTATAAAATGCATGATCAAGTTTGCAATAAGTTCTAGGACCAAGTTTACTTTTATTATTCCAAGTAAACACTGCTCCAGTAGATGGTATATGAGAAAGAGATGATTTTATCAAAGTTTGATTAAGAGGAGAAATATCTTTTAAAGAGAGAGGGATTCCTCCCATTTTTTGATCAGATGAGTACATACAATTAAAATCACCAAGAACAATCCAAGGTAAGTTAGAGTGAGAAAGAGAAATGAGATTAGAAAGAAAGGATAGTCTTTTATCCAGATTGTTTTGTGCATAAACAAAAGTAATCAGAAAAGGACAATTTGAAGAAAATGGAATAGCACTGAAATGAATAAATTGATCATCCTCCTGCAACTTTGTCAATTTCAATACATTTGAATTCCATAAAACCAATAATCTGCCATATGGAGCACTTTGTAAATTATCTTCATGAGCCCAAACAGGAGCAATATTCTTACAAGCTAAATCAGATTGTAGCTTATTCAACTTTGTTTCACTGATAACAATGAGTTGTAGATTCTGATCTTTAATTAATTGCTTTACTTCAGCTTTTTTTGATGCTAGATGCCCTCCTCTTATGTTCCAATATGCTAAGTTATTGCTTAACATCATAAATGATTGGGTGAAATGATATTTGAAGGGTGATTCCTTGTATGCCTTAAGCCACTTGTCTGAGAGGAAGAGACCTTAAAAGATACTGATTCATTATTGTTTCTTGGCTGAATTTCTTCTATTTTATAGTTTTTGCCATTGTTTAGATCTTCTGATATTTCATGGAATGAAACTTTCTTCCTACCTTTTTTACCTTTTTTATTAGATATAATTTGTTCCTCAATAGTATCCTTTGAACAACATGGAGGAGGTAAAATCAAATGATTGGGAGGAGAAATATTGATATAAGGGGAGGTTTGTGCAGAGGAGACATCATTGTTCATAGGTTCCTTGTTGATATCCTTATTGAGATTAGAACTTGTTTCTAATCTTTCAGAATGTTCCAGTGATTCAGGAGGTAAAGAAGGATTGAAATCTTTAACAAAGGAACAATCTTCAGATATTGCTTTATCAATTTTTGCATCAGTGATACCATTTATTTGCTTATTTCCAGATTGTGAGGAAGAGATTCCTGTTTCAATTATTAACTCATTATTAAAAGCTCCTTCATCAAAATCAGAAAAAATCTGAAAAGAGTTAGTAGTAACAATATTTTCCTTAACACCCAATTCCACATTGCCATCACCTTCTTTTTGTATATTTCGATTTTGATCCAAATTACTCGCTACATCATCTGATATTTGAATACCAGGACCTTTGTTCAAATTATTATTATCTTTAACAGTACCTTGGACTAAATCCTTTCTTCTCCATTCTTTAAAAGAATTCCTATTAGAAATTCCAACATAATGAGGCCTATGCACATTATCTTTCAAATTACCCTGCTCCATACATTCCTTATAATCATTTTTCCCTTTGTCACCAAAAACACCACTGGTTTGCATATCCAAACTTTTCATCTTATTGTTACCTGAACAGTATAGAGTTTCATGACCAAATACTTTGCATTTACTACAAATTTTAGACCTCCAGTCATATTCAACTTTAACATAAGGACAACAATCACCTAAACCATCAATTGCAATAAATTCAGGGAGCTCTTGATCAGGTGACACCTCAATCAACGCTTTAGCATACTTAAATCTAGACAATCTTTCAGTACTTTCATCAAGACAAATCAGCTTTCCCACATGACATGCTAACCAATTGATACCAATTAATGTCCAAGCAATCAAAGGAACTCTATAGAAATGAACCCACACTGGCACCTTTTTAACTTGCTCTTGAAAATATCCATATGACGGGTCCCATGTCGTAATAATGAACATCTTACCTTTAATAAAGATAGGTTCAGATTGCAATATTTTCATCCTGTCAAGATCATTCGAGAAATTAAAGAAGAAATTCTCATTATCAGACTTAATATCAACTTCACCTTTTAAACGCCAAATACTTCTCAAATGCTTTGAAACAGTTAAGTAAGAGAGTGGACCATCCAAGAAAAAACCAACTAAATGATCAGCCCAGTATTTAATTCCTTCATTTCTAACTTCATCAGGTAGTGCATTCGGAAACCCATCCTTCTTAATATCAAAATGCCTAGGAACAAAAACTCCAGCATTTCTAGGCTTTTTCTTGAACAAGGAAGACCACTTTAAGTCTGAATCTGATAACCTTGAATGAAGATCCTGCTTCAAATCTGGATTCACATTAACAGCCAAAGGTGGAAATTGCCTATCAAGATTCAGAGAAGATTGGTTTATGGAATTCAAACAAGAATCGAAATCAGACAAAGAAGAAGGAGGGATAAAAGAAGAAGAATCAGAAGGTGGAGGAGGTACCAGAGAGGAGGAAAGGTTCAAAGCAGAAGGAGGGAGAGGATTCAAAGAAGAGGAATGAGGAGGAGAATGGATCGGGGAAAAGTGAGAAGGGATGTGAGAAGGGGCCGATAAAGTGAGAGAAGGGATCGGGGAAGTGAAAGAAGGGATCGGAGAAGTGTGCGAAGGGATCGAGGAAGAAAGAGAGGGAGGAGGAGGGGGAAACGGGGGAGCAGAAGGAGGAGAAGAGGATGCCGCCATTATTCAAACATTATTCAAACATTCTTCACTATTCGTCTGACCTATTAACTATATCTAATAATCAAACTATGACTACATAATCATCTATACAAAGATACATTCATCAATTGTTTTCTAGAAGTTTTCCGACTGTGGCGGTGCAAGTGATTTTAGAATTTACTGCAAAAAATAAAAAATAAACTCTTTTAGGTGGTTATCAACATTATTCTCACTACAACACATGTTTTGACCCAGCACTTAAACTGTGCATCTACCTTAAGCCCGAATACAACAACTTATATGCTTATTGTATTATTGATCATCGTAATTGTAAACGAAATTGAGTAAACTTAGCCAAATTATGTCATCAAACCTGGAAGCAATGTATTAAACGCTGAGCTGCACGGTTGCACGGTTGAATCAAGCATTAATTATGTGAAGTCATTATTTAATCATCTCAAGCTATCAAAAATCAAAATTCATTTTTCAATTATATTTTCATAATGCGGTTAAATAACTATCGTTAACATCAAACAAAATTATTACTACAGCTAAATTAGTATTGCATCACACAAATGCAGCTAAAATATTCAAAAACAATAATTGCTTAATTCCAAAAATACTGCAAAATAATAACCGCTTTTGCTTAATGCATTTAAATTTTAACTACAGTAAGCTCGAATAAATCATCGTGTACAACCAAAATTATTACTGCATCACATAAATATAGCTGAAATATTCAATTTCTACCATGCATAATTCAAAATTGTCATTAAATTATAACTGCATTTTATTAATGTAGTTAAATTTTAATTGTATTAAGATTGAATAAATTCCTGAAATGTAGCCAAATTTATTACTTCATCACATAAATGTGGTAAAAATCTTCAAATATAGTTAAATTTACCCAAAACTTGCTGGTAAATTATAATTGCATTTTCTTAATTTCATTAATTTATAACTGTTTTAAAATTGAATAAAATTATCAAATATAGTCAAAATCATCAATAGTAAATGCAATAAAAAAATGCTAACGTAGTTAAATTAATTCAAAAAATGCCTATAAATTATTACACCATTTTTTGATGGGGTTAAATTATAACTGCACTAAGTTTGAATACTATCAAACACAATCAAGATTATTACTTTATTACATAATGTAGTTACAATATTCAAAGGCAACCATAATTGTAAAATTCAAAAAAAATATTCCTTTCAAATATGTTAAAAGATAATAAATACATTATAATAATCTAGGTAAAACTACTATGTAATGTTTATGATCATCATAATAATGCTGTTACAGAAACGCGGTACACAGCGGTGACACAAAATAATTGTGCAATTAAAGCTGCTATATAAAATTATGATTTTAAAAAATTTATTTTTAGCTACCAACAATGGATATCATTGGAAAGCAAATTAAATTTGAGATTTAATAGTGAAAACGATTCTTAAATCCAATCAATGTAGAAAAAGTTATCACATTTTAAAGTTTGGAATATAAAGAAATTAAAAATGCGACTGTTCAGTTGCCAAATTTCAAGGAGGCCTGTGTGATCTTGAAATTCAACTCACTAATAATAATATAGTATAGATAGATATACAGTTAACACCACAAATAACAACATACGAACATAGCTTTGCATAAATATTGCATGGTGTACTTCATGTGTCCAGACAAATCATTTTCTTTTTGTATAAAGTCCTTTTAGAGATTATGACATAGAGACTATTTTCATTTCATTCAACTATATTCTCGTCAATCCTCTTGTGTTACTGCACAACTATTCTGGATTCATTTTTATTTCTATACCACCACATAGAGCTACTATTATTTTTTTCTTTAGTTTCTTGTATTACATTTTTACTGTATTAACCTATTATTTAACGAACATTTATGGTATGTTATGTACAAAAAGCTCGAGTAATTTATATTTTTTACATTACTATATGTATTGTATTCATTGTTTAGTTTATTTTCTCAGCATTTATTCTTATTTTTTTATTTTTAACGTTTCTAAGAAAGTGATTTATACAATTTATAAAAATTAATTTAATAATTAAGAATATAATTTTAACAGTTTAATAAATATATTTTTAACAACTGTTTTTCTAAAATGTTGCATTAAATATATTTAATAATTAGGAAATAATATTTAATAATTATTAATTAGTATTAAATAATTGCTATTAAAATTACTAATTAAGAATTAATAATAAATATTAAATAATAAATAATTACTGTTAATTTAATATTTAATAACTAATAATTAACAATTACTATTAAATAATTAAGAAGTAATAATTAATAATTAAGACTAATACTTAATATTTACTATTTAATAATTATTTTTAACAATTAATAATTAATAAGTAATCTTAATATTTATTATTTAGCATTTAATATTTAATAGTTATAATTGATAATTATATTTAATATTTCAAAAAATTAAAAATATTGAAATTATCTAAAAAAAAGTTTATAATACTTTAAAAAAATTTAGAAGTTGTCATAAAATTCAACAATAAAAAAATAAAATTTTAAAAAAAATTTAAATTTTATAATATTCAAAATTTTCTGAAAAGTCGTAAGCGTTAAAAAAACTATTACTTCCACATGCACATAAGTGTTCTTTTTTGTAATTATCTTCTTGACATATACAATCTTTTTTGGCTACAAGTAATAATTTTTTTGGCTCAACTTAAATTTTTTACCGTAAGCCTCAAAATTGTGGCCTAACCTTGAAATGTTGGCTCCAATCCTAAGTATCTAGTTTTTCCCTTCCCTTATCTCGATTCTAGTTTCCTTCCTTTCCCTTATCTTGATTCTTTTTTCCCTCTTTCAATGATCCTCATTCAACCTCGCCTTCAAGATCCCAACTATCTCTCTCAACCTCGCCTTCAAAATCCCAGCAATCTCTCTCAACGACCAACAATCTTTCTCAAAGAGTTCATTCCGGCTGCCCGTTCGCTCATCTCGGCTGCTTCGTTCTAGGTATATTTGCAGTGGCTACTTTGAGTTCCAGATCCTGAACAACATAAGTGGTGGTCAGAGCTGCAACGAATAGAAAAGACGATGTCGACCCTGCTTTGATTAGTCGATTCAATCTTGATAAGCTGATATGGTGAAATTTGCAGTGGCTACTGAGAATATGTCTAGTAGAGACATAAGGCACGTTGTCAGCAAGCTTAGAGACATTGGGCTTTGAAATGTTTTATAGAAGTACTTCAGGGTTGTTCTTTTCCATAGAAGTACTTCAGCATGTATGCTTTAGCATTTATTGTCCTTGCTTTTTACAATGTGCACTTCTTTGATTCATTGCTTGTTTGCTCAACTGCACATTTAGTATTGAAGTTTCGCACATAAATCATGATTTAGACTATCACTGGTATTAGTGTTTGACCCAATTATTAGTGCTTCATCTAAATCCTAACATTTTGTAAAACTGCAAGATTTCAAATAATGCTAACTCTTTATGAAGGCTTGTTCTCTGGCTTTTTAAGATATCTACTTCCAAAACTAAAAATATTCCAGAATTAAATTTAAATTTTATTGGCATTTGGAGAATGGAGTAAATCAATGAGATGATGCATGAGGGCTTTATTTGAATCGCCCATGTAAATAACCTCAACCACGGGTATATTCGCCAGTATAATTAGCTTGGATTGCATAGAACTACTAAACTATATCTCTTTACGTTTCCATCTATGAAATTTTTATATAATCAACATAGGAACTGGAAAGGAGGAGGGAAGAGTATGAAGCACTGTTAGTTCAAGAAAGGGTGTGGTTATTATATTGTTGCAGGTGAACAGATTAAAAAATAGAATTTTCACCTAGCTATCTTGTATAATTTGTATAAAATATATAGTGTAAATGAATTTGATTACTTTTACTGCAGTGTATCATTTGTGTGTATAATATGGTGTCATAAGAATAAACAGTAAATTTATAGTGTAAATTGCATTCTTTTTAGTCAGCTCCTTTCATTTACAAAGCATTTTTGTGTTTATCTTAGAATCTATCTTTTTCCTGTTAGTTATAATTCAATTACATGCATCATTTGCAGATTAGCTTGCCAGCTTCATCGGCAGATGTTGCTTTAGAATTTGGATGTCATATTGCTGCTGCTTGCTGTAACACTAACTGAAATAAACTTATACTAGAGTTATCTTGAAACTGTTAGAGTTCCGTACATAGAGTGAACGAAGATAAGTCTTACATGGGCAAAAATAAAGGAGTTTTCATATTTAATGCGTGCGTCATTCGTCTATCTATCCCAAACTAGGTGTGGGTCCAATAAGACTGGACTAAATTTATTTTTACTAAAAAAAATAAGCAGTTTTTTGCTGTTTAAATTTAAACAGTATGACTATTTATATGGACGCAACTATTCCCAACAGACATAACCGTTGCAAATGACCGTTGGCCGTTGCAGACAACTGCTTTGATTCAAACGAACAGACACAATCTTCTAAACGCACACGACCGTTGAAGGCTATAAAACGAGAGGAATACTGATCACTTTCCAATCCTTTTTTTACTTCTACTTCCTCTTTGTTCTATTCTGAAATCAAAGAAGATTCATATCACAGAGCAGTCATACACATTATAGTCTCGAGCAGATCATTGTCTGCCGTATCTTGGGAGACTTGAAATAAAGTCTTAGAAAAATTGTCGTGAGAAGCCTTAGACTAAATTTTCTTCTAATTTCAGTTAGATTATTATATTTTAGTAATTCTCCATTATATTTTGTCCTTATTTTTTCAATCCATTTTACCCTTTCTACTGCATTGTTATTCCTACCCTCCGTTGTAGTATTTGTGCATCCCTGTGCACGAAATCTATGCATTTCTGTGAACTAGTTCTCATTGTTATTTAATGTTTCTGTAATTAAGGTCTACATCTTAGGACTTTCCATTTTTTTTACTGAAACTGAAATGACAGCGGTTGAGTTATCAGCAAAAACACTACTCACAACAGACCTGATTCGTTCAAAGGAGATGATGATAACTTCTAGACATGGCAAAGTCAGATGCTATTTTATCCGACTACACTGGGACTATGTGTAGGATCGATTTCACCCTAGAGGGGGGGGGGTGAATAGGGTGATACTATCAATTATAAAAATTATTGCGGAAGTTTATATAAAATATTTTCAACACAGATCACAGCAGAATAATAGCAGCACAAATATAGCAGAATAAAAATAGAACACACAGATTTACCCAGCTTCGGCAAAACCATGCCTACGTGCTGCCCCCAAGGTTTCTACTAGAAATTAGATAGTCAGATGCTTACACACGTAAACTCGCGACACCCGCTATCGACTAATCCTAACTCTACGCTCAAAACCCTGCCACAACTCAGCCATCGAGTTGTGAATTCTCGAACTACACCACCGTAGTTCGTCCACTAGTCACACGACTAGAAAATACAATCGTTTAACAAAATTTAAAAACAAATTTAAAAACAATTTAAAAAACAATGACACCCTAATTTATAAACTAAAGCCAAATAAAACAAAGGCCGGCCCAAAAACTTTAAGTGATAAAATTAAATCGGCCCCTTTTTCTTTTATTCCTTCGGCCCGGCTTCTTTTCCTTTTCTCTTTCGTTCGCTCTGAAATTAGGGCTTTTGTAGTTGAAGAAGCCGATTGTATGTTTGTTGATTGCAGTGACTATTCCTCTGATTTGCTTCGGCAATCAACCGATTCTTCAGTTCGCACACGGCTGCTCCAATTTTGGATCGAGTTCGTCTACAGTGGTATGTGAATTATTCTTTTTGCTTTACTGGTTGATATGCTTGAACTCGATCCTGATTCGAGTTGAATGATTATTCTTTTTTGCTTGGACTCGAATACTTTTCATGGCCGATGATGATTGGGTTTATATATGGTTCGAATCCCTTTATTTTCGTTCGTTTGAATTTATTTGAATTCGTCAACTAATTTATCTCGGCCACTTGATTTTGTTTTGATGTTTGTGATGATTTCTGACCTTTTTAATTCCTATATTTTCGTTGCTTTATTACTTGATACTCACGGCTTCGATTTTGCTTATGCGTTGATTCCTTGGCTGCTACGGCTTGATTTTTAACTGTTCGATTTCGTTCTTTGTTCACTTTGACTTTGGCCACGACTTTGTTATAACTGTGATGATATTATCTGGCTTTGCTTTGCCTTGCGAATTGACTTCGGCCTGACTTTGTTATAACAACCGGTTGCCACTGGTTTATATGTATTAGTGCTCATTGACTTGTATTTGCAACTGTACGATATTTGTACATGTTTCTGGTATCACTTGTTTCACTCGAGTTTGTGCATTCTTATCTGGCTTGATGTCTTGGCTTATTGAACTGTTTATAAGTTTTGTAGCCATACCGTTATGATGTATGCTATTTTCTGGGTTCATTTGAACTGTTGTTGATATTGATATGACTTCACTTGTTCTTTGTTGAGTTCCCTATCCACTGCTCGACTCGAAATCTGGTTGCATATATGTATACATGCTGTCTGGATTAGCTTGTCTTTCGATTCAACTTGAATCTATACATTCATGTTGTATTTGCCTTGAGTTTCATTTTGACTTCACCTTGAACCTTATGTGTAGTTGCTGTCTTCATGTACATGTCTTCACTGTGTAGTTTGGTTTTGTTTAGTTGTGACTGCACTTGATTACTAAACTGCCTTTGTATTGCTTCATGCCTTTGAGTTGTGTGTTCATGCAGTTGAACTCATCCATGCACTCTGGTTGTCATGTATATGAAGCAGTGGTATTATGCATGTATATTGATCAGAGTCGCTGTTTTCATGCGTATGACTTGATCGAGTCTGGTGCTGTTTTGGTCGAGACTGTGTTCTTGTTTGATTGTATTTGAGTTCTTATTTGAATTCTTGTGTTCGACAGTTTTGTGATGTTTTGTAGTGCATCTGAGTTGAATCCAACTTAAAGCTCGGGTTTGACCTTGTGCTGATATCGTGATTTTATTTGTATTTCACTTGAGTTGAACCCGGCTTTTAATTTGGGTTTGACCTTGTGCTCACATGTTCCTGCAATCTTGTCAAGTGTATATTGGTGTGCACGGCCTTGTGGCATGTACAATGACACACTGTGCATGTCACAAGCTGTTCGTGTATGATGAATTTAAAATTAAATGATGACGAACAACCCAAATAACTGAGGCAAATAATATTTTCAAAATCACATTTATTTTATACTGCAAAAATATTTCTTTTTCAATTTTACTGTGTCAGCGTGTATTTTTGCAGAGTGCTCAGATGCTGGATTTAATCTGGACTGGAGTTGAAGATAAATACGAGTGAATGAGTGATGTAGTGAGGTGCATTTGTAAATGTGAATTGTATAATGACAATTTGTATTGTAATTGAAAATTGTATATATATAGTGAGAGCTTGAATTTGTACTACTCAAAATTGTAATAAATATTTGTTTAAATAAAATATTTGTTTGACTTTAAATTCTGTGTTATTTATTTTATTCAGCAAATATTTATTTAATCTGTGAAAATAAAATAGTACATTAACAAATACATTTAAATGAATATATATATGTTTATTATCATCAAACAAAAATCATATACTCGCATATTCAACACTATGAAGGTATTCTCGAGGAGGATGAGCCTGTGCCAAACTAGGCGAAATTATAGAAACACATAAAGATGCATTTCAGGCTGTTGATGCATGGAAACATTCAGACTTCCTGTGCAAAAATTACATTCTAAACTGTCCGGATAAGGTGTTGTACAAAGTGTATCAGCCTCATCAGATGATAATATCTCTATGGATTGCACTCGCAAACAAGTACAAAACCCAGAATGTTAGTCTGAAGAAGTTCATAGTCGACAAATTTGTGGACTACAAGATGGTAGATACCAAATTAATGACTACTCATGTGCAAGAACTTCAACTTATCATTCATGAACTTGAATCAGAAGGACATAAAGTTGGAGAGTCATTCCTTGTTGAAACGATATCAAAAAAGCTGCCCTTATCATAGAAAGACTACTGCAATCGTCTAAAACACAAGAAGAAGGAGATTTCTTTATAAGATATCATTGTCAGATTGAAAATTGAGGAAGATAATCGTGTAGTGACAGAACCAAAAAGAAAAGAGGCATTTGTTACAGAAGGGTCAAAGAAGAAAGGACGCTTCAACAAAAAATAATTCCAAATAAGAGGAAAGCATCAGAAAATAAACCCAGAGAAAATAAGTGGGCCAAAAGGTTTAAAGGTCAGTGTTGGGTTTGTTGAAAGAGGGGACATGCCGCTAAGGATTGTAGACATAAGAAGGAGAAAAATTCAAAAGCAAATATGGTGGACAATATGGGCGTTGATGATTTGAATTTCTCTGTAGTTGTAGTAGAATGTGTTTGGTTCAGAACTCTACATAGTGGTGGGTAGACACAGGCGTTACTTATCATGTTTGTTCTGACAAATCCATATTCTCCACTTATAATAAATTCGATCAGGAAGAAAAACTCCACATGGATAATTCTGCAGTTTCTATGATTGAAGGAAGCGACACCGTCATCCTTAAATTTACTTTTGGAAAAACTATTAATGAATGATGTGCTTCATGTTCAGTATTGAACCATTAGGGATGGTTCATACCGACTTATGTGACTTCAAGTGATTACCTACAAGAGGTGGAAAATGTACTTTATCACATTTATCGATGATTACACACGATATTGTTATGTATATCTTTTATATAGTAAAGATGAAGCAATTACATCGTTTATAAAATACAAAGCTGAAGTAGAAAATCAACTTAAAAAAAGATCAAAATATTGAGATCAGATCGAGGTGGAGAATATGAATCAGCATTTGAACAATTCTGTGCAGAAAATGGTATATTCATCAAAGAACAACTTCATATTCATGGTGTTGCCGAAAGAAAGAATAGAAAGTTAAAAGACATGACTAACGCTATGTTTTTAACTTCAGGTCTACCGACGAACTTGTAGGAGGATGCCCTAAATATGTCTAATCACATATTAAATAGGGTTCCTCATAGCCAAACACGAACAATTTCGTATGAATTATGGAAAGGACGCTTACCAAGTTTCAAATGCCTCAAAGTGTGGTGGTGCTTGGAAAAAGTTTTGGTTCTACTTCCCAAGAAGGCCAAACTTGGATTAAAAACTGGAGATTGTAACAATCTAGGATCCGCTGAAAATAGTAGTGCCTGTAAATTTTGTCTTCAAGTCTGATATAAATGACATTAGTATAAATACAATAATAGAGTCAAGAGATGCTCATTCTTTAAAGATGTGTTTCCACAAAAAAGGACTGATGGAACTTATGTCCCTAAAAGGACAAGAGAAGAAAGAGAGGAACCATACGAAGATGAAACTCATCGTAATAAAGATGACACTGAACCCAGAAGAAGCGTAAAGGCAAGAACTTTCAAGTCATTTGGTTTAGAATTTCTAACATATATGTTAGAAAACAAACCTTAAACGTACAAAGAAGCAATGTCTTCTTCTAAATCTTCCTGTTGGAAAGAAGCAATCAAAAGTGAAATTGATTCAATTCTAAGTAATAAAACTTGGGAAGTAGTTGAAATCCCACCTGGAATAAAACCAATTGGTTGTAAATGGATTTTCAAGAAGAAGATGAAACTAGATGGATCTATTGATAAATATCGTCAAAAAGAAAGTGTAGACCTCTTTGATACTTATTCATCGGTTACACAGATAACCTCTATAAGAATGTTAATAACAATTGCATCCATCTATAATCTAGAAATTCATCGAATGGATGCAAAGATAGAATTCTTAAATGGAGATCTCGATGAGGAGATATATATGTAGCAACCTGAAGGTTTTATTTCCAAGGGAAATGAGAACAAAGTCTGTAGATTAGTAAAATCATTATATGGACTTAAACAAGCTCCAAAAAATGGCATGTAAAATTTGATAGTGCCACGATGAAAAATGGTTTCCATATAAATGAATATGATAAATGTGTTTATTACAAACAAGTTGGTCAATTATATCAAATAAAAGTATATATACATACTTTTGACAATATATTTGTTTATCATAGTGATGAGCAATGTCGCTTAATGGCCTCCATCTCTATTACTTTTAGGCGATTTCTTTCGAGCCCCCTCTCCCTCCTCTTCCGTCTTAATTCCTTCGACCTCACTATTACTCTCGCTCTATCTACCCATGATGTACCTCCATCAAGACCTCGTGCCACCCGATCCTGCTACGTCGTTGACCAATCTGGTCGATCTTATAGTTCCCCATCTATTACTGAGTCTGGTCGACTTGCAGCTAATTCCGTGGTTGTTCACCCGCCAGTGGTATCTCTTGCATCCCTTCCTGTTATGCACTCTGGCCCTGATGCTCTCTTGGCTGAGTTGGTGTCTGTCATTGACAAATCGAATGTTGTTGTTTCTCCTGTCTTAGGCTTTGCTGCTAGCTATTGTTTAGGTTTGAAAACCCCATTATCTCCTCTTTTCTAGGCCGCGGAGCTGCTTCTAGGCAATGGTCTGTCTTAAGCAAGCCTGTTTTTGGTTATTGTATTGGGTCTGAAAGTGTTGATAGATCCGCTTTAACCGATAAGCCTTCTGTGATGGTGGCACTGAATTGGATGATGGAGCCTTGGCTATTGGGTTTGTTACTGATAAGGTCAGCACTGTCGGTTGTCGTTTGGATGGTGAAAATGCATGCACTCTTCATGTTGTGAGAATGTCGATCACAATAATTTTGCACTAGAAGCTACTGTACAGGATTCTTTTATTGAACCTAGTTCCTATGCCTCTCCTACTGTTGTGGCTCCTAAGTGGTTGTCATTATTTTCTAAATTACAAATGTGGGTGTTTATTAGCCCCGAATGTTTGATAATGTCGAGATCGACAGAGGCATGGTTCCTCCTGTCGAAATTCTACAAGCGGGAGTTGACTATTGGTTTGGTTATTTGGTTGGCTTTTTCTTGGACTCCAATCCAGCTTATCGTCTTGTTAAAGTTCGTTGTAGTCACGTTTGGAAACCCAGAGGTGGCCTTTGTGTTCATTTTGATAACGTAATTTTTTACTTTAAATTCTCGAGAAGTGATAAAAGACAACGTATACTAGAAGCTGATCCGATTCTTATAGAAGGGAAGCCTTTCATTATCACTACCTGGAGTCCATCTGTTGACAAGGCTAAGGCTCAGGTTTTATCTACCCTTATCTGGGCCCATTTTTCTCACATTCCTTCTATTTTGCAACCCATGATTGGGATTGACTAGGTTGCTGGCCTTGTTGGGAAGGTGATTTGTTTTGATTCTAATATTGTGGACAAAAAGATATTGGTGTATGCTAAAACTTTGATTGAAATTACGCCTAACAAGCCTTTGCCATCTACACTTAAGGTCAGATTGGCTGAGAGTCATGATGCTGAGGTTGTTGTTCGATACAGTTAAAAACCTAATATATATGCACAATCTATCAGACTTTTAGGTATGTTTTGGAAGCTTGTTCATTGAGGCCTGCAGATGCTCCTGTTCCTCTTTCTGATTGGATTCCACTTCCTCGACCTTCGGTTAGGAAATGGTTTCCAAAGGTTTTTTCAAAAGTCTCCCCCAGAGCTAGTAGCCCTTCGTCTCCTGTTAAGGAGGTTCTTGCTCCAGTTGTTACTTCGGTGGTAGATCCTCCTTCTGATTCAATTTCTTGGGATGCTCTGGAACGTGCGTGGATACATCCTGCTTCTGACATGAGATACACTCCAGAGAGTGATTTTTTCCATACTTCTGTGAGCAATGAGATAGGGGAGAGTAGGCATTATTCTATCATATCGAGGGTGAGGTCTATCCCTAACTAGGACAGGTGAATTTGGTGATGTGAACAAGAAGTTGTTTTTGGATACCACTTGGGATAGGAAATTCGTTTATAGCAAGGCTTCCATCAGATACATCCCCAATCTTGCACATATTTTCTCTTGGTTTGTTCATGCCATTGGTCCTATCGCAGTCGATGATGATAGCTGTTCTTCCTCTTCTGAAGGGGATAGTCATGTTATGATAATAGCACCCAACATAGCAGCTACAGAAAAGCTTTAGCAGTTTTGGCGTGCTGCCAAACTCCTGTGTTGTATTTTTATTTTTTTAGTGGTATGGCCACTATAAAACCATCATAGATGTTCTATACATGTGCAAAACACTTGTTTTTCGTATATTAATATAGCCGTCTAGCTTTGCTAAAAAAAGATCGGTCAATCATATGTCATGATTTGTCTATATATGGACGATATGCTAATCTTTGGTCCTAACATTAAGGTTATAGAGACCATAAAGGAAATATTAATCAACAATTTTGACATGAAAGACGTAGGAGTAGCAAACGTTATTTTGGGAATAAAAATAATAAAAACACCTAATGGAATTGAATTATCTTAATCACATTATGTTGATAAAGTGATTGAAAATTCAAAGACTATAGAATCAAAAGGGTAAAAACACCTTTTAATCCATTGGAAGTTATGCATAAAAACACCAATGAGAGTGTAATGCAACTGGAATATTCTTGTGTAATAGGATGTTTAATGTACCTCACGAATTACACAAGACCAAATATAGCTTATGCAGTAAGTCGATTGAGCAGGTATACAAGTAACCCAGGAAAGAAACGTTGGAAAGCACTAATGAGAGCGTTGGGATATTTAAAGAATATCACAAACTTTTCCTTACATTATGGAAAATATCTTGTCGTCATAGAAGGATATAGTGATGCAAACTAGATTTCTGATTCAAAGGAATCTAAATCAACAATTGGTTATGTCTTTACCCTAGTAGGAGTAGTAGTGTCATAGAAATATACCAAACAAACATGCATAGCTCGATCCACTATGGAATCTGAGTTCATCGCTTTAGATAAAGCAGGCGAAGAAGCAGAATGGCTTTGTCAATTTTTAGAAGATATTCCATTTTGGCCCAAACTTGTAATGGCCATATGTATTCACTGCGATAATCAAGCAGCATTAAGTACAGCGTAAAATTTTGTGTATGATGGAAAATCACAACACATTCATCGACGCCATAACACAGTAAGGCAGTTACTCTCAAATAGAACTATTTCCATTGTTATGTAAGAACAAATGATAACCTAGCAGATCCATTTACTAAAGGTTAATCAAGAGAGAAAATTGACTGCGCATCGAGGGGAATGAGTCTAAAAGCCTAAACCAACAAGGGATACTTTATACGGAAACCTATCCTAGCGAGTAGAGATTCCACAGACTAGGATCAATAGGCAAACTAGTTCTATGTAACTCAAGAAGTAATGCATTTTTTTGGACTTAGTCCTACTCCATTCCTATAGTGCACAATAAAATGCATGCCTACCAAAAGTATTAAAAAGGTTAAACTATGCTTTTAATGATGTCCATATCTTGAAAACATCAAGTAGAGTATACATAGGGTACTCTTTATGGATGCAATCACCTATGTAAGTGTGAGCTGGGTTAGCTCTATGAGAATATTAAGGCTTAAATTCTCTAAATACACTCACTGAACCAAGTTTGGGTCCAAAATGAACACAACCAAGAGATTGGATATGAAGGTAAACAATGTTTGTAATGCTTATTGTATGGTTAATTATACACCAAGGGCTAATGGTTCAAGATGAAATAATTCACCGATTAATCAAGTATATCCGATAAGTTTTAACTAGAGAAAGTTCAAAGTAAAATATCTGCTTATCCTCGATATAGCATTTTTTTGTATGTACTCTGCGATATTTCCCTTTGTGTAGGGGAGACATATATCATCATTCATCTGGGGGATTGTTAGAGATCCTTGCATAGAGTGAATGAAGATAAGTCCCACATGGCAAAAATTGAGGAGTTTTCATGTTTTTATACATTTTAATATCAATCTATATTGGCCCTTAGGGTCTGGTAATTCTGTGCGAGGTGGAGGAGCTATATGGCCATGATTTAACACACACACGTGCCCCGTCTGCCCATTCCGTACGACACCGAACCGGGTTCGGATCCAATAAGACTGGACTATATTTTATTTTTTCTGAATGAAATAAACAGTTTTTTGCTATTTAAATTCAAACAGTATGGCTGTTTGAATGGATGCGACTATTCCCAACAGACAATGTTGCAAATGACTTTTAGCCCTTGCAAACAACTGCTTTGATTCAAACTAACAGACATAATCTTCTGAAGGGACATGACCGTTGAAGGCTATAAAAGGAAAGAAATACCGATCACTTTCCAATCCTTTTTTCTACTTCTTCTTCCACTTCGTTCTGTTCTCAAATCAAAGAAGATTCATATCATAGAGCAGTCATATGCATCACAATCTCAAGCAGATCATCATCTGTTGTGTCTTGGGAGACTTGAAATAAAGTCTTAAGGAAATTGTCACGACAAGCCTCAGATGAAATTTCCTTCTAATCTCGGTTATATTGTTATATTTAAGTAATTCTTCATTATATTTTGTCCTTAGTTTTTCAATTCATCTTCTGCTTTCTACTGCATTGTTGTCCCTACCATTGTGTATTGTGTTTGTGCATCCATGTGCACGAAACCTGTGTGTTTCTATGCACTGGTTCTAGTTGTTATTTACTGTTTCTATAATTAAGGTCTATAAAAACTAGATTAATACCGAATGCAAACAAAATTAACAAGGAAACTTACAAATGTTGGTAATCCTTTGAACTAGGAATGTCTATTTGTACATTTTGACCATGTCACTTACTTCTCATGTCTTCAAAAGAAGGTTTGGATTAAACATATTATTATATACGATAGAATTGTCTTTAAAATGGCTAGTTCCTTGTAATTGTATTAGTCCTATACCAATATGTTATCAAGAATCCTTTTTATTAAACCATGAGTTTAAGGTGTACTTGGTTAGTATTTGCCTAAATTACAAAAGCAGTGGTGGCTGCTGCCCAGAGGTCATAATTGTGAGTTTGGACATGGTGTTTCTAAGTGATGGCTTCATCCTGCTAGGTATTTACTTTTTATGTTTTGAAATATATTTTTCTTTATGGGTGCTTATAATTTTTTTTCAAGGAATTATTGTGTACGAATTATGAAGAATTTGCCTTTTTGCAAATTGCACAGATTATATTTGCTCATCCTTGAAATTTTAGAAGAAATTTTTAGGGTCTAGGGTTTGTTTGTAATTCTTTTTTATACAAAAAATATATATTTACATGCTTAGATTAGGGAAATTAGATTGGTGGTAGTTGTGAGCTATTATCATGAAGTGTATGCATGTCAAAAGACATTATAATTTAATTATTTGGCAGATAGTAATAACTATTTCAACATGAAAAATATTCTTATGATGATTACAAATTTATTTAGCCTTTTTAATATTTAAATGGATATTGAAGTTTTGGATTGGATTACTATGTTAATAACAACAATACCTGGTATTTGTATGGATGTCAAATTAATGAAAGGTATTGATTTGTTTTCCTTATTTTAGAATATCAAGGATGCTCCATTTATTGAGGGAAGTGAAGTCGATTATGTCCACACCAAAACCATGAAAATAGTCTCATACTATAAATGTGTTAGTGTATACATGAACGATGTTATTGTATTGTACTACTTTATGTTGGAACAATATTAACTTATTTTGAATGACAAGCAATTTGGAAAAGTGTTATTGTTTGAATCGGTGGATTCTTTGCATTTGAAACGATAAGTTTATGTATTTCAATTATGAAATTGTAATTCTATAATAATGATAGTATTGAGGATAATGTTGCGAATTGAAAATGTTAAAATGTTTGTGCAATTTTTTTAAAATGTTGTAGTATACATTTTGCAACATTTAAAAAAATTGTAAAAAATATTCTACAACCATCAAAAATGTTGTAAAACATATTTCACGACATCTAAAAATTGTTGTCCTCGATTCTATTAACATCTAAAAATAGTTGCAGTTGATTTTACAACCTTTTTGCAACATCTAAAAAAGGTTGAAAAGCTATGACCCTATTACAACTTGGCCTAAAACAACGTTTGCAAGAAACGTTGCAAAACACATAATACAATTTTCTAGATGTTGTAATAAGGTATATTTGTTGTAGTACAATATACGATATCGAAAAAAATTTGAATATGATTTAAACAAATTAATTATTAAATGGGTTAGGAAATATTAAAGCCCTATGAAGCCTCCTAGCATGGCTGGTATTATGCTAAAGGAGGAGATTTAAATGATCAAATAATGATTTAAATTGGCAAACAAAGACCAAATAAAGGTAGGAGAATGTGCCTACACTTTTGACTCTATCTAAATGTCTATTTAAGTTCTCAACTTTCATTCACTTGAGCCTCCGCTATCTCCTTACCTCAGTCAAAAATTCTAAAACATTTTTTCCATTAATCTTCAAAGCAAACTCAAATCAAAATATAAAAAAATGGAGCGGTGTTTGTCTCCTGTTTTCTCCAAATACAAGAGGAGTCTAGATTGGATCTAGTGGAGCTACATTCAACATTTAAGGTGTTCTTCACTGGCCACATTTTGGTAATGATCTAGTTTTTATTACTGTTACATATCTACATATGTTATTCATCTTAGTCATATTGCTTTTATGTCATCATTACGAATATATATATATATATATGTCTGATGTCTATTGTCTGCTTTTATACACACACACACATACACATAAATCACAAATGGAACTTTATATAATTTAATACATACACACAAACACACATGCTTTCAACCATCTAAATTTTTTTTCAAAAATTAAGATAATTTTTAAACAATTATCAAATTGAATTCAAATTTTATCATTAGTTTATATATATATAATTCATATAAATCAATATATTAATATATATTCATACATATATACATTTCCAAAATAATATATATATTCAAAGATATAAATTATAATTTATAAATATTTTTAATCCTTTTTAAAATTATATATATCCTTATTAAATGTAACATATATATATATATATGTATGTATGTATGTATGTATTATGTATATAAACATATCTGTATTTAAATTTTGATTTAAAATTTAAGATAGATTTTTTTCTTCTATATCTGGGTCTGTTATTTAAGATTTAGGCTTTTCTAAGATATTTTAGATATTATTTCACATTAATTTGAATTGATTAGCATCTTTAAAATAAATATGTTTAAATTTACATGAATGTTATGTATATCTGTGTGTGCACCCATATATGTATATATAAATTTATTGCAGTAACAAATTAATTATGGATAGCAAGTATGTTTATAAAGGGTGAAATGTGTCTGTTGTGGTGCAAATCCCAGCATTTATAAATGGGCACGTTAAACCATGTACACATTTATATGTTGCATGTGCATTGTACATGTATATGTGTATTTGATACACAAATACATTATATATATTATACACACAAATTTATAACCTTAAAATTTATTAATTAAATAAAATAGAGATTTTATTTAAATTTGTTTAGATTGAATCTAAATTAATTTAGACTTCATAGGCCCAATAAGATCTAAAATGAAGTTTTTTAATTCACCCATTTATCCCACTGTGTCCTATCCCTTCATATCATACCTTCCTCTAATTATTGGAAAACAATCGATGAAATCCATAGATATTTGTTTCTACTCCCATCGGGGAACTTTGAGCAGTTGCAGCAAACCACTCGGCTTCTTCTATTCAACTTTCACTAACTGGTAGTTTATACACTTCGATATGAGTGCCCCGACATCCTTCTTCATCCCTTCCCAATAAAAAAAATTCTTCATATCTCGATACATTTTATTGCCTCCAAGATGTTTAGTCAATCTCGAATGATGGCACTCATGTAGCATCTAATCCCTTAACTCTTCGACATCGAACATAAACGGTTTACTGTCCTTACGGAGCCAATCATCTTGGTTGGGTCAACATTACTTCATTTATTTTGACTCTGCTATTGTCTCTATCTTATCATTGACCTCTGATAGCCTAACATCATGCCTCTAACTAGTACGAATCTGCTCCATCAAAGTAGGTCTAATGGTCAAGCTTGCCAACACATCCAGCTAGAAACATTGTTCACAATGTCCTTCTCTCTCAAGAATCAACGGTAGGGTATAATAGAAAGAATGTCTTCATGATATTTTCTATTGAAACTGGACATACAAAGGTGTTCTACATCGTTCAATGGAAATCTATTATCAACATCCTTCATTACATGATTTTCCCTATCCCTTTCCTTGCATGGCTTTTCATATGCATGTTCACTGTGCATTTCTCAATTTCCCTAAATGGTGGAACGTTTGGTTATTTTGCTGGAACTTAGGGAATTAGATAAGGTGACTATCTCTCCCTATCTATTCATTTATGTAATGGAGCTCTTAAATTGCATGATTATCAAGGTTGTACATGAGAAGTCTATTGATATTTACCCTATGTTCGTCTGTGACTTGATTCTACTCATTAAACCAAATGCTAAATCTTTTATTAGCACTTTGGAAGACAACTTCTATGATCTAACTGGGTTATCAACTAATAAAGGAAAATCAAAAATTCCGACTGTATGAATATCTAAAACTGAAAAATTCCTTTTAATTAATATGTCTACCCTGTCAGTCCCACCAACTAATGATATGTACTTGGGAGCTCCTTTATCTTCAGTTAGGATTAACACAAGCCACTGCCCTCCTACATATGACAAAATTATGTCTAGATTATCATCATGGCCAATCTCTAAACTTCCAATTGTAGATAAAACTACTATTGTGAATTCCATTATCACCTCAACGTGTTTGTACTATGCACATATATATGTTTTACTCAACAGACTCATTAGTATGATTAATTCTACCTTAAATCATTTTATTTGGGATGGTAATCCACACTATAACAAACTTATTCCTATCTCATTTAAGCCTATTGTCCTTTATTATGGTAGAGGGGGTTAGGTGTCACGAACATCAAATTGTGAAATAAGGCAGCCTTCTTAACTCACTTCAACAAACTCTATGGTCTATGCCAATCCCTCATAACTGCAATTGGACTTAGAGATGTATATTGAAATTTAGGTCAACTTTCATTATGAATAACACTCATTTAATTTCCTTTTGGCACGACTCATGGTCTGTACTGGGTATTATTCACTCCAATCTCCTTAATTACAGCCTTCATGCACTAATAGGGGTTCTAGACTCTTCCAAATCATCTTCCTTCCTTCACATTGACAAAATTCAGTTACCATTCACTAGTTCAATGGTAATGAGATCTACATAGTCTATAATGGAGGGGAAAAGCTTTAATTCCTCATTTTTCTCTACTTTACAGTTTGTTAAGGCTCATTCCATCTCTAGAGTCTACAAGGAAATATCTAATTTCTCACAATAACGTTCCCCTTGACACTCTAGGATTTGGTCTTCATGTTCAAGCTTGAAGGAAAATTCGCTACTTTGAAAAGCAATAAAAAAATGTTAGCATACTTAAGATAATTTAGTCTTCAAAGGGTTGCTCCAAAGCTCAAAATGTTTATTATGTCGTCATTCTATCGAAAACACATTCCATCTTTTCTTTTCATGCGCCTATAATTTCAATGTTTGGAAAAGAATTCTCAGCTTTTTGAATTTACACAGCATGGATATGGACTCAAAGTAGAAATTGTACATATTTTTAAAGGGATGAGATGGAGGACGGTGAAGGGAAGACTTCTCCAAAAAGTCCTAAAAAATTCACATATATGGTTTGGGAAGAAAGAAACATTAAGGTTTTCAAAAGGGTTAAGAAATATGAAGAGAGTTTATTTATCTCCTTAGCAAGATGTTTTCCCTCCTAAATTTAAAAGTAACTTTATTTCCTATTGGTATTAAATGATTTTTTTTCTTTTCAATAAGGTCTTAATGTCAACATGTAAGGACATCTACATGAATTTTATTTGCTTCATTTTTTGTTGGGTTAGAATGCAACCTAATTCTCTTCATATTCCTCGTTTAATCAAGAAAATGGTAGGGGTTCATTCAACATCGTTAGATTTGCTGAAAGAATAATGTTGCCCTCTATCATTTGCAACTTAGGTAGATTACTTGCATATATGTTGGTTGTCAATCAAGCTAAAGTGAATACTTAGGCCATCTATACCATCCTCATTTTAAACCTAAAAATGAACACTGATAATGCATAGTCATCACCAAAATTATTTTCAAATGAAAAAGGTGAGTGTTAACCAAATTTATGGTCAACACCCCAAAGCGATTTCAAGTAGTATGGTTAGTCTGGTTTAATGGAGGGTGTGATACCCTTAAGGATTGCTTTTGTATTCACACTTGTAGTATCTTTTGAATACGACCTTTCGACATCGTCGAAATGTTTAGAACTTGGGCTAAGTGACCGTCCGGCTTTGTTGAATTTGTTTGAAGTCTTCCACAAAGGCTTTTCTTTTGATTAGATTAGGTTTTACTAAATGAGTCCTCAAAAGGTAGGATTCAATCTTATCGAAAGGTTAGGAAGACTGCCTTCCTTGAATTAAGGTAGGAAATCAATGACTTTGGTGAGAAGGTAGCAGCTTCCAACCTGGACGAAAGGTTTGATCACTTATATTGAGTTGATTCCAACCTTGTCGAGTGGTTAAAACAGTTGAGTCAATAGTTTCGAAAGGTTTCAGTGAATGTTAATCTAAATAGGTTGTCGACCTTGTCGAAAGGTTTAGGTTGAAGGGTTTAAGACTTCGAAAGGTTGTAGTTATTGATAGTTCGGGAGTGTTGTTGACCTTGTCGACAAGAACCTTCCGATGAGATTGAACCTGCAAATATGGGTTAACCCAACAAAGATTTATGCAAACAGTAAAGTAATTAACAAAGCTAAGTACTTCCTTTTTATTCAAGAAAAAACTTCACTTTATTAAATTTCCCCAAATCACACTCAATTAAGGTTACCATCCTTTTGTCAAGAAGGTACAAAGTTAGAATGAGAGAAATTCGGCCTCCCAAAACATGACCCAATGGGTCCTATTTATAGACGCATGCGGCCTCCCATTCGATTCCATGCTCTCGACTAGGTTGGAAGCTTTCCCGATTATATGCAACTACAAACCTTTCTTCTTTGTCGAAAGGTTTGCCCCTTATATTCCATAATGAACCTTTCGATGCTGTCAGAAGTTTTGTCTTTCCGATGCCTTCATGAACCTTTCGGCTTCGACAAAAGGTTGCCTTTCTGAAGCTTTCATGAACCTTTCGATGTTGTTGAAAGGCTTGCCTTGTTCCTACTGTTGTGTTCCCTTCGACCTTGTTGGAAGGTAACTCTCCTCCTAACTACTATGAACCTTTCAGCCTTGTTGGAAGGTTGCTCTTCACGTGTTTGTTGTCGAGTGTTGTGCTTCCCTTCAATGTTTTCGAAAGGTTGTCTACCATTCTTTGCCGGATTTTGAGTGTTGCTTTCTTCATAAAAACCATTCGACCTTGTTGAAAGGTATTCTGGATGTGCTCCAACCGGTTTGAAAGACTTGCTATGTGTGACGACCCGGAATTTTTGTATATTTGAAATGTGAATATTTAAGTTATTTTAAATATCCGAAGGTTAAATTTTAACTTTAATTTCAAATATACAGTATTTATTTGGATAATTAATTATTAAATTTAATTATCGGGATTGGGTAAAATATGGAATCTCGATTTTAAGCCTGTTAAAAATAGTTCAAAGGTTCAGAAAATTTATATTGTTAATACTGAAGATGATAGAACTTTTAAAATGGAATTTTAAAGAGTTTTGTTCAGTTTTAAAAATATATCGTTGAAATTGAATTTAAAAATAGCCGTTCAAGGCACAGTCTCGGAATTTGACGAAACCAGTTCCATTAGATCCGTAATATTGTATTATTACCGGATTTCAAGTTTTGTAATTTTTGGAGTTATCGGGTAATTGTACGAAGTGGAAACGTCTAGAGATAATAAATCATTTTAATAAAAATAAAAGTAAATATAATATAGTTTGTTTTGTCTTCCAGAGCAAGCCATCTTCTTCTGTAAACATCAGTCAGAGATATTTCTCCACTCGTACTCAAGAAGCCACGATTCTTTTCAAAATAGAAATATTCCTTTCGTTCTTCTCAGTTAAAACAACCGAGCTTCCTTCCTCTTTTCAAAATCAAATCGTTCTCAATAATAATAAAAATAAAAATCTGCTTCACTTCAAGTTACGGCTAATAGCAATCTCCAGGGTCGCGATACTTGAACCCGAGAGAGAGACTAGGGTTTCGAAAATCAACGCCTCAAGCCTCCACATCCCTAGATCGGTTTCGTCGCTGCCAGTGGTTTGCCAAAGTGTGGTATTCACGATGGAATTGAGAACTCGAGTGCGTGTAGGCCTGGAATTGTAAGCGATGTAGTAGGAAACTCGGCAATTCAAGTTTAGTCTTTCTCGCATGCTATCAAGGTGGTTCGAGCAGTGGGTCGGCGTTAGAGAAGTGGTAGTCGAAGGATCGATTGGCGGTTCACGAATTCGAGGTCGAGAGTCAACGCACGCGTACGCGGGGTCTTCGATAGGATAGTGGTCGTTGGGTTCGAGTCGGGGAAAATGTTGCGATTTCGATCAGTGTGCAACAGGGCTGTGGCTTCTCGAGTTCATCTGAGGCTTTGAGGTGAGCATGTTTTAGTTTTTAATTTGGTACGCATAGATTTGTACATATATAAATGATAAAAGAAAATCTACTGTAAGATTGAAAAGCAGAAATTTGTTTTAGAGGTATACATGTAGATATATTAGAAAAGTGATTTTTTAGTCGGTGAAATAAATATGTATACAGGTAGGAGATTTATGCACATTTTTATACATTTAATCAATATGTATATAATTTTTTTATATATTGGAAACGGTCAATTTCTAAGTGATTGGTATTTAATTGAGGAATTAACATATGTAGCTAGTATTTGAATTTATAAATTAGGCAGAAAGAAAATGTAAACTAAGTTAGGCTAACAATCATTTGGAATTTCATAAATTAAAATTAATAAATGAAAAATGGATATATACATTTTAACTCTACTAGGTTACTTTCAAAATGATGTAGTATGAAGGTAAATTGTTTAATAAAACTTAACTAATTATCTTAGTCGCTAAAAAAATAATAATAATATATTTTATAAAGAAATAATAATAATTGGTTTGAATATTAATAGATCATATTAATGTTTATACAGTCTGAAATCATAAGGGAACAAGTCAAGGTGGATTGGATTGCAAATATAAAAGCAAAGGTGAGTTAATCTCACTCAGTTAAATTATAATTTAAATTTAATTGGTTAAATTTAAATATGGATGAATGATTGAATTGTTTGATTTGATTGATATGGTATATAGTAGTATATACCAATATATATATATTGGCATATGTATATATTGGAATTGATATTCCCGCATTATATAGCGGATGAGACCCTATGCGCCGCATAATAGCGGATGATTTTTATAAAACCCATATACCGCGATATTCCACCTCGAAGTGGAATTGGTATTGTGCTAACGTCTGTGGATGCAGGGAAACAGGTTGGAGGGATCCAACTGGATTCCTCAAAATATTTAATTTTTGTTTAAATATTCTGTGATATGATTGTTGTTATCCTGTGATAATTTATATTGGATAATCTGGTTGGATTGAATTTCCCAGTATAATGAGTTATCAAAAGCAATTGAATTGGATTTTTGGAAAAATATAAAAGAGTAAAATTAAGTTAAGTAATTCTAGTGAATTCGAATAAATTAAATATGGAAAAGAGGAATTTTGAATAAATAAAGAAATGTTGAATTTAAAGAAGACTTATGTGATGTTATTTAAAGGGATAAAAATTTATTTTAATTCAATGTTTAAATGTAATTAAAAAGAGAAGGAATTTGGGAAATCTGAAACTTGTGTTTCGGTTTAAAGATTTTAAATCATAATGAGAAATAAAATTTGGAAGTTAATGAATTTGGAAATAAATGGATTAAGTAAAGAAATTTATTTCAAAGTAAAATAAATTGGGAAATCAATTATAAATTTGATTTAAATATTTTGGGATTCGAAATTTAAAGAGAAATGAGATTTTGGAGATATAAACTGGGTTTATAAAGTGAAATGGAATATAAGAGGATATTTGAAATATAAATTCAAGGTGGGAATTTATAAAGGGATATGAATTGGTTTAAAAATAAGTGTTGATTTATTTTTAAAGGGATGTGAAGAGAAATAAATATTTGGAAATGTATTCCGTAAGCGGAAACTGTTTGAAATTGTTTTCAAAAGGAGTTTGAAAATTTGAAAATATATTTTGGAAAGATATTTGGGTAAATAAATAATGTGGGAAATTATTTATTGTGTGATGGTTGCTTGTGGATGTTAATTGATAGTTAAATAACCGACTATCAATATTGGCCAAATGCGCTGATCGTTTCGAAGAGACCGGGATCGGGTTTCCGTATACCGGGATTCTAGGTCTGGAGACTCGAATACCACTTCGATCCGGTTTGTACGTTTCGTGTAACGTGTTCAGAGTCGAAGATGGAGCAGTGAAGTGCAAGGGCTAGTCGCTACTAATCCTGAGGATATTTCCAAAATGGATGTAGTAGGAATAGTGCCTTCGGTTCCGTTCAAACCCAGGACGGACTTGTATGGACGAATGATTGCGAAACATCGTCAGCGGACGATGGGCATTCTAAGGGATATGTTCTCTAAAAGGTATCGTTTAGCCTCGAACCTCATCAACCGAGAATGACTGAAAATCAGGGGTTATGCAGCAAGGCTTCGTGGGTAGCTCCCACTGGAGGGTAAGGCCATCCCTGTCTAGATGTCCCTTTTTATTTCGGCTTAGTGGTGCGGTTGCTGATCCCAACCGTGGGGTGATTTTATTCGGGATCATCCAGTAAGGGATGGTTCCGGCCTTGTGTTGCAGGGGAGCGGGCGTACTCCTCGGTACGGTGATCTAGGCCACGTACTGTGACAGGTGGTACCCCAGTGCCTAGTCATTCGTTGGAAATCCATTCTCCCTACGTGCCTGTACGGTTTTGATTGTGCCCAACTATTGTTGAAATGTGAGATGCAAGCATTTCAGCTGGATTCTATTTTACTTTCTGTAGACACTATTATAATATCAGAGGAATTTGATAAAAAGTGTTTTAGCTATCGTAAGGTAAAAACCCGACATGTTTATTTGTGGCGTGGTCTTACGAGATGCTTTTATTTTCAAAAGGATTTTTGAAACTTTAATAATCAATTGAGTGTGATTTTCTCACGCTGGTATTCCAGACTGACTCGGGTATTGTTTTATATGATGCTCGGGTCAGACCGAGATAAACAGGTTCAGGATATGATGCTGTGGAGCTCAGGAGACGAGTTGGATGACAATACGTACTCTCGTACTTGCTATTATTTTTCCGCTGTGTATTCAGTTGTATGTTATGGATGTTGATGTACTCTGATGATGTATTCTGATGATATATTGTATAAACAGATATATTTTTCTGTTTGAGTAAAGATCTGTTTTGTATATATTATATTTTATTCCGCTGCGATGTGAGATTCTGTTGTTGATTTTCTGTTTCTTCTTCTTCTACCTCTTCTTCTTTAACACAAATGGTCCGGTTTTTCGTGTTAGAAAAACTCGGGTTGTTACAGTGGTATCAGAGCTTAGGCTAGCGATAACCTTGGCTCTGTTGGGAATTTTGAGAGTACTAATAGATATGAGCGCGTATTTGTTAGTGGATATAAAAATGATTTTATATTGTGTTGGTTGATTTATTGAGTGGCATATGAACCTTCGTCGGCACAGTCTGGACAACTATATCGAAGGGGTTTCTAAACACTTGAATAGAACAGTTCGACACAATATTGTTTTAAATAGGGTGAATGAAATAATTTTGCCCAAATTATTTTGTATATAAAAGAAATAATTATTTGAAATTATTATAGTTATATATTTGGATGCTTGGTTGTTAGAAAATGACAATAATAAGTTAGTCTCATTATTGAGTAGAAATTGAAAACTTATAACCTAAGTTGAAGAATAAATTTATATAACAAAATGGAATTTGAAATATCTATAAATGAAATTTATAAATTGAGATAAACTTTATATACAAATGTGATTTATAATCAAATGAGATAAATTCATAAACAAATGGAATTTGTAAATGTAAATTGTAAATGTGTTTTATAACTTGGAATAAAATGTGATAGAATTCCAGAGTAATGTTTGGATATAATGGATTTTGAATTTGAAGTTTTGGGAAAGATTTAAATTCCTTTGGATTTAAAAATAGTTTTTAAAGGTTTTGGGGAAATAATAGTGATATTATTTCATGAATATTTTTGGAAATTGAATTGAAATCTGGTGGGATTTGGGATTTAAAAATGTTTGAAATGTTTAGAGTGATAAAAGCATTAAATTCTCTTTTGGTCGCTGGAAAATAATTTCGGTGATGACTGCAGCATCATCGATGTCTATTTTCGAGTTTCCAAAGAGAAATTGCTACCAAACTGTTTAAATTGGAAATGATTGTGAATTGGGTTGGTTTTGAAATTCAAAGGGAAAATTGTTTGGTAAAAGCAGATTATTTTGGAAATTGGGGTTTGAGGTGATATACCAAATATGTATGAGTTATTTATGGATTCAAAATGGTTTTTGAAATAAAACCGGGCAATTGGATTCTGGAAATTCTATTTAAAATTTAAATGTGGAAATTTAAATGAATCAACAATATAAAGTATAGAATGAAGTTGATTGAAATAAGAAAGGAATGAAAGTTAAATTCTGGGATTATAATTATGAGATGAAAATAACTAAATGAGTAATATAAGTTGATAGATAAAAGAGTTAGAGAACTTGAAGGTGAATGAATTGTAAAACTTGTATAAGATTGTATCCTAGAATTTAAATTTAATTAGAGTATATGAAGGTGAATAAAATATATTTGAATTTAACTTAAGATAAGTTAAATAAAATTGAGAATTGGAATTGAATTAAATGTAAATAAGTTGAAGTCGAATTGAATTGGATATAAAGGTAATGTAAAATGCTTAAAATTGTGTAAAGAAATTCATATTCTTAAGTTCTTAAGTGTAATAATTTGAAATTGATTATTAAGATGGAAATGGACTTAAATGAATAGTCCTAGATCTTAAATAAGTAAGTTAAAACTTATGAATAGAAATGAAATTGTAAGTCATAAATGGGAATCCATTACTTTGAACCATTAAGAGTTATAATTTGAAATTGTAATTATCAAATGGAAACGACTAAGATGAGCAATCTTAATTTTTAAATAAATCCAAATTTGAATTATAAAATAAATTGAACTTAAGAAAATTAAGTGAAGTGATATTTGGAATTAAAAAGCAAGTATTTAATTTTAACCAGCGAAGGAACTAATGAGATAATAAATTAGTTAATGAAATTGGATTAACATAGTGATGGTTTAAATTGCAAATGAATCCAAATAAGTGAAAATAAATTGGAAAGGGCCTGGTTATTAATAAAATAATTCCAGATGAATTGAGTATGGAAATTAAAATTCATAATGATTGAGTGAATAAACCAATTATATTAAATAAATAAATGGATGGAATTTGATTAAATAAGAATCAAATGAAAGATGGAAATAAAACTTTAAAGGGTTGGTTAAATGGAAAATAAACTTAAGTTATTGACTTAAGTAAATGTTGAATGGAAACTGAACTCAACAGAGGAGTGGTTTAAATAAGTTGAGAAATAGTTATTGAATGAATTAACTTGGATTGTTTTCGAGCTAAATAAAATTCATTTTTGGAAGTTGGAGATGAATTGAATTTAAGAAAATTATTAGAAATGAAAATCTTTATGAAATATGGAATAAGTATTTATATTTGAAATGAAGTAGTAAATTGGAATTCATATGAAATGGGAGTTCAATTTGAATATATACACTTCAGTGGTGAAGTAGTAAATAAATATAAGAAAAATTTATATTGGACTTAAGAATTGAAGAATGGAATTCTTAAGAAAATTGGTATTGGAAATATACTTAGTAATTTTGGAATGGAAAATATATATACTAAGTGAATAGTTGAATGAAGACTAAAACTGAAGTTGTGAAATGGATAATTGTGAATTAAGTAGATAACAATCAAAAGGAATGTGAATAAAAGAGAATTGATGTAATTGGAAATCAATTGAAATTAATTACGTAAGATGTACGTATATTATTTTATTCGCATAGCTATTTGGTCCAGATGTCGAACACAGAATTTCGAGATAGTTTTATCGATCCGAATTAGGATTTTTCACTCGATTTTCGACGGCGAGCCTGGATATGGATTGTTGATTGATTCTGGAAATTCTCTATCATAGTTTGTGACTATGCAAGGAGAATGACGGTTTCTGATCAAGGAACCAGATATGAGTCCGCACTAGGAAGTCGGGTGGACGATACTAGTTCGGAAGTGGAATTGTGTGATCGATTGAGCAATCGAATGTGATATTGCGTACGGATGATATATGTGCATCGTACGGGCTTAAGTAAAGCATATATTGAAAATTTGAAAAGAAGTCGATAAAATGACTTTGGAATTGTGAGTGGATATTATTGCTTAGTAGGATATACAGGTGTATAAAAGCAATGGATAAATTGAGATTTTTGATTTTAGAAGATAAAATTTAATGGCCCGACAAAAAGGTATGTATTTGAAATTCTATATGAAATTTGATTGGGTTTTGGATCCAGCCACTTGGTTTTTTGTTTTCTTTTTGTGATTGGGAGGCCGTAGAGCCATTTTGTAGTAGTACCGAGCTAGCCGCGCAAAGGAGACGCTGGCGAAATTTTTCGGAAATTTAGGGAGTTAGAAAAATTTTGGAAAATTTTGATAGTTCAAAATTTGAATTCAAATTTAAATTTGAATGGATAAGTAGGTGATACGGGTTGAACTTATGAATAAGTTTGGGAAGTTAAAAGATGATTAGAGTATCATTAATAAAAGATTGTTATGGAAAGTTGTTAAAACTATTTGGATTGGGAAAAAGAACGGGTATCGAATCATTTCTCTTAACTGGTAATTTCGGGGACGAAATTCTTTTAAGGGGGGAGGAATGTGACGACCCGGAATTTTTGTATATTTGAAATGTGAATATTTAAGTTATTTTAAATATCCGAAGGTTAAATTTTAACTTTAATTTCAAATATACAGTATTTATTTGGATAATTAATTATTAAATTTAATTATCGGGATTGGGTAAAATATGGAATCTCGATTTTAAGCCTGTTAAAAATAGTTCAAAGGTTCAGAAAATTTATATTGTTAATACTGAAGATGATAGAACTTTTAAAATGGAATTTTAAAGAGTTTTGTTCAGTTTTAAAAATATATCGTTGAAATTGAATTTAAAAATAGCCGTTCAAGGCACAGTCTCGGAATTTGACGAAACCAGTTCCATTAGATCCGTAATATTGTATTATTACCGGATTTCAAGTTTTGTAATTTTTGGAGTTATCGGGTAATTGTACGAAGTGGAAACGTCTAGAGATAATAAATCATTTTAATAAAAATAAAAGTAAATATAATATAGTTTGTTTTGTCTTCCAGAGCAAGCCATCTTCTTCTGTAAACATCAGTCAGAGATATTTCTCCACTCGTACTCAAGAAGCCACGATTCTTTTCAAAATAGAAATATTCCTTTCGTTCTTCTCAGTTAAAACAACCGAGCTTCCTTCCTCTTTTCAAAATCAAATCGTTCTCAATAATAATAAAAATAAAAATCTGCTTCACTTCAAGTTACGGCTAATAGCAATCTCCAGGGTCGCGATACTTGAACCCGAGAGAGAGACTAGGGTTTCGAAAATCAACGCCTCAAGCCTCCACATCCCTAGATCGGTTTCGTCGCTGCCAGTGGTTTGCCAAAGTGTGGTATTCACGATGGAATTGAGAACTCGAGTGCGTGTAGGCCTGGAATTGTAAGCGATGTAGTAGGAAACTCGACAATTCAAGTTTAGTCTTTCTCGCATGCTATCAAGGTGGTTCGAGCAGTGGGTCGGCGTTAGAGAAGTGGTAGTCGAAGGATCGATTGGCGGTTCACGAATTCGAGGTCGAGAGTCAACGCACGCATACGCGGGGTCTTCGATAGGATAGTGGTCGTTGGGTTCGAGTCGGGGAAAATGTTGCGATTTCGATCAGTGTGCAACAGGGCTGTGGCTTCTCGAGTTCATCTGAGGCTTTGAGGTGAGCATGTTTTAGTTTTTAATTTGGTACGCATAGATTTGTACATATATAAATGATAAAAGAAAATCTACTGTAAGATTGAAAAGCAGAAATTTGTTTTAGAGGTATACATGTAGATATATTAGAAAAGTGATTTTTTAGTCGGTGAAATAAATATGTATACAGGTAGGAGATTTATGCACATTTTTATACATTTAATCAATATGTATATAATTTTTTTATATATTGGAAACGGTCAATTTCTAAGTGATTGGTATTTAATTGAGGAATTAACATATGTAGCTAGTATTTGAATTTATAAATTAGGCAGAAAGAAAATGTAAACTAAGTTAGGCTAACAATCATTTGGAATTTCATAAATTAAAATTAATAAATGAAAAATGGATATATACATTTTAACTCTACTAGGTTACTTTCAAAATGATGTAGTATGAAGGTAAATTGTTTAATAAAACTTAACTAATTATCTTAGTCGCTAAAAAAATAATAATAATATATTTTATAAAGAAATAATAATAATTGGTTTGAATATTAATAGATCATATTAATGTTTATACAGTCTGAAATCATAAGGGAACAAGTCAAGGTGGATTGGATTGCAAATATAAAAGCAAAGGTGAGTTAATCTCACTCAGTTAAATTATAATTTAAATTTAATTGGTTAAATTTAAATATGGATGAATGATTGAATTGTTTGATTTGATTGATATGGTATATAGTAGTATATACCAATATATATATATTGGCATATGTATATATTGGAATTGATATTCCCGCATTATATAGCGGATGAGACCCTATGCGCCGCATAATAGCGGATGATTTTTATAAAACCCATATACCGCGATATTCCACCTCGAAGTGGAATTGGTATTGTGCTAACGTCTGTGGATGCAGGGAAACAGGTTGGAGGGATCCAACTGGATTCCTCAAAATATTTAATTTTTGTTTAAATATTCTGTGATATGATTGTTGTTATCCTGTGATAATTTATATTGGATAATCTGGTTGGATTGAATTTCCCAGTATAATGAGTTATCAAAAGCAATTGAATTGGATTTTTGGAAAAATATAAAAGAGTAAAATTAAGTTAAGTAATTCTAGTGAATTCGAATAAATTAAATATGGAAAAGAGGAATTTTGAATAAATAAAGAAATGTTGAATTTAAAGAAGACTTATGTGATGTTATTTAAAGGGATAAAAATTTATTTTAATTCAATGTTTAAATGTAATTAAAAAGAGAAGGAATTTGGGAAATCTGAAACTTGTGTTTCGGTTTAAAGATTTTAAATCATAATGAGAAATAAAATCTGGAAGTTAATGAATTTGGAAATAAATGGATTAAGTAAAGAAATTTATTTCAAAGTAAAATAAATTGGGAAATCAATTATAAATTTGATTTAAATATTTTGGGATTCGAAATTTAAAGAGAAATGAGATTTTGGAGATATAAACTGGGTTTATAAAGTGAAATGGAATATAAGAGGATATTTGAAATATAAATTCAAGGATGGAATTTATAAAGGGATATGAATTGGTTTAAAAATAAGTGTTGATTTATTTTTAAAGGGATGTGAAGAGAAATAAATATTTGGAAATGTATTCCGTAAGCGGAAACTGTTTGAAATTGTTTTCAAAAGGAGTTTGAAAATTTGAAAATATATTTTGGAAAGATATTTGGGTAAATAAATAATGTGGGAAATTATTTATTGTGTGATGGTTGCTTGTGGATGTTAATTGATAGTTAAATAACCGACTATCAATATTGGCCAAATGCGCTGATCGTTTCGAAGAGACCGGGATCGGGTTTCCGTATACCGGGATTCTAGGTCTGGAGACTCGAATACCACTTCGATCCGGTTTGTACGTTTCGTGTAACGTGTTCAGAGTCGAAGATGGAGCAGTGAAGTGCAAGGGCTAGTCGCTACTAATCCTGAGGATATTTCCAAAATGGATGTAGTAGGAATAGTGCCTTCGGTTCCGTTCAAACCCAGGACGGACTTGTATGGACGAATGATTGAGAAACATCGTCAGCGGACGATGGGCATTCTAAGGGATATGTTCTCTAAAAGGTATCGTTTAGCCTCGAACCTCATCAACCGGGAATGACTGAAAATCAGGGGTTATGCAGCAAGGCTTCGTGGGTAGCTCCCACTGGAGGGTAAGGTCATCCCTGTCTAGATGTCCCTTTTTATTTCGGCTTAGTGGTGCGGTTGCTGATCCCAACCGTGGGGTGATTTTATTCGGGATCATCCAGTAAGGGATGGTTCCGGCCTTGTGTTGCAGGGGAGCGGGCGTACTCCTCGGTACGGTGATCTAGGCCACGTACTGTGACAGGTGGTACCCCAGTGCCTAGTCATTCGTTGGAAATCCATTCTCCCTACGTGCCTGTACGGTTTTGATTGTGCCCAACTATTGTTGAAATGTGAGATGCAAGCATTTCAGCTAGATTCTATTTTACTTTCTGTAGACACTATTATAATATCAGAGGAATTTGATAAAAAGTGTTTTAGCTATCGTAAGGTAAAAACCCGACATGTTTATTTGTGGCGTGGTCTTACGAGATGCTTTTATTTTCAAAAGGATTTTTGAAACTTTAATAATCAATTGAGTGTGATTTTCTCATGCTGGTATTCCAGACTGACTCGGGTATTGTTTTATATGATGCTCGGGTCAGACCGAGATAAACAGGTTCAGGATATGATGCTGTGGAGCTCAGGAGACGAGCTGGATGACAATACGTACTCTCGTACTTGCTATTATTTTTCCGATGTGTATTCAGTTGTATGTTATGGATGTTGATGTACTCTGATGATGTATTCTGATGATATATTGTATAAACAGATATATTTTTCTGTTTGAGTAAAGATCTATTTTGTATATATTATATTTTATTCCGCTGCGATGTGAGATTCTGTTGTTGATTTTCTGTTTCTTCTTCTTCTACCTCTTCTTCTTTAACACAAATGGTCCGGTTTTTTGTGTTAGAAAAACTCGGGTTGTTACACTATGCTTTCGAAAAGGTCATTATGGAGGAGCCCACACTTGCTTTGACCTCTTCATTCTTTTCGAAGGGTAAGAAATTCTAGTACATTAAGAGATGGAACTTTTCGACTATACAGAGGAGTACTTGCCTTTATCCTTCAACTAACCTGCCTTTATTTTTCAAATTCTTATTGGTTAACAAATAATTTTTTCAGAAAAGTGCTGCCACTATTTTTCAGAATTAAATAATCATTTTATTTTATAAAATGATTCTTCTCCTTAATTAAATATATAAAACATTTAAGTTCCATACCTTAAATAATTTTATATATTCATCAAAACACTTAGGAAAAATCTGGAAAAATTCCAGAAAATCTATTTTAATATATTTTCCAACATATACAAATTTCAAACCCAAATAATTATTATTTTAGCCGTAAATAATTTATAACCCAATAAATCATTTTCTTCACTAGAAAATTAATATAAAATCCACATTAATTCAGAAAATTATGAAAATTGAAATCTATCTCTAAAATATCATTCCTGACCTATAATTAAATTTTCAAGGCATTTAGATGCCATTTAATTGGGTTTTCATGTCAAACACATCATTAAAAACTAACATGAACATATATAATTCATCAACAAGCATATATATAACTTTAATCATCAAAACATGACATATACTTGAAAAAACATTTCAGATCTAATTCTTAAAAATGAAATCATAAGAAAATGGTATGTAGTAATTATTCACCTTAGCTTTGAGATCAAAAGATTTAATATTTGATGTTGATTATGTTGATTATCTTCCTTTACTTGAATCCTAGCTTTAATCTTCTCTTGAGAACAATATTGGTGGTCGGCCTTGGTTTAATTTTAGTTAGAGTGAAAATGAAATGAACATGAGTTTCATTCCTAAGGGTTTAGGGTATAAGCCCTTCTCCTATTTCCCATATTGCCCTTCCCATATCCTAACACATTAGCTTATGTTATTTCATTTTAGTTTGTACACTAACATGGCACGACTACCCTTAATTTAATCAAGTCTCAACCCATTAATCTCTATATTATTTTATTTTATTTACCCAATTAATTATTCTAAATAATATTATAAAAATATGGGGTGTTACAAACTCCCCAGCTTAAAGAATTTTGTCCTCAAAATTACGATAAGGTGCACAATCAAAACAACCAAAGGTAAAACATACCATCAAACAACTCTGGATAAGCATCTCTAATCCTGCTCTCAGTTTCCTAAGTACAGTCTTTAGCATTGTCACTCCATTGGACCTTTACTAATTTGACTGTCTTGTTCCTCAACTTCTTCTCATCTCTAGCCACAATCTGAGTTGGCTTTCTAACTAAAGTCAAGTCTGACTCTACTACTAAATCCTCTAATACTGTAGGTGCTATAGTAGTCTCTGGGTCTCTAACACATTTCCTAAGATGAGAAATATGGAATACATCATGGACTCTAGCCAAACTGCTCGGTAAATCTATTCTATAAGTGAGTTTCCCGATCCTCTCAACAATATGGAAAGGTCCAACGAATCTAGGTGCTAACTTCCCTGACTTTCCAAATCTAATCACACCCTTCATCGGTGGGACCTTAATAAACACATAGTCTCCAATCAAGAATTCCAAATCTTTCCTTCTTCTATCAGCATAACTTTTCTGCCTAGATTGAGCTTCCTTCATCTTAGCTTGGATCAACTCAATCTTCTTTGCGGCTTTTTTCACCAAATCCGGGCCAAGAACCAACCTATCCCCGGTCTCTAACCAACATACGGGAGATTTGCATGGTCTCCCATACAAAGCTTCAAATGATGCCATCCCAATACTAGTCTGATAACTATTGTTATATGAGAACTCGAATAAATGGAGATGTTCTTCCCATGATCCCTCGAATTCTAATACACAAGCTCTTAACAAATCCTCCAAGACTTTGTTAACTCTTTTCGTTTTCCCATCAGTCTGTGGATGGTAAGCGATACTTATACTGAGTTTGGTTCCTAATGCTTCCTGTAGACTCTTCCAAAACTCACTAGTAAACAAAGAATCTCTATCACTAATGATACTACTAGGAATCCCATGCAATCTAACTACATTTTCCATAAATAACTTCGCCAAAATAGGTGCCGTCGACCTAGTTGATTTTAACGGAATGAAATGAGCACTCTTAGTCAGTCTATCCACTATAACCTATATACTTTCATTTCCTCTACTAGACCTTGGCAACCAATCAATAAAATCCATTGAGATAGAATTCCATTTCCACATCCGAACTTCTAACGGTTGAAGCAATCCGCTTGGCTTCTGGTGTTCAGCCATTGCTTGCTGGCAATTCAAGCACTACTTAACACATAAACCAATGTCCCGTTTCATACCTTCCCAGAAGAAACTTCTCTTCATATCCTGATACATCTTCATTCCTCCTGGATGGATAGTGAACTTCGAATGATCATTCATCCAAAATTTCCTTCCTCATGTCTCCTACATTCGGAACATAAAACCTTCCTTTCTTTCTCAACCACCTATTTTGGTCAAGACTGAAATCCTTTTAGTCATTGTCCTCTGTTCCTTCCCTTAACCTTCTGATCCGTTCAGCCAAAACCGGATCCTCCTCCTGTTTAGAAGCTATCTTCTCAATCATCACCGATCGAACTTCTAAACAAGACAATACAGCACTTCCTGCACTAGAACCTGCTCCGGATCTAAACTGCACTCTATAAGCTGATAATGCTTCTACATCTTTCCACTCAGCAATCATAGCCAATACTGCATTTTGATGTTTCCTGCTAAGTGCATCTGCTACCTTATTTCCTTTCCCGGGTGTGTATTCAATTCCAAAATCATAAGCAGCAATAAACTCCAACTATCTATGCTGTCTCATGTTTAGCTCCTTCCAAGAGAACAAGTATTTCAACGACTTATGATCTGTATAAAGTTCAAATCGCTCTCCCAAAAGATAATACCTCCACACCTTCAAAGCAAATATAACGGCAGCTAACTCTAAATCATGCGTAGGATACCTCACGTCATGTAGTCTGAGCTGTCTAGAAGCATAAGCAATCACTTTACCTCTTTGCATCAACACAACTCCCAATCCAGTTCCACATGCATCGGTATAAACAACCAAATCTTGATTCCCTTCCAAAATCACTAACACCGATGCATGGGTCAGTAAGTGTTTCAAGCTCTGGAATGCTTCCTCACACTTATCAGTCTATACAAACTTCACATCCTTTCGCGTAAGCTTAGTTATCAATGCATCTATCCGCGAAAAATCCTTTATAAATATTCGATAATATCCGGCTAATCCAAGAAATCTCTTTATCTCAGTCACCGTCTCGGGTCTCCTCCAATTATTCACCGCCTCAATCTCAGTCAGATCTACAGACAACCCTTTCTCTGAGACTACATGACCAAGGAACTTCATTTCTTTCTTCCAGAAACGACATTTTGAAAACTTAGCCTTCAATGATGCTCCCTCAATGTTTCAAGCACAACTCTAAGATGAACTTCATGCTCCTTCTCATCCCTAGAGTATATCAAAATATCATCTATGAAGACTAACACAAATCTATCTAAGTGCTCTCGGAAAATTCGATTCATCAAGTCTTCGAAGAATGTTGGCACATTAGTTAGTCCGAACGGCATAACTAACCATTCGTACGATCCATATCTTGTCCTAAACGTTGTTAAAGGAATACTGTCCTCTGCTACTCTAAGCTGATGAAATCCCGTCGCTAAATCCAGTTGAGAGAATACCTTGGCTCCACTTAACTGATTGAACAAATCATCAATTCTCGGCAATGGATATCGGTTCTTTATCATTTTCTCATTTAACTTACAATAATCGATACATAGCCTCAACGATTCGTCCAGCTTCTTAGCAAACACTGCGGCAGCTCCCTATGGTGAGCTACTTAATCGAATAAAATTCTTGCCTTCCAAATCCACCAACTGCACCTTCACCTCTTTCATCTCCGTAGGTGTTATCCTGCTTGGCAGCCTACTCACCGGTTCTGCTCCAAGCACCAAATCAATCTGAAACTCAACGGCTCATTTCGGTGGTAATCCAACTACCAAATCAAACACATCAGCAAACTCTCGAACCACAAAGAATCGATGAAACTCATCCTCCAACTCCATGATACCCAGTAAAGCATTTACTTCACAACTAGGGTTCTTTATGGTATAAACTATCCGATCACTACAATCCGGGCGGCTAAGTGATATTTTCCTATCGTGGCAAAATATCCTAGCATCATATTTACTTAACCAATCCATCCTAAGGATAATACCAAATCCCACAAAATCAAACACATGCAAACAACAATCAAAAGTACGACCTAGCAAATCAAACTCTAAATGGTCATGCCTCATCCCAAGTGTTGCATACCCTCCTATCGAATTTGTAACCCTTAAGGAAGTAACTAAGTATGAGGGATCTAGGTTAAGCTTATCTACTAAACATCGAGAAATAAAAGAATGTGATGCACCAGTATCAAATAGAACGCTAACAGACATACCGTGAATCTATAGCGAGCCTCCCAGAGTACCCTTCCATTTCTCCTGCACAACTGGCCTTGAAGTTGCGGGCTCCAATGCATAAACTTTTGCCTCCTACCTTTTTTAGAAGGCTCCTTGCATTGGTTCTTATAATGGCCATCTGATCACAATTAAAGCATTGAATGTTCTTCTTTCCAATCACCTCCTTTCCTTTTTCTTTTCCCTTTCCGGTCTGACATTCATTAGCATAATATCCCTTCTTATCACATTTTAACAAACAACCTCAGCTTTTCCCTTCTTTAGTGCTCTTCCCTTCTGAGCATTCTTCTGGAAAAACTTCCTTTTCCAGCCTTGTCCCACTTGGGCCTCCTTCATTTTCTTCCTCAAACAAGCTAACACCTCTTCCTGCCTCGGCGCCATTTCTACCACTACATCACTTGGATCTCTTAAGTGCGGCAAGGTAGCACTTATCAACTCCAGCCTCAAGCCTCTTATAAACTTCTCATTCCTCCTGATCACCGTATCAACCAAAGCATACCCGTACCGGGCCAACTCTTCAAATTTTCTTGCATATTCTAGAACGGACATCTCCCATTGCTCCAGTTCAACAAACTTCCTAACCAATGCCGACTGCGCCATCACCGAAATAAATCTTTCTTGAAATCTTCTCCTAAACTCCGCCCAAGTCATGGTTTCCTAATTAACCCCCGCTACAACAGTATTCCACTAAAATAGGGCAGTTCCTTGAAGCTGTCTTGAAGCTAGTCTCCTCTTTTGCTTGTCATTCAATCCTAACTCAGCAAAAATTCTCTCGCAGTGCAGTAGCCAATTTTCAACCTCAATCGCATCTTCAGTTCCAATGAATGGCTTCCCTCCAAGCTTGGTGTAGTCTCTGCTCAAGTTAGCATATTGGTTGACCATCGGAGCTTCCTGAACTCCACCTCCAGCAGCATTTCCTCCTATAACTCCAGCTGCAATTCCAGCTTGCATCATGTTTACGAAAAACTGATACAAGGCTTCCATATCCACTTGGGGAACCCTAACACCAACATTTTCAGCTTGAGCCTGACCTGGACCTCTTCTAACATTTGGTCGGGCATTTCTATTAGTGGTGGTGCTATCTCCTCCAAGGTTAACTCTACCTCTTCTTCCTTCCATAACTGTATTCAAACCTCGAGAGATAAAGATGAATAGCCTAACTAAGATAGGAGTCTAGAAATATAGCGTATACTTATATATATAGCAAATACAAGTATGTTACTTATCTCATACCCCGTTCTTAACTCTAATTACTAAGGATTATGCTTTCAAAACCTTTTTTTAGTTAAAGTATCTTATATACCATGCTCTGATACCAAGCTGTGACATCCCCTATCTAGAGGCCCAAAACTAAGCGCTACAAATGCTGCAGTCATCTATAATATTAGCTTCTGGCGACTAAATACGGCTATGTTAATGGTATCTATAATATCATAAGCATTTGAATATGAAACAAAACACAGATTTCAAAGACAAATTTTACTTCATTACACTTCAAAACCAAATGTTTCACATTCCCTACACATAATCCTAAATTCGTTCCCAGGTACATATAAAATATACTTATTACAAATACGCCAAGAGCGGTATATGAAGATACCCCCTTGGATGATCAGAGTCATAGAGTCGTAATAGACTTAATAAAAAACACAGAGAAAATACATCAAAACATAAAACAAGAACTGCAACTCCTAAATAGCAATCTGTTTGCCCCCTGCAAGCCTCCGGTAGCCTTATTCGTCATCCTACTTAACCTGAAAAGACCTCAACCCCTCAGCCTACACAAATTAATTTTGAGCACCCGAGAGTTTAAGGGGAAAACATAAACTTCGAGTCAGACATAAAGCCTAGTATGAATAATACTATACATCCAGACTATATATATGTTAAGTGAGACCACGCTGCTTAGCGGAACGGGTTTCTCCTTACTAACATCCTTTTAAAACATATCTTTGCAAAACCTTTTCCTACAATCAAAACTGATTAAACACTGTAAAGCATCATTATGTAAACATACATAAACATTAGGTAATAATGAACTATCTGTTCAAACACATAAGTTTTGTTTGGATAACTTTTAACCTTTGGCTGACTCGGGCCTACCAGACAATATAATCAAAATTAGTCTAACACATGTTAGCCATTTGTTTTTTGGATTATCTATCCTTAACTATCTGTTAAATACTTCACTTTTGGACGGTATGTCCTTAACTTAAACATCTCCCAGGTCTTCTTGATCCTAATGGTTTTTCGGGCTCACCAATAACCTACCTGTATACAAACATATATTCCTTTCAGTGTGTAATCATAATTTTAGTCTACCTGTGACAAAGCCATACACACTGGAATTTTGGACAATAATTAGCTGTGGCTAATAGCTAATGTATAGGGCGCGACCCCATACTAGTCCCATCTGGTATTCTAATATCCGAGTCATTTTCACTTCAGGATCCCCTCCCATAATTTTCCTTAAAAACATTTTCAAAATGATTTAAAACCTTTAAATCAAACATAAACAAGGAAAAGTATATAATCTATATGCTTTACTCAAAATCATATCACATGTCATATATATGTCTACTTTACTCAATTCTAAGTTGATGAAAACATTTAAACACTTGAAAGAACCTCTTTCTAACCATTTGAAATCATCTCTTTCAAAACCAACGTTAATCTGTTGAAATCATTGAAAAACAAAACTTTCAAAAGCAATAAAACTTTGGACATCCTTCTTTAAAATTACTTTAAAACCTTGCCTTAGAAAAATCCTGGAAAACCTTCCATATTAAACCTTTCGAATCTTTTCAAAACAAACCTTTCGAAATTATTGAACTCAAACCTTTCGAATCCATTGAATCAAAACCGTTGAATAAACAAACCTTTCGAAACCATTCAATGAACAAACCTTTCGAAACCTTTCGATGAACAAACCTTTCGAAATCATTCAAAATAAACTTTTCGAAACCATTGAATAAACCTTTCGAAATCATTCAAAGCAAACCTTTTGAAGACTTACTGGGTTCAATTTAAAACAAGTGGAAAAAATTCTTTTAAAACCTTTTGACTTCATAGGAAGCAACCTCTCGACCTTGTTGGAAGGTCTACTTTGAAAGCTTTAAAACATTTTATTTAAAACAATAGGCCACTGCCTTTAAAACAACTCCTTCAAAAGCTTGGGTTATTCTTTGGTGTATAAAACAAGGGCAAATTACCTAAGTCAAAAGCTTCCTCTCAAAAGCATGGAGAAGCAGCTGGTTTTAAAACAAGTAAACCGTTCGTCTTTGTCGAAAGGTTCAAAACAAAACATTTATAAAACAAAGCATATTTCAACCCCTTTGGCAACTAACCTTTCGACTAAGAACCCTTCGACTCTATCCAATTCATTACGTACCAAGTATCTTGATACCATATGCATTGGTTTGACCTTGTTAAAAGCTTTGAACCTCTCGTTCTTGTTGAAAGGTTTGGGTCGGAAGGTTTAATGCCAGAATTGGCTGAAACATGCCAAAAGTATGATTTCTTTGTTTTTAACTTAAAAAGGATAATTTTCAACTAACCTGCCTTTATTTGTCAAATTCTCATTGGTTAACAAATACTTTTTAGAAAAGTGCTGCCACTATTTTTCAGAATTAAATAATCATTTTATCTTATAAAATGCCCTTCTCCTTAATTAAATATATAAAACATTTAAGTCCCATAGCTTAAATAATTTTATATATTCATCAAAACATTTATGAAAAATCTAGAAAAATTTCAGAAAATCTATTTTAATATGTTTTCCAACATATAAAAATTTCAAACCTAAATAATAATTATTTTAGCCGTAAACAATTTATAACCCAATAAATCATTTTCTTCACTAGAAAATTAATATAAAATCCACATTAATTTAGAAAATTATGAAAATTGAAACCCATCTCTAAAATATTATTTCTGACCTTTATTTAAATTTTCAAGTCATTTGGATGTCATTTAATAGGGTTTTCAAGTCAAACACATCATAAAAAACTAACATGAACATATATAATTCATCAATAAGCATATATATAACTTTATTCATCAAAACATGACACATACTTGCAAAAACATTTCAGATCTAATTCTTAAAACCAAAATCATAAGAAAATTGGATGTAGTAATTATTGACCTTAGCTTTGAGATCAAAAGATGTGAGATTTGATGTTGATTATGTTAATTATCTTCCTTTACTTGAATCCTAGCTTTAATCTTCTCTTGAAAACAATAATGATGGTCGGCCTTGGTTTAATTTTAGTTAGAGTGAAAATGAAATGAACTTGAGTTTCAGTCCTAAGGTTTTAGGGTATAATCCCTTCTCCTATTTCCCATATTGCCCTTCTCATATCAAAACACATTAGCTTATGTTATTTCATTTTAGTTTGTACACTAACATGACATGGCTACCCTTAATTTAATCAAGTCTCAACCCATTAATCTCCATATTATTTTATTTAATTTACCTAATCAATTATTCTAAATAATGTTGTAAAAATATAGGGTGTTACAATCGGTCAAATGCAAAAGCTATGAATGGTATTATTTGTGCCTGAGATAAAATTGAAAACAATCATGTTTCTCACAGTATGACTGGGTAGGAAATTTGGCATACACTAGAAGTGGCTCATGAAGGTACATTACAGGTCAAGGAATCTTATCTAGCCATGCTCAGTAATGAATATAAGAATTTTGTAATGATAAAAGATGAGAATATAAAGGAAATGTATGGACGATTTTCAAATGTTGTATTCAAGTCCAAAACATCGGTAAAAGTTTACACATAATTGGAGATGGTACGAAAAATTCCGAGAATCCACCTTAGAAGTTTTGAAGCAAGAAATGACAATAATTCAGGAATCCAAAGATTTGAAAAAGCTTAAATTGGAGGAACTAATAGGAAATCTCATCAGTAAAGAGATGGAACTGAAGGTCAGATAAGAACGTGGAAGCAATGATTCAAAAAAGAAATCAATTTCCTTAAAAGGTACGACCGACAGTGTGGATGATGATGATGTTGCAGCAGAGCTAGCATTATATATGAAGCAATTCAAAAAGTGGACTAGAAAGCATGGAAATCTAGCAAAAAACCAATGAATGAAAACCAACATTGCCAAAGTACTAGATGATTCTGGGGAAGAAATCATATGTCATAGATGTAAGAAGTCGGGTCACATCAAACCAAATTATCCACTGAATCGATTCAACAAAGAAAAAAGGAAGAAGAGAAGGAGTTTCGCAGCCACTTGGGATGAGAATGAAGAAGAAGAGGGGGAGAATATGGATAGTGAGAAAGAAGAAGAATTTATGCCTGATGGTAGAATCAAGTGATAGCAACGATGAACCAAATGAGGTAGTACACTTATCCCATGATGATTTACTTTTGGTATACAATCATTTAAATGGAATCATTGATAGACTTCAACCAAGATATAATAAACTAGAATCTGAGAAAAATAGTCTACTTGGAATAAATAATGAGTTAGAACTGATGATTGAAAACATTAGAAAATATAACTCAGAATGTAAGAAGTGTTAGTCTTTAGAGCAAAAAATTAGTAGGTCTAAGACTAAAATTGAAATTCTCGGAAATGAAGTTTTGACTTTAGAAAGTAAAGATGAAACAAAAAGAGAAAATTCCATCTAATGATGCACTTTATTTTTGAATGAAAACATTGTTCTTAGATCTAAGGTTCAACAACTTGAATCGGCAATAAGGAAATTATCTGAAGGAGAAAAATCACTGAATATATTGTTAGGAAGTCAGATTGTCATCGAGAATAAATAAAGAATCAAATATGATAAAGTTGAAAAAATTAAGAGAAATAATTGTGTTAATGTCAAATTTCGAAAGCAATTTCCAAAGTATTTAATTCGTGGAAAAATTGTAAACAAAATAAATGTTGGAATAGGAACAAACACAAAATCGTTAAACACATTTGGGTTTCGAAAGGTACAAATATAAGTTTACTTAAATTTAAACAAGTTTGGTTTCCCAAGAGTACAATTGGGAATACTACACATTGATGACCACCCTACACTACCAGCCTAAATGTAACTTTATAATGCATTGCTGACGGGCCCGATCGAGACAATCATCAATGGTTGAAAATGAAATAAAACACCACAGAATCTATCATATATCTGACAACATGCAGAATAAAATATAATATACATCATAGGTATAAAATAGGAGAGATTGTAATAACTAAGTGATCCAAATATCATAGTACGGATACACAGAGTTATACATCAAATAACAGAGTTTAAGCAAATGGAAGTAAACTCAAATAACTATCTCTAAATACTAGTAATAAGTCAGCACCGTCAAGGCACTATGTGTTGTACAGCGGAATAAGCATAGAAGTCCATTATAATATGAGATAGCTCCATCCAGCTCATCCTTTGCATAGCTATTATATCGCACCTAGACCTGCTATCTAGTTTACTAACTTAAGAGTATCCGAGATAATAAGAAGCAAAGCATAAAACCTCGAGTCGGACAACAGTCTAGTATGAGCGGTAAATAAATCTCAAAATACTATACAAGTCGATATAGTAAGGAATAAGGGTATACAAACCATACTTGGCATGTCCTTGCAACTAAAGAGTTAGCACATAACGCATATAATATGCTACTTTACGAATATCATAAAGGTATACTGCAAACTAAGTATGATGACGGGTGTCCAAGTTTCTCTATCCCTAATACCTTTCTCAAGTGACATCCCCAGAGTGATAAACTATGGAAGAAAACAACCAAAGCAACCATAGCATCCATCGAACAATCCTCACTATCACTCAATATGCACCGGATATATGATAACTCATATGGCCTTTCATGTACTAAGGACTAATGGAAATCCCAGTTTTCAGTGTGCTTGCCTTTAGCTCGAAGCTGATACTAGACCTAAATCCACCATTCTATGGTATATGAATCCAAACCTCCGATCTGGGGTAGCCTTTCAATGTAACCATAAGTGCACTGATAATACCCTTGCTTTCAAGTACATTAGAAAATACTTCGAGTATCAATGATCCCTTAACATGCATATCTAAGCCATTTCCTTGCTCCATCTAATTTTCATTATTCTCAAGGAACCATCCATATTCCACTATTCCATGATAGAATCAATTTCATGTTCTACCTATGGGTCACCCTTCCTAGAACCCGCCCTTTTGTGGATAAACATTCCCACGACTCCTTTCCCTATCGAATCACCATCATCGAAACCTAACTTCATTCACCGTTGAGTTGTGATCACTGAAGTCTTGAAACTATTATCGTGCTACTATATAGCCATCAAACCCTAAGTGAATGAACAAGCACCTTCCGCATAACCTGTAGATCCTCTACTCCCCTTCGTGGAAGTTCCACCCCAATAGCACTAAAATGGCCCTCTCAGTAACGATCGATCCTCTTGGTTCCGAGAGGTACACTTAAATAATTTTGGTTAAGTCTTCTTCCCTCTCTTCCATGGTTTCATCTCCTAAGTGTTTGGACCCCGACCACTTCCTCCAAAACTCTTGGCATCAACTACAAGGCTTTGGGTGCTAAGTCCAAAAGCTCTTGTTTCCATGTCCTCCAAAGCTCTTGATATCAAGTCCAACACTTAGCTAAATTCTTGCACCTGTCTTCTGTTCATCACCATACGCCTCAACATGAAGTATTAACTTTCCATCGAGAAATATCCTCAAGTAAAAAACCTCTTGGTACTGAGCAGAAGCTTTTGGTACTGTGTCCTACCTTTAACTCTAAACTTGGTGCAAGTTGAATCCTGAGCTCCTCTCATTCTCTAGAGCCTCCCCTCTAAGTTTCATCCAATTCCGACTAACTATACCTTTAATTTGCCAGTTCGACCACCTCTTTCCTAACTATCTAAAAGCACTAGCAAACCTCATCAAAGCACAACATACAAACATGGAATATCACACATACAACCATTTATACATGCAATAAATAAGAAGATGATAATCAAGCAAATCCTTATCTAAATCTGGCTTTTACACTAGCATATGAATATGAACAAAAGGAGTTGCAAAAAAATTTAAAATTCACTTTAAACCAATTAAAATTCGGCCATGGACATAAATTAGAATGTGATTAAATATAGAAATATTTTAGGATTAAAATCATGTTAAAACATTATTTTAACTATATAAACATGCATAGTAGAGTGACAGGTCAAGAACCACTCACTAAATCCCAAAATACCAATTTTTCTCCTCAATTCCGAACTACACAGCAAAGGAGACGAACACAAATCAACAAAAATGATAATCTCCCACCCTTATATGCTAATTAACCTTCTAATTATGATCTAGGTTAAGGTTAGTAAGGAAAAGGTGTGATTTTTAATGAAATTAGGATTAATGGAAGTTTAGAGCTATTTTGGGGAAGATGGAAGTAACTTAGATCAGTTCTTACAACCTCCCCTTAGCATAATTTTCGAGGTAGGTTAGTAGGCCTAAGCACGGGTCTAGTTAATCACCTACTAATGCATGTTAGTAGCAGCCAAAACTTAAAACAGCTATAGCTTTCAAATGGTATGTCCGTTTTTCTATTATGACCACATGAATAGGATAGTTTCATCCAGAAGCAGTGGAAGTGGTTTGAGATCCTAATTCGGCTCCTATCAAAAGTTATAGTCGAAACAAGATTTTTCAAGATCAAAATAGTCACATAAAAATTCTGCAAAAATCATAGACGTGGAAAATGTTCCTAAGAGTCATTTTTCAAAATTTTAGAGTCATACGGCCTTATTTTACGATCCTCTGATACATAAAATATGGGTTGTTGCACTAGCGGTTTGCTATATGAACAAATTTGGGTAGCAAAGGTTACAAAATAAAATTAGAATGGTCCTACATCCTTTGTTAGACACCTCGCTTCCTCTTACATTTAGGTATAGAAACTGGCTAAGGAACAACTATGCTAGAGGTAACTTTGAGTTGTTCTATATATGGTTGAACACCAATAATTCCAATGCTTCTTAGCTAAGAAAAATAAGGTCGAGGTCGCCAATAGAAACAGTGAACAAGAATACGACATCAAAGGTAAGTAAAGGTATAATCACTAAAGTCTAAACCTTATTTTCTTTTCTTATTGTTAATTCTCTTTTTGTTGACACTGTTGTAGTATGATTATCATATCTTGAACTCCTTAACTCAACAAGATGTTCTAAAAAATAGATTGAAAATTATATAAGTATTTTATTCTATGTTTTTCCAGAATATAAGCTTAAACCATTGAAAAGCTGCAAATCATTCGGAATATTATTTGAAAACCATTTTAGAACTTCATAATATGGCTGTAGTAATTCGATCATAATTTGAAAGTTTTTACTTCGAATTTTGAAATTCTTAAATTCCTATAAAGCTAACTGATAGCACTACAACTTTACTATTTTGAGTTTTTGCTATTTTAGTTTTCAGAATCTTGTAAAATGGTAATCATTTTAGTACATCACTTGAAAAGTATCTCAATATGATTTCAGATATAACCTTTGAGCAATTCATCATCTTGACTTGAAACCAATTTTATTGAGTAGCAATTTTAAATGTCTAAAACTTTCATGTTTTTTGCTGAATCAAATTGCAGACTTAAAGCTTTCAAATAATGGTTTCAAATGGACTACTTTTCAAAACAAGAATGGTCAATTGCTTTGGTATGATAATTAACTCTCATTGCCTTTAATGACAACAAATCAGTGGTTAGATAATTTTTACTATGTATGCCTTTGATCTATATAAATGATTTTGCCTCTATTTGACATAAATGGCTTTCTGAACTAATTCGAGTGATATTGTGGAGTACACGGTCTGCTTGTTTAATAATATATCATTTTGGGAAACTAGAGTATAAGTGGTATAAGACATCACTTCATTTTAGACCATATTTGCATTTCAAATGATTTTAAAATTAGCAAACATCCCTTACCGAAATTAGATTTTCACATTTTGTTTGGATTTAGAAATTTTTTCAAATAACTTAGATTTTTACTTTAATAAAAATACTCTTGTATACTTTGGTAAGGGATTTATTCTGAAAAGATGGTTGTTGACTTCTTGAACCTTTTTAAATTTATCAAAAATTATGAACATTGATTGAGAAAGTGATGGGTAGTGATTAAATTATACTTCATAGCTAGAGGAAGTATATGATAAAAATTTCATAAAAAATGAACAAGTTTTATAGTGTTTTTAAAATTAGTACATATTCCATAATCATTTCTACCACTGTCATCCTTCTTGCAATCCATACACCAAAATTTAATATAGTGTGCAGAAGTTGGTATTTACGAAAAACAAGGAGTTATATTTTAGTGTAATTTCTAATTCTATCCCAAAGTATTCACTTTCATTTAGAAGCCCTCATAGTTATGCATGGGTGAATAACTTTAATCTCTATAGATGTGCTTCCATTCTCATTTAAAAGTCCTCACGGTTATGCATAGATGAAATACTTATACAAGGGAGGGATAAATATTCAAGTAATTTCTAACCTCATTTGAAAGTCCTAATAGTTATGCATGACTAGAAAATGTTTGACATTCATTTTTAAGTAACTACTAACCTCATTTAAAAGTTCTAACGGTTATGCATGTTTAGAAAGTGCTTAACATTTTTTTGTACAATATTTCAAGGAATAATTTTCAGAAAATATCCTTTGTTAAAAATACCACACTGCTATCGATATAATAAAATTTCCCTAAACCATAACCCATCCATCACTCTAAAGTTGAATTTGTGTCTAATCAGTAAAATATTATGATTTTTGTTTGATTGATTGAAATTTTGAATATATACTTGTCTCTGTATGGTTTATGTTTCAAAATTCATCACTATATCAATTATTATTATTTCGATGATAACAAAAGGGGGAGAGAGGTTAAGATTTTGGTGGTAGAGTAATACCCCTACTAATATTCAAGAATTTGTTTCATTTTTTTAGTCATGCAATTATTTTAATCAATTATTTTCTTTGGTATTTGGAGTTTTTTTTAATTGCATGCATCTGTGTAGGGGGAGTCTAGTTGAAGGGGGGGTATTTAAATAGGGGAAGCTTGATCACAACACATCAAACATATTTGTTTGACATAAAATCTTAATATTGTCATATTTGTTTAATATAATAGTTTATGATTTTAGTTTGATGATAACAAACACACACATACATATATATATATATATATATATTAAATGTGTTTGATATAGTACTATTGTAGAATCACATAATGAAATAAATAAATACAATTTCAACAAATATTTTATTTTAATAAGATTTCAATAGAACACACAATTACAACGATAGCTTCCATGATAATTTAAATATAGTATTCGCATACAAAAATATTTCGCACTTTCATATACAACACTACATTCTCACTCTCATGTACTTTCATATACGATCACTCCTAACCTCACTCACTCGAACTTTATTTATTATCCTCTTGCTCCAATTGTTTTTTCTCCAATCACCTACTTTGCTTGCCCAATAATAATGCATTAAAAAGAAAAAAGAAATAAATTCAAACTGCAAAAACATAATTATTTATAACTTGACATTGCCTCAGTCTATTAGTTTTGTTCTTTTCATATTTTGAAATAGGCACCAAAATAATCAATAATGTACACGAGCAACCTACGACATGCACAATGTATCACTATATATGCCATAAGGCCGAGCACATATACGAAACTCATTTGCATCAACTCAATTTCAGGCACAAGTCCAAGGTCAAGCTCAATGGCTCAATGGCTCAACATAAGTGCATAAATATAACATCAAAGTCAACATAGCCATGTACAACAGCATAAACCAGGTTAGAATGCTCAAGGTAAAGAACACAAAGATGCAACTAGGTGCATAAGCACAAATGCACAAAGGTGCAACCAAAATCATGTACAAAATTGGTTCAACAAGGATGCACAACAAAACACACAATCTAAAGCAAGTACACAATCTCATAACCAAAGAAAGCATATCAAGCGTGTATACAAGAAAGCACACAAAACTTCAAAGCAACATAAGACAAGCAGGAGAAACACAAACAAGTATAGCACACTAGCAACATAGGCAAGTGCAAACAGCTACAGCAAACCAGACTAGCAAACTTATGAATAATAATGCACAACAACAACAAGTACATCATCCATCAACATTGAATTCATCAAAGCTACAGGCATCTCAACTCCTACTAATATACCAACGCATTACAAAGCTTAATTTCTATTAATTCAAATTGAAGCTAAACCAAATGCCAGCATTTTTGAGCAACACGAACAGATCTAATTCAACTAAAACATATCATCGCACATTAACTACAAGATGGTGCGCACACACAAGCATATAGAAGTGCAACAACAAGTTGAGACTGCAAAGTGTGCATAGGTTCAAAACAAACATGCACTACAGCAAGGCTAGAAGCACAAGGATGCACAACACACGCCAATGCAGTAACAACTTGGATGAGGACAAGTACACAACATATGCAACTGTACAGAAGACAAATACTGAGGTGAAAATAAGTGGCTTCAAAACAATTGAGGCAATGGTGCACAACAAAAAAGAAAATACAGGTGAAGACGCACAGATTTCAGCATAGCATATCGAATTCACACACACACATATATATATGTATGTATGTATATGTTTATGTATACGAGTGTGTGTGAAACAATTGAGGCAATAGTGCACAACAGAAAAGTAAATACAGGTGAAGACACACAGATTTCAGCATAGCTTATCGAATTCATACATACATACATACATACATACATATATGTATACGTATGTATATATATATATATATATGAAACATTTTCAAAAATCAGAAGTCAGATCTTATTAAGCATGTATAGTCAATTCATACGTCGAAGATTTCAAAGCCAGAGTCAAATTAATAAGAATTCAAAAATATATCAGAAGAGGAACAAGTCAGAGATCACATATTCAAGTTCCAGAAAATCAATAGCCAAGTAGAAATATTCAAACCCGATATGCATCAAATATATGTGAAATATATGGAATTATGTGAAATCGAACCCTATAAAAACCCAATCATCATCGGCAAATAAAACGGTCAAGTTCGAATACAAAAATAGAAAAGGCAAAAATTCATACCAAATCTGCAATCGATAAATCACTCGATGCTTGAAGCAATCGACGACATAAAACATTTCACAAGTAAAGCAATTGATTGACAAGAGAGATAAGGCAAATTTTCTTTAACCGATTGATAATAGGTTTCGATGGCTTCAAGATTAGAAAACCCTAATTTGAGAACGAAGAGGAAAGTGAAGCGACTTGGAACGAATAAGGATACGGGCTAAATACTATCATCTATTTTTTATTGGGCCATCCTCTTTTGTTTGTGTTTAAATTAGAATAGTAAATTAGGGTTTCTTCACTTTTCAATTTATTGTGAATTGCCTTTTAATTATAAAACTCTAGTTTGTAACTAGGATCGAACTACGGGGCATACTTTGAGAAATTATCAACTCGGGGACAAAGTTGATGCAAGATTTTGAGCTTAGGATTAGAACAATCAGGTAAGCAATTGTCGTAAGTTTATAGGGTCTGGAAGCGATCAATTGTTTAATCTTTGTAGAAACTTTGGGGGCAGCAGTAGGCAAGTACTGCCGAAGCTGGTTAAAATTGTGTGTTGCGTTTAATTTTCGCATTTACTCTGTTATTATCGTGCTGCAATTTTTATTATTCTGTGAATTTATTATAAACCCTATTTACCCCCCCTCTAGAGTTAATTCGATCCTACATGTCCTTCATTTATCTTTTTGGCATTTATATGGGATCTTGTCCCCTAATTATTTAACATTAATTTCATCGATATATTTAATAGGTTTCGGTCTCCTACTTTATCATCTTCGGCCAGTGCTTCCACCTTCGGGGATGACTGATTTTAACTTAGAAAATTTCTATGAAATTCTAGAAAATTTGTGGATAATTCTTTTAGCTTACTTTACGCATATTTCTATTTTCGAGTTAGTTTCTTTTATTTACTTGCTAGTTAGCTCCCTCAAAATTTCATAACTATTTATTTTGATGTAGGAAATTCTTCAATTAAAAACCTATTTCTAAAACTGTGATTTAAACATCATATTCAACTTTCATGGCCTTTCGAAATATTATAGTAGGAAAATATAAAACATCCCATATATAGCTATCTTCCCCAAAATATTCATTAGTGTATCATTTTATCTTATTTAGTCATTAACACATGTCAGCTCCATCATATTAAATCAAAACCAAAATAAAAAACAATGAAAACAGTAAAAGGTTTAATATTACTCGCCCAGATCTTTTGATAGTCTTGTTTTAATCTTCTTACTTCCTTTTAACTTAAGTTTTCTCATTCTTCAACTTGTTTGTTCTTATTTAGGCCATCACCATTAGTGTATTTTTCAAGCTTCGCTTTGTTTTTTAGTTTAATGAAACAAAGAAATGAGGAAAGGGTCGTGTTTATTATCCAATAATAATCTAGACCATGGCTATCCTAACCTTTTTCCCATTATTTCATTACCCTTTTTCTTATTTAATTTATCTTTTATAACCAATCTCACATGGTAAGCAAGTGTTCACCCAAATGCTAACCATATTTCTTATTTATTTTTTAAAACGTTTTCCATTTCATTTCCTATTGCAATTAATTAGGTGTTACACCTTCACAAAATGATAGATTTGAGTTAATAATCTATGGCTTATTGAGCAAACTCGAGTTATATGTTGTTGGCATTTCCACCCACTACATGGTGAATATGAAGAGTCAGGGGTAAAATTGTCATTGTCTTGGAATGGACCTAAACTAGTTTAGAAGTATTCTCGAGAACAAGATATGGACCTAGGTCGAACCGCATCTCAATCCGAGCAACGATTTGAAAGATATAAACATCTTAACATTAGCCCGTTGTCTAAGTTATATGAGTCCCACTTTGGAGAACAACTAATTTTCTCCCTCACATGGAATATTTAGGGGCATTGGAAAGTCTACTTAGTGATACACAGCTACCAATTCAAGTCCCATTCAATTCTGACCTGGATTGAAGGGGTTATGGCATAAAAACATGTGTAGCATAATGGTAAAGACTTGCGCCTTTTAGCCAACCCACTCGGGTTCAAGTCCTAGCAAGCACTTATTTTCATGAAGCATAAGTAATGGTCCAATAGGGAATCAAACTACTAAACACTAACCATTTCCAACGGAAGGAAGGATGAACAAAATCCCGAAGAATGGAAGGTTGAACCAAATCTCATATAAAGGAAGGTTGAACCAAATCCCAGAGGAATGAAGGTTGAACCAAATCGCAGGGGAATGAAGGTTGAACCAAATCACAGGGGAATGAAGGTTGAACCAAATCCCACAGGACAGAAGGTTGAACCAAATCCCAGAGGAAAGAAGGTTGAACCAAATCTCACATGAAGGAAGGTTGAACCAAATCCTAGAGGAAAGAAGGTTGAACCAAATCTCAGAGGCTATGTACTCAGCTGCCACTCCTATCGTAACCTCACTCTATAAATAGCAGGCACATGTCATTATAAAAAAGGAGGTTGGAAAAGAGTGAAGCTCTCATCAACAATGGCAGACAACTTTGAGAGGGAAAACTCTTAGTTCTAATAGCATGTCTACTCATATTTAAAGCTTGTACTTGTAATCAGAAATGAAAGAGAAAATAAAAGAGGAATAGTGGACGTAGGCACATTCAGGCCGAACCACTATAAAATCTAAGTTTTTTACATTTAAGTCCTTTACTTATTCTTTATTGCACATTCTTGATTTTCTATCTCAATCATCCGCAACTAAAATTCATTAAACAATAGCTCTATTCTGAAAACAATATTCGCAGCTCTACTACTATGACTTGGAGGTGTTTGCCCATTTTTTGTGTAAACATTTTTGGTGCTTTCACTGAGAAATGAACTTCCTTTTTTTAGAAGGAAAATTCTCTCTTTCTTATTTCTCTTTTTTACTTTGAAACTTTAAACCACTCTCTTTTGGAGTTTGAAGTTCATTTTTTTAGCCTTAAACTACTGTTTCGTTTAAATTAAAAACGCTATTGTTTCTAATCTTCATACTAGAGATTTTCATTTCTTGCCATGCGAAACTCTCTTCCCAATCTTTGTAGATTTGAAATATGTTTCTCTTTTTAGATTTACCATCAATTTTTTTATAAAAAAACATTTTTTTTCTTCTTCAGCTCTGAATCATCTTTTATTTTAAGAAAAAAGAATATAGTATCGATCTTTTAAAATTTCAAATCTACAATCATTTATCTCTTTATTGTTCAAGATGTGAAATAATTGTTTCAATGAGAAAAGGAAACAATCTCTCTCTTTTCAGATCTAAATCATTGCTAAAGACACTATCCTTTTATATTCAAGATCTGAAATAATTGTTTCTATAAGAAAAAGAAACAATCCTTTTTCTTTTCCAGATCATATCCGTTGTTTTAAAAAAAGCTATCTTTTTATTGTTCAAGATCTGAAATAATTGTTTCTATGAAAAAAGGAAACAATCTCTCTTTTCAGATCTAAATTGGCGTTTCTATAAAGAAAGAAACTGTCCTTATCCTTTCATACCTTCCTTACACCATTCTATACACCAACCCTGATGCTCTGACAACAGATTACTAGAATCTATCCTTCCAGGTTGATAAATCTAGCGACACTGATGCGTAGAAACTCTAACATCAAATTGTTTAAATTTATCCTTCCAAGCTGATAAATCCAATGACACTGATGGATAGAAACATCAAGATCAGAAATTGAAATGGTGAAATATTTCATACTTTCCAACACATTTCTATACGCCAACCCTGATGCTCTGACATCAGAATGATAGGATCTATCCTTCCAAGTTGATAAATCTAACGTGATGCGTAGAAAAACACCGACATCAGATTGTTGAAATTTATCCTTCCAAGCTGATAAATCCACCAACACTGATGGATAGAAACATCAACATCGGTAATAGAAATGGTACAACCAACCAAAAGAATAATTAGATTATTGGAATTTATCCTTTCAAGCTGATAAATCCAACTATACCAATTAATCACAATGGAAGGAAGCATATAATTCATATTACATAGCCTACTTTATATACATGCCTTGGAGCAAGGGGTTGAAATTATTTCACAATGTGGGACTAAATAACCCAATGTTGTATCATTTTTTCTAGCAGTTCAGATCTATACCAACAATTTCATGAAAAAAAGAAATATTTATTTATTTCTTAAGATCTAAAATCATTCCAACTTTTCTCTCTTATTTTAGATCCACACACACTGTTTCTTAACAAAAAAGAAACATTTATTTATTTTATAGAACTGAGATCATTATCTTTTCTCTCTTATTTTAGATCTACAAACACTGTTTCTTAACAAAAAAGAAACATTTATTTTATAGATCTGAAATCATTATCTTTTTTCTCTTATTTTAGATCTACAAACACTATTTCTTAACAAAAAAGAAACATTTATTTATTTTATAGATATGAAATCATTATCTTTTTTCTCTTATTTTAGATCTACAAGCACTGTTTCTTAAGAAAGAAGAAACAATTATTTCTTAAGATCTGAAATCATTCGAACTTTTTCCTCTTATTTCATATCTACAAACACTGTTTCTTAAGAAAAAAAGAAACATTTATTTATTTCTTAAGATCTGAAATCATTCTATCTTTTTTCTCTTATTTCAGATCTACAAACACGGTTTCTTAATAAAAAAAAGAAACATCAATTTATTTCATAGATCTGAAATCATTCTATCTTTTTTTTCTCTTATTTTAGATATGCAAACACAGTTTCTTAACCAAAAAAGTAAACATTTACATTTCTTAGATCTGAAATAATCACATCTTCCTTTTTTCATTTCAAAACGTTTTTTTTACCAAAAGAAACTTTTCTTCATTTTTCAAAATCATTATATATCTTATTCTCTTTTCATCCAAAAGTATTATTCCCTTGACATAAGAAACTCTGGTTCCTCTTTGGATCCAGATCCTTATTTCTCTAACATAATAATATCCTCTTCTCTTTTCCAACCTCCAACCAATATTCCTTGAAATAAGGAGCTCCATTTTCCTTCTCTTATCTAAGAAAAGTCACTTTGAGAAAACTCTTTTCTGTTGTCCGGATCCGCAATCACTATGTCTTGTAAATAAGAAATCATATCTCTTTCCCCCCTTCAAATCTAAAAACATTCTTTCTTGGCCAAAAGAAACTTGTGTTCACTTTTCAAGTCTGAAGTTATTCAAACTCACTTTCCTATTACCGATCAAATCTTTGTTTCCATCACCCAAGGAAACCTTACCCTCTTTCCAGATCCGAGAACATTGTTTTGAGAAACTTTATTTCTCTTTTTAGAGATTCTTTCTTTCTTCTAAGAGTTGGGCCATCGATCCTTCGAAACTACAAAACTTCCCCTTCCTTTCCAAAACTTGAATTATTATCCCTTGAAAATTACAAGCTCTTCAGGAAAGCGCGGGAGAACAACTTTCCAACATGCCTCCTAAGCGAAGGAACTCTGCTACAAAGAATACAACTGCTATTAACAACCTCCCCATGCTAAAAATTACCGAACACAACTTCGAAATAGTTGTGGTTTAAATCAGTAAACACTTCGTTGCTTAATATAAAGCTTTGGTGGATAAACTCTTGACACACTTAAGATAGATGAAAGTATTCAACCTTAACATTTGTAATACATGGGAAGCCCCAGTCTAGGGAATATAGAGGGCATTTCACCTAACTATATGAACCCCAAGCACAACCCTCATCCATCCAGCATCTAATCAAAATACTACAATTGGGATCCTACTCATGGATCGAAATATCAAAACTTGAAGACCAAAGTCATGGTGATTGATACTCAAAGTCTAGATATGACAAGATCGACACTTCGTCAGTCTTATCATACCCGAAGGCATCACCAATCCAACGCGTACTAGATAGGACCCAAATAATATAGCTCTCCTTACCTAGGGATATGTTCAACAAATATGAACAGAGAAGGAGATAAGACCAAGAGTTACTAGTCCACCCTCTAGGAAAATAAAAACTTTTGAGTGCCTACCACAAACCTTTATAAGGGGCTAACCCGGCCCTAGACACTTGCTAGGAAATCCACACTTGCTGATAAGCGGGGACACAAAGAAGGTACTATATAATTACTTTTCTTTCATTCTAATCAATCTTAAACTATTGTAGGGCTCTACCATCTACTCTTGGATCTCCATCCTTGGAAAAAGGTGAAGGAAGGATTCGTAAATCGTTGCATGTGTTGATCGACCTAAGGGTGCTTACACGCTACACGAAGTAAAGATAAAAAAATCAAACTAGCACCTACAACTATGCATGACCTCTCCATTGGGTCCGCAAGGAACATAAAAATGAGAAAACATCACTATCAGGAGTTCAGATAGATGGTCAGCCAGGGAAGCTGGCACATCTTGCAGTACAAATACTATAGCAAATTGGAAGAGATACAACTCTCTGCCTCCGGAGCTCGAATGATCAATGATCAGAGAGAAGCCATCCATTTGAGTATGGTGTTACCTTATAGGGTAAGGAAGAGGATGCGATGGAAACGACATCTCTCGAGAACTTAGATAACATAATAGTTTATACAGAAAGGCTTTGAAAGACCGAGCTCCAGCAATTCTAACATATTTGGCCCGCGGAAGAAAGGCGAGAGATATCCAGAACCACCACCACTACTCCTCATATCACAATTCAACCCGAACCAGCAATATATATAGTAAACCGCTAGGACATTGTAGTCACCAATTAAGATACTAGCTTCATCACTCCATCATGATCCAATAATCAAAAAACACAATTCAAATTTATTAAGAACTAAGGATAGCAGGATGCACACTGAGGACATCCACTATAAGTCCACAAAACTAGCCGGAGTCAACCTGATAAAATGACTAGACCAATGATTGCTAGAAGGCAGCACTAAAACGCCAAAAAAGAATCTTGGCAATCTTGGTCCAGAAAAAACCCCGTTATCAAATAGAGTACTTGCAAAATATCCTTTTGAGGAACTCTTCGATCACACAATATGCTCTCATAAACATGTCATATGCATGAAAACAGATGGTCCTACAAAGGAGGTACCACAAAAAATATTTTCTTTTGTTTTAATCTAACTCGGTTGTTTTCATTTCAAGACAATGCCATCGACTCCTAGGTTCCACAGAGTCTTACAAAAATACCAAGCGAGAATTTCTATCCAAGAGAACATCTTAAACTAGGCATACTACACAACCTGGTACTTTTCGCTTCTTTCGAAGCATTAGGTTTGGTCTAAACTGCTCTTTCCCTTTTGACCGAGACAAGATACTAATGCATTCGCTTAACACATATGCAGTTATATTCACTTAACACATATGCAGTTATATTCACTTAACACCTATGCTGTTATAACCACTACTTCTTTTATAATTAGCAACCCAGATCACAAGCATGTGTTGGCAGCAGTGAAAATAAGATAGCCATGACTAAGAGCACTAGCCTGGGCAGTTCACTGCTGACAGCCGCCCCTTTCCCTAGTAATGACATACCAGTCGGGCATCCAGGCACAAATCTAGCTTGAGTAACTCAAAGGATAAATGCATTTGAAGCCTAGCGTGGATTGACTCATAACAGGAGATGCCCCAAGCCAACGAGCAAGTTGAAGCTGTCAACAAAGTCTTGAAAACGCTAATTAAGAAAAAAACTAGATGAATCCAAAGGAGCATGGGTTGATGTACTACCCACGACACTGCGGTCTTACCAAGCCTCCTACAAAATAGCAATATGACATACTCTATTTGCTCTAAGCATATGGGGCCAGACATGTTGAGGAGAGAAGGAATCACACCACTCTCAAGACCGTCGCACGGAGAGTGGCAAAACAATGCAAATCTAAGGTGAGGCCCCAAGAGTTACAAGAGGGAGATATTGTTCTTAAGCAAGTCTTTCCCCATCCAAGCGCACTAGATCCAGTTTGGGAAGGACCATTTGTTGTTCATAAGGATCTCCACAACGGAGCTTACATTCCGTCGACAATTGACGAAAAAGGTGTTTGGGAAAGGAAGGAATCTCCAACATCTCCGCCATTACTTCTCTCAGCTTGTAAAAAGCATGTATCACCTGAAACAATAAAAGAATGAGAGTGGATGTAGGCATATTCTGGCCAAACCACCGTAAAAATTGATGTTTTGCTCGATTGTTTGTCTGATATTTTTCTTATTGCGATCAATCGAAAGCCCTCGCTGGCAGTAGTGAAAGCAAGAAAATCATGACTAAGGGCACGAAAATAGCCTGGGTAAGTTTACTGTTGACGATCGGCCCCCAGCCAGCAATGATAAATTGACTATAAAACACGGATTAGGCACAATTATAGCCTAGGCAGTTTATCATTGGCATTCGGCTCGCTGGCAACCGCGAACCGATAATAAATCCCACGATTAAGGCATAGCTGCAGCCAGGGATAATTCATAGTTGACGATCGACACCCATGCTAGCCGAGCCATAGTAAATCGAATAATACTCACGATACAGGCCATAATGGCCCAGGTAGTTACTATGTGCGAATCCCGGCTCTAAATCTAAAGTACGGCAGTCGCAAAAGTTACACTCCCTTGGAATATAGGTTGGGTTGACAAACCATATGACACCAAAATCCACAATCAGGGCAAGTAACTTACGTGCCATGAATCTTAAGTTTAGAAGGACTCTCTTGACGGAGAATATAGTTCATTGTACTTAAACTAGAAGCTTCTAACAATTTCTTTTAGTCTTGTGGCATTACATATAGATAGTAGGAATATGAATTCCACTCTACCAACCACAGCAGTATATTCCTTCGCTTCCACTCTACTAGAGGAAATGGAGGATCGACTTAACTCCGTCAAAGATAGCGGGACATTAATCCAACATTGCCACAAGAATTGGAATATCCTTTCCATCCAACTTAACTCAAGAAACTGTTAGTATTCTCCCAAAGATGAGCACACTTATGGAACCTGAGAAAAACTTAGTGCAAAGGTATGACTAACTTTTGTAAGGTAAGCTAAATTCGATAAAAAATACTTGGGGGGCATAGCACCACCTCACCCCTTGATTATACACATATACTACCACTCAACTTGGTAATAGCACATTGGAATCAAGACCTCAAGTTCGCAAGTTTAAAACCTATTCATGATCAGGCAGCATGTTGTGAGAAGCAACCAAGTGCACTATATTAGGGGCAAAACCAGATAAATAATGAGCGCTCCCGGCTGAATTTCGACAACGTCGCTAGAGGATGCTTTGGAGGATGCGATGAGTGTTTGTGGACTGCCACATCCCCTAAATTACTCTCTAAACCTTAGTAATAGGGAATCACTTCGAATGATAAGGACCTCTCTAAATAGAAGTGATTCGATCTCTAACTTTCCGAATGTAATTAATTCATGTCAAAGTCTATTTTAACCCAAATAGCTTGATACCTTTACGTAATAAATCAATCCCGAGGACACACGGGACGACTCTAACACATATCTATGGTAAAATTCCAAATAAAAATGTATTAATAGTCTGTAACTAATTATAAGGCAAGGATGAAAGTCCTTGACCACACTTGGCCCAAAAGGACCCTAAACTTGTAGGTAAAGTCAACAGAATAGGACGATCCTCTACCGCTAAAGCCGACGAGACATTTGAGTTGAAAGGTTGATTCTACTTGACCAATGTAGAGATAACAAGCCGATGTCACCAATAAACACCCCATGCCGGAGGCATATGACTACGATAATCGGCATAAACTGGATCGGCAATAAGGCTCTTAATTCATAATGCCAACAAATTTCCTTGAGCTCCGCTCAAAAGAGCTAGGACCACTCACTCTGACCCGACATCCACCCTATTATCGCTTGCTAGTAGTCGACTCCAAATAGATGCACGAGATATCAGCAGGCAAACTACCCTTTGGCTAAGCTAATCTTGTACAAATGTGCCTGGGGGCAAGTCCTGGAAAAGCTAATAGGAGAACAAGGAATTGCTCCAAACATCATCACCTTACCAGACTAGATGCAACACAAACCTATTGCAATTAGTTAAGCCTAATCAGATATAGTAACCCCGATTAAAGCTCCTACAAAATGTACATGTCTTTGTACAAACGTCCATACAGAAGATACAAAATAGGCTAGGGAAGAAATTGTCAGCCTTCACTCAAAGGCACCACATTACATATCCTACCTACGAGTACCCTTCAATGGAGATTCTTACTCTACCAAATCCATCAATAATTAATCCCATACGTGCATGCGCGAAAGTGGAGAAAAGTTCACTGAGAAATATGCAAATTCGGCAATCGCTTGTGATGGATAGGTCGTGATCACTAGACTTACCCATACAATGAACATAAATAGAATGCCACATCAATAGATCCGAGAACAATACCATAAAGTATACATCGGTTGGTTCACACACTGTAGAACCTCAAAGTAGGAGCAAGAAGACCAAACCTGGGAAAATAGAATCCCATCAGGTGAAGACTAATCAAAGACAGCTAGAGACAGTCACCGCACCATCCTTAAGCAGAGCCAAGCCTCACATTAAACTAGCAAAGGAAAACTCTTTAGGGAAACAAAAATAATATACAGATAGTCGGACATCAAGATGACGGCTGCAAGGCAAGCAAGGCAACCACTAATCAGACAAAGCACACTTTGCATTCACGAAAGTATGCTTTGGGGGGCAAATGTTGTGGGAAATTCCACCCACTACATGGTGAATATGAAGAGTCAGGGGTAAAATTGTTATTGTCTTGGAATGGAGCTAAACTAGTTTAGAAGTATTCTCGAGATCAAGATATGGACCTAGGTCGAAACCGCGTCTCAATCCGAGCAACGATTTAAAAGATATGAACATCTTAACATTAGCTCGTTGTCTAAATTATACGAGTCCCACTTTGGAGAACTACTAATTTTCTCTATCATATGGAACATTTAGGGGCATTGGAATACTCTACTTAGCGATACACAGCTACCAGTTCAAGTCTCATTCAATTCTGACCTGGACTGAAGGGGTTATGGCATAATAGCATGTGTAGCACAATGGTAAAGACTCGCGCCTTTTAGCCAACCCACTCGGGTTCAAGTCCTAGCAAGCACTTATTTCCATGAAGCATGAGTAATGGTCCAATAGGGAATCAAACTACTAAACACTAACCATTTCCAATGGAAGGAAGGTTGAACCAAATCCCGGAGAATGAAGGTTGAACCAAATATCATATAAAGGAAGATTGAACCAAATCCTAGAGGAAGGAAGGTTGAACCAAATCGTAGGGGAATGAAGGTTGATACAAATCTCACATGAAGAAAGGTTGAACCAAATCCTAGACCAAATCCCAGAGGAAAGAAGGTTGAACCAAATCTCACATGAAGGAAGGTTGAACCAAATCCAAATCCCAGAGGAAAGAAGGTTGAACCAAATCTCAGAGGCTATGTACTCAGCTACCACTCCTATCATAACCTCACTCTATAAATAGCAGGCACATGTCATTATAAAAAAGGAGGTTGGAAAAGAGTGAAGCTCTCATCAACAATGGCAGACAACTTTGAGAGGGAAAACTCTTAGTTCTAACAGCATGTCTACTCATATTTAAAGCTTGTACTTGTAATCAGAAATGAAAGAGATATTAAAAGAGGAACAGTGGACGTAGGCACATTCAGGTCGAACCACTATAAAATCTATGTCTTTTTACATTTAAGTCCTTTACTTTTTCTTTATTGCACATTCTTGATTTTCTATCTCAATCATCCGCAACTAAAATTCATCAAACAATAGCTCTATACTGAAAACAGTATTCGCTGCTCTACTACCATGACTTGGAGGTGTTTGCCCATTTTTTTGTGTAAACGTTATATAATATACAACTAATTAGTGTTATATACTAGTTATAAGGCTATGACTTATTGGGAAAATTCAGGGTCAGATTTGCAAGACAAGTAGGTGCTAACTACCATTAGAGAAATTGGAAGGTTTCTATATTTCTTTTAGGGTTTTGAGAAATATAAAATATAGTGGGAACCTTATTAGAATGAATATAATAAACCATTCTAATAGGTATAAGAACATATTTTATGTTATATATCTATTATTAAGATAAATTTGCATTAGTATAATCAATAAAATATATACTGATTGATGTATACGTAATGAAATAATTTAATGATTGAAAAAGAAATGCATATTCACCATAATTAATTCTTGGCATGTTGTCTCTTTAAAACCCATGTTGACTGGCTAAGTAAATAGTCATTTAAATTTTTGAATCTTGGTTCATTTAAGATTTAACATTCTTAATCATGTTTATTATCTATTTGAGTATGATCTTTATAGATAAAATAAGAGTATGGATATTTGATCCATATTCGATCATATACAGTAGTTGTATAATAAATAATATTATTTTGTAAACTACGGAATTCGAACGATAGCATTCGAATAAAGCAAGTTAAACTTACTACAGGATCATATACTTAAAATGGTTAAGTGTAGCATGATGCTTGTTGAATTGGAAATAGTTCTGGACCTAGAACTCGAGATAGGCCAAATTAACTGAGGTATCGGTTTGATCCAACTAATTAATTTAAAGATCAATCTCTTTATTTTATTTGGGTGAACGAAAACAATTAAGTAAGAGAATTAGGCCATGATTTTAATGGTATGTTTTCTCTTTGAGGTGTAACTTTTTGAGGGAAGAAAATGGAAATTTAAAGTGATAGTAGTAAGAATGTTATTGTTAGGCTGAAGAGATAGTGAATATCACCTCAGATTCATGAAGAGAAGGAAGAATTGGAATTATGGTGTATAGTAGAAGATGCTTAAGGGAGGAACATGAATGCAATTTCAAGTTCTAATATAGCTTTATAACAAATTGTCTTTTGTGAGTTCTATTTCATGATGCATTCGGGTATTAGATATAAAATCTCGATTATAAATTAGTTACAATAAATGAGACAGAAAGTCAATTGTAAAATGTGATATAACTTCATATTGTCAATGTTTCTATAGTATTGAAAAAAATAGTGGGTACTTATCATATGACAATTACTAAAGGATACATCTAAATTAGATTAAGTACTTTCAAGAATACCAATATTATTTGTGAAATAATAACTATTTTTGATTCAATCGAAAGTAAATATGGTTTATTTTGTACATGAATTTCTTGTATGTGATATAAAATGAAATTATGATGGTATATCTTGATAGTATTAATATTCTGGACTATGTGGTGTGTTAAACTAAAAGATAATATATAGGAATCGAAGTATTAAATATAATTAATTCTGGAAGTTTAGACTATGTTATAAATCATTGAGATATATGTTACACCATTTATGAAGAATGACTTTATTTTTACATGATTATGAATCATGTTATACTTGTGAAATATGTCTCGAATGAGCAAAATCAGTACTAGCTCTAAGTGGGAGCATGAAAAGAGTAGTTTAAGTCATGAGGGATCGTTCTAGGTCACCCCAAAGTAGTCCATGATAGACTAACAAAGATATCATAATCTACAATACCAAAATTGAATCCACCTACTTCATTTTTATTAAATATTGAATAGTCTAAGATACATACTTTTGTTTATTAATACATAAAGTCAAATATTTATGACAAATTCATAGAGTATACAGGAAAGCAAAATTAAAGATATGCGATAGAGTTGAAACAATTCGATATTATCAAATAAGGTGATTATGTTGGATATGTGATCCAATAATACCTAACATAGAATGTGATTCTATCTCAAATGTTGCTCCTCCTTATGATAATTATGATGTGTAGGAGTAATAGAATTACATTGGATATGATTTGATTTACATAAGTAAAGTTGAGTTAAATCTTTCTTAAGGGACGTAAATATTGTATTATCTAAAGTTTAGTTTGCAATATCGTATAAGATATGATACATGAGAAGTTTTAACTTAAAAGGTTTAAGGTAAAGCTTTTGACATATATTTAGTACACAAATTGCGTAAAATCAAAGCTCTATTTATTGTCATATGAATCATGTAGACTTTTGGAACCTTATTAATTGAATTGAGAAACAAAATGATATTTTAAGAAATGTTGCCTCTTAATCGAGGAATTTCAGTCTAGGAATTAGTGGTGATGTGGTTCACTTGGATAAGATCTAAGATAATTAGGTGAAAATAAATGTTTAGATAATACAAAATTAATATAGCCCAACAAGGACATGGCTTATTGGAACATCTAATAGAAAATTGTTGCTTATTTTTCTCGCATTTATGATGGGTCGACCCATATAACCCAACCGACCAGCGTTATTCAAACAACTAACGTCTCGATCTACATCTAGGCCCTTACTTTGGCCAGTGTACTTCCAAAAGCTAGTATATTTTGCTCTCCCCTTGAACTTAGCCCGCAAAAGAACCAAGCGACTAGTTCTCCCATCAAAAGCGATTCGCCCAACATCAAAGCTCATAAAAATCAAAGTAAAGCTCCCAATGGTTGTTAATGGACAACGACAACAAATGGCGGCCTGTAGGAGTGAGCATTTATTGGTTAAAACCGAATAAACCAACCAAACTAATTAAGTTTGGTCGGTTTTATTAGTTAACTGGTTGATTTTGATTTTTGGTTTTATATTTCTTTGATTTATTAGTAGGGTTTGGTTTTCAGTATTTGAAAACCGAACCAACCAAATAAACCAAATTTAAAAATTAAGTTGTTTTAAAATAACAAAACTACTAATGGCAATGCTAATATTTACGATATTTTCATAATAATATTATTTTTCTTTCAATTCATATTAACATTTTCGGAAGAGGATTTTGTTTTTCAAAATATTTGCATCTTATGAATTCAACTAATTGTTTTAATCTTATATTATATAAACAACCAGAAGATTTAATTCATTTAAGATAAACCAGATAAACCAACTAAACCAAATCAAATGTTATTGGTTTGGTTAGTTTCAGTTTAAAAAAATATTGGTTTATTTCGTTCGGTTTATGTTTCTTGAATAGTTATTTTAGTTTCAACGTTTTTGATTGGTTTCAACCCAAACCAACCATTTTCTCACCCCTAGCGGCCTGGCGTATAACACGCCTCTCGGTAGTTTTATGGCTAGGCCGATGACCTACCTCCATAAATGTCCCTCACTCACCTTCTTCATCGATTACTCACTCCTTTTGAAGTCTTCTTGTTTGTCTCGACAAACTTAGGCCACAGCCGCCTAACTACCCGTGTAAAAAGAAACTTCGACTGCATTATTCATCTGAAAAGACTGGTACAAATGAAATTGTTCATTTGACAAAAGCGCTACTGTGTAGTAACCACATCATATCCTTTGCTTCCATTGAAACACCTCTACAAAACCCCTAATCCCATGTCACTTGTTTGTGGCCAAAGCACGCTCTAGTTCGGTCATCTTGCTGGTAGTCATCTCAACCATACAATCCGACTAGCCCCCAGCTATCACACATCAAGCCGAACGACATGATTAATGGCCCAATATGATTTTAATGGCTCAACTGCATGATCCCATCTACTCAACATAGGTTCCAGTAGCTATTAATACAACAAGACAAGACATGCATTTTTACAAAGGTCGAACAACAAAAACTCACAAACATTGTAATTTTTTGTTATTGTCTCTTATAGTCAGAGAAGCACAACAACTAGAAATTCTTTATTGTGGACAAAGATCAATGTTGATCAAACCACATTATATCATGTCTTTACCAATTTTGCAAATTTAATCTCCTCATTTTCCATTTGTTTTCCCAAGACATTAGTGAGTTACCTTTGCTAAAATCCACTTTTAATCGTAGTTCTGAGGTTGGTTATATTTTTAATCAACGCTTTGGCACTATAAGGTGGATCGCCCCTAGAAACTCTCACTTTTCTTCATTTTTTCTTCCCTACAAATTCCTTCCACGTCACATCATGCATCCTACGATTGGAATGAAGCATTTTCCGTTTCTTTCGATCGTTGATGGAACAATCTTCTATGTTCCAAATTCCGTTCCGCCAACTCCGGAATTCCATTAGACGGAAACTGAAAGAAGCGGAACGGAACATGGAATTCCATTTTTCCGGGTAGAGAATTAAAAATGCAAAACATGCACCAAATTTGAACTATAACAAAATATGAATTGTAGAACAGTGCAATACTAAACGTGCGCAACACATAAATGTTACAGAATTCATATTTACAACAGGAACATGTTAACTAAACAAAATTCATTTGTTTCTAACAAATCTGAATTCATATTTAACCAGAAATGAGAATATCATTGTGCATAACATAGTATTATACATCATTTCAACACATAACTAATTTGAATTCAGTACATAACAAAATTCATACTTCAGAATAACAAGCTCCAAAGCAATGCTACAGTTAGCTAGATGCAGTACCGAAAGTCATTTTGCTGTCTGCATAAATTCTTGCCAATAGTTCTTCATTCTGCTTCATTTTGTTGTGATGAGGATGATGCTCCCAATGATAAAGAAGAAGTCCCTATACAAAATATTAATTAGCATTTACATACTAGCATTGATGTGTAATCTGAAACAAAATATAAAATACAAAAAACGAGAGGGTTAAAACAAAAACAGAAGACAACTATCCATATACTACATAATATAATGACAAAATACGACCATATACTACATGAAATAATTACAAAATATGACATAACACTGAAGTTTATATTATGTATGCTGTGAGGTCAAAATTATAATGACTCTAAGTATCACTGCCACGAAAACAGAGCAACTAAATATATTGGAACGGAATACATTTACATTATTAAATATTTATACTTTTACTATAATATAAAAAAAAGCCTGCACAAACTTCAAAAAACATAGAGTTGCATGTACACATATTAACCTGTCTGCATGTAAACTAAATCACAAGTACAAGTAACACCGAAATAGCAAAATATGGATAGCCTGATATAGTATGCAGGTACATGCAACATATTCTCAAAGATCAAAATGCTCCATAATATGACATATAAAACATAGTAACCCATAGGAAATGCTCAACAAGGTATAGACAAGCATTAAAGTGGAACAATAGCAACTTGTATACGAGCTAACAAAAGAGGAAGTAGCCACTAGGAAATATGATAATTGGCTACAGACTCATCTATAAATGCACACAAAAGAAAATAGAAAACTTATAAACTGCAGTTCAAACATATATTTTCATTGGCTACAGACTCATCTATAAATGCACACAACACTCATAGGCACACACACTCGAAACAGAGGGTTAATTCATGTTTGTATTAATTATGCTTTGTAATGAACTAAGTAAATATAAAATGTACTATAGTGTTTTCAATAGACTGATGCTAAATGGAAGAACGCAAACTTCTCGATTCAAGACTAAAAAGAACCGTACCAAACAAAAAGGCGGTTGATAGCACAAATTACAAACCGATCTTTTTAGTCACTAAAATGCTGCAATTTTGGAATGAACTATAAAAAGACGCTTAGAATTTACATTACGCAGCTTATTCTCCCTTTCAGTTCAAAAAAACAACATCAAAGGTTTTATATCTACCTTCCTGTTTAAGTAACAATATTTTGCTGTTTAAGTAATATAATGGAAAAATATATTGAAACACAGCACAGTGAAGATTTAACGGTTAAAATCTATATTTTTCAAAATACATGTAGAAAATAACGAAATACGCATATGACTCATTTTACTCTTTCTATAGTAATATAATATTTTTAGGATCAGACTGACGTGCAATTTTTTAGCAGATATCGCTGCAATATAATATCATTGCAACCTATGCAACAAAAAGATCATCATTTCCCATATAATTTCATGGAATAAACATATATTTTCAACATGTATTAAACAAATATAAATAATAATACTTTTCCGGAGTACACAGATGTAATAAGCTTGAAAATTAATTCTTAAACCAGTTTAAAAGGGGGAAAATATAACAGAATTAAAATAAAGATATGTTTTGTTGCAGAATCACTAAGAAAAAACAAAGCTCAGAAGCCAAGCGTAACATGAGTATTTCATTGAAGATCCAAACAAGAAATAAATCAGATTATTCCGCACCTATCCTAGCATCAGGTACTGTAATCATGGGTGAAGGAAGAGAAACCTATTATTTTCCCCTAAAAATTCAAGCAACGGTATTTTCAGGTAGGATTAAAGTTAAAATATTACTTACCTGAAGTGAAATCAAAATTTAGGAGTCCTTTAATTAATGATTTCGGTCGACGCTTCAGTCAACGATTTAGGAAGACGGATGACAGAAATTGGGAGATCGATTAGCACTCATGGGGTAACCTTGGACGATTTCGTTTAGAAGGCGAAAGCCGATTTGAAATCGTAAGAGGACAACTATTAAGAGAACGTGTGCTTTTGGCAATTAGGGTTAGGTTTGTTTGTGCGAATCGATGGATTGGTTTATGAACTGCTGAGTGAACGAAGGATTATTAAGGTTAGGTTTTTCCTTAACCCTAATTTTGTATGTGCTAGCCCAATTCAGCGGAATGCGGAAGGAATGAAAATTTTCGCGGAAATAGTGGAAATTTCCGTTGAGTTCCGTCATCTGTCGGAAGGAATTCCTTTTGAATTATTTTTGACGGAAAAACACGGAAACCGGAAATCACGGAAATGTTCGGAAGGAAAATGATGGAAAAGCGGTAAAATGGAAAAATAACCAGCCCTAGCCACAACACCAACGAGGCAACCGGGACTAGTTATGTTTTCACCATCTCTGGATTGAGTAACTATATATGGCTTAGTGTGGCCAATTTCTTGACCAGAATAGAGTTGCTGGCCTGTAATGTGAATAACCTTAGGGCTAAAGTATATGCATAAACAACCGCAAACTTTAGTTCGACAATCCTCCCATTAATTAACTCCTTCCAGCAAATCATTTCCAACACCTACAACATAATGTATGACACCCTTGGAGGGTCATGTTAGATACCTCCATTGGAGGTGCTCCTGCCCATCCTCGGGACGTGCACGCTACCCATGAGAAGGAAAATGTCAATGATGTCCTAGATGCAGAACCAACAGTGTACTGAGAGTTTCAAGTAGACTGTCGTTCCCCCTCAGTAGAAAGATTGTCTTTGTTTTATCGCCTTTGGGTAGTGGATGGGGCAAGTGACATATGCTTTTATCGTCTCAGTGGCAAAGAGTAAGGTAGAAATTCAGAACCAAGAGAACCATTAGTCCAGTCCCGACCCAAATGGGATGTTCCCTAGCTTAGATCTCCTAAAAGATAGGCCTATCCGCATAGATCACCCTCAATTATCAAAAGCATATCCCTTCACTGGTCCGATGCCATCTCTCCCTCGCCATACCATCATCACCATTCCTATCACTAAATAAACAATGGATGAATCCCTCACCAGTAAAGGGCTAGTGCCATCTAATGGAACGTGGAGGCTAGTCTTCAAGAAGAAATGGCCGCCTTACATGAGCAAATAAACAGAATACAAGAAAAAACACTTGAGATGAGGGTTTGTCAGATGAAAAGAACATGGATCCTTTCTCCATAGTAACCTTGATCAATTGCATCCACTAGAGGTATGCTTTGCTTTCCATGGATAAGTACGATGAAAGTACTAACCCGTTTGACCATATCACCGCCTTCAACTCAAATACTTGGGTCAGCTAGCTCTCTGCCCAAAACCAAGTTCCTTCTTTTTCCCTTAACCCTGACCAGACAGGTCTCCCATTAGTTCCTTCATTTACAAGCTAGCAGTTCCACACCTGGGCCTAGATGTATTTTGACATCTAAGCTCGCTTCTTCGCACGAAAAACTAGAGTCGTGATGGCGAGCAAGCCTGGCAACATAAGGCAAGCCTTAGTTAAGTCCCTTCGATCATATGTCGCCCACTCAACAAGAAGTCAACCCATGCTAGAGGAGCAGCCAAGAATAGCCTGGTAGTTGCCATGTGTTCAGGGGTGAAGTATCAATCTTAGATATGTAACAAACTGCATAAGCAATTACCCTTGACTAATTTTTTTAGTGGGTGAATGACATAATGAGGGTGGAAAAGGTCGACATCTCCAGCGATGATGAGGAGAGCATGTGGAGTAACAAAGATGGTCCAAGTGAAGAAAATCGTCGAAGGAATGGTTGGCAAGAAAACATCAAGAAGTGCATGGAAGATGGTTTATGCTCTAAGCTCAGGTACACAAATTATGCAACTTTGAATCATGACATGGAAACAACCTATCTTGCCACTCGATATCGTGCGTCTTTCCAATAGCAAGCTCCTTCTCATTCTGGGTGAAGAGAGGAGCCTAAGGGTAGTGGGAAGTATGGTGAATTCCTCTAGTTCAATGGCCACTCTACCAATGAGTACCGACATCTTAAAAGTGAAATAGGGTGGTTAATCCATGAGGATATACTAGTGTAGAATGTGAGGCAGTGTGTAGAACAACATAATTCTTGGCAAAATCCAACTATCCAACCCCAACGAACAGATGGCAACAACGTAGTGGTAATCAACACATAAACACTGTCAATCGATGGCTGCCCACATGTAGCCGAAAGCAGTAGATGGCATAGACCCAATATAGGGGAGATCTTGCCTCTACCAGCTATATGTATTCAGTTGACTTCTGGGCCCTAAAGGCTCTAGAGTTGAAAAAGAGAAGCAGACATCACTTTCACCGCAAAGAACAGTAAAGGAGTTGGCTTCCCCATCGTGATCCCATGGTCATATCATTTAACCTTGCTAGTATGAAGGTGCCATAAGTTTTCATTGATAAAGGCAACTCTATTAATATGATGCTCAAAGAAATTTTTTGACAAGAGGAAGCTTTCCACCTCTAGCCTCACTTCTTACACACTGCCTATTTATGGATTCGAGGGTGTTAGCATAGTACCCCTAAGGACTTCCTTACACATAGTTACTTTCTGCCAAGAACCTCTTATGGACAAAATCCAAGTAAATTTTGTTGTAGTGGAATGCCCGTCCGCATATAATATCTTAATAGGTAGACAAGCATTAGTGGAGCTTGAAATAATTGTGGCCTACTAGCAGCTAGCAATGAATTTCCTAACCTAGTGTAGAATAAGGTGCATATGAAGTAACCAGCATGCCCCTAGAGATTGCTATAGCATATCGCTCCAACAAGAAAAAATGGGAGTCGGCCAATAAGAGTTAGCAATGCTCAACGAAGGTACCCCTGAGAGAACGCGAGAGCCACTCAGCACTCATGTTTGTGTCGGGACACCCCAAAGTATCATAGTCAAAGCATCCACAAAACCACCACTCTTAAGAGAACACGCAAGCCAATCAATGCTTCTGTTTATGTAAGGGGGAAAGACTACACGGATGATGGGGATTCTTTCCCTAGCAAGCCTATATAAACAAAGGAACTTATAAAAACTTAGAGCAAGCAGATTCAACATAGTTGGAAAGTAGGAATGGTAGACACAACTAATTCCACCCTCTTAATGTCGGCGAACCCATCTGTTAGAGCTGGGGGCAACCATAGCTCCTAAGTTTGAGCACAGACATCCATTCAGGTCAAGGAAATAATGGAGCTTATAACCGTTGATCATTGAAGCTTATAACTGCTACAAATTTATTGAAATGCTTCACAACAAGTGTGGATACTTCAAGGCCAAATACTTCTTCGTTCGCTATCCTTTCAACTTCAACTGCCTCTAGCTGAGTGGGTGTAAGTTTTTTCTCCGTTATTCTCTCTACAATTGGATTTTCTTTACCCATGTGCCTAACTTTTTTTTTGTATCCATCATAGATCTTCCCGTTTGAGAAACTAACGTTGAATATGCTGATACTCTCAATTTCTTAAAGGGAGTTGATTATGAATTCCACACTACCACTTACTTCCTTACCAATGAGAGGTTTCTCTAATATGGCCTTCTAGACCTCGACAGACATGTTATTCCTCTTTAATGTCCTTCCAAGAAACCTTGAACTATGGTCGATCCCTCTTCGCCTGTTCGTGATCACGACTGTAACGACCCAAATTTTTATTAACATCATTTAGGATATTTAATTAGTTTGATTAAGTAAAATAATATGATGATTAAGGGATTCAGATTTATGTTAATAGAAAGGTAGCCATGCCATATAACAAATGAACTAAAGGGGAACTAAAATAAAATAGGTAAGGCAAATAGATAGGGGTAAAACAGGGATAAGTATATTCTTATACTCTAAAACCTTAGGCCATTCGTTCTACACGTTCATTTGCAAAAAAAAATTTAAACATAAGAGGTCGGTTATCATTAAGGAAGAACAAGAAGAAGATAAAGCAATCAAAGGAAGGAAGCTTAATCAATTCAAAACCATTCTCAAATTTGAACTCCTTAATCACAAAGCTAAGGTGGATTAACTACATCTCATGTTTTTGATTGTTTTCAGTTTTAGATTAAATCCAAACTATTTTGCAAGGTTTTGCCATGTTTTTTATTATCAATATATATATATATATATATATATATATGATTGTTGATGACTTATGCTAATTTATATGAACTTTATGATATGTTTTAATGTGAAAACCCTATTAAATGATATCCAAATGCCTTGCAATTTTAGAATAAGGTCATAAATGATATTTTAGAGACAGGTTTCAATTTTCTTAATTTTCTAAATTAATGTGGATTTAATATTAATTTTCTAGTAAAGAAAATGGTTATTTGGGTTAAAAATTAATCACGGTTAATATATGTATGTTTTAGGTCAGAAATTAATATATGTTAGAAAACATATTAAAAATGATTTATGGAAATTTTTGTAGATTTTTCCCAAGTGTTTTGATAAGCATATAAAATTATTTAAGGTATGAGACTTAAATGTTTTATATATTTATAAAAGGAGAATAAGCATTTGTAAATAATTTAATTAGTTTATTTAAGAAATTTCGGCAGTACTTTTAGAAAAGAAAGTTAGCAACCAATCATGTTTTGGCAAACCAGTCAGGTTAGTTGAAAATAATTGCTTTAAAAAGTTAAAAATCAATCTATACATGCTTTTTACATGTTTTGCCACTTTTGGCTCCTAGCCTTCGACACCTTACTTTCGCCTCCATCTTCATCGAAACAAAAGCACAGGGTATCAAAGACTTGGTACATAGTGTATTGGACATAGGCGAAAGGTACTAGGTTGAAACAATGGGTTTCGTAGGGGTCGAGGCCTTACTTTGTTTTTAAATGAAAATGCGCCTGCTTTGCTTTCGAAAGGAATGTTTTCGACTTGGTTAGCTTTCGACTGGGTCAAATTGTTTTAAAGGAATGGTTTGGAAAGAAGTTACACCTTTGGTTTTAAGTAAATACTTTCGAAGGGGTCGAAACCCCTTGTTGTCGCTTTCCACCTTTTGAGGCAAATGGTTTCGAAGGGGTTACTTTGTTTTTCAAACTTAGCCACTTCTCCGATGCTTTCGAAAGGTTGGTTTGGACACCATCACTTCTTTACTTAGGAAATAGCTTTTGGAAGAGTGCTTTCAACTTTGTTGTTTTATGACCCTTTTGTTCTATTGAAAGTTAAACCCAAAAGGTTTTGAAAGGAATACTTTCTAATGGTTTCGAAAGGGTATTCCGCATGTTTTACTTAAACCCAAATGCTTTCGAAAGGTTTGATTTTGTGAAAAGGATTTAGTGCTTTCGAAAGGTTTAAGATAAAGGTTTTGAAAGGGTGGTTCCCTAATGGTTTCGAAAGGTTTTAAATGGAAGGTTCCAATGTTTTCGAAAGGCAATGTTTGTAGTGTTTTGATGAAAGGACGTCTAAGGTTTTAAAGCTTTCGAAAGAAAGGTTTTTTAATGTTTTCGAAAGATTTATTAAGAATGTTTTCGAAAGGTATGTTTTGGCCTTTCGACCTAAGGCTATAAAGCAAAGTAGTTACTTGGTTTCGAAAGGAGTACATATAATGGTTTCAAAAGGGGTACTTTCAAAGGTTTAAATGTTTTCATCAACAAAGTTTTATGTAAAGTATATATAACATGGCAAGGTGATTTGAGTAAAGCACATAGTATATTTTCCTTGTTTAAAGTATGATTTGAAGGTTTAAATCAATTTGAGAGAAAATGTTTTCAAGGAAAATTTTATGGGTAGATGACCCTAAGTAAAATGACTTAGATATTAAAATACCAGATGGGACTAGTATGGGGTCGCGCCCTATACTTTAGCTAGTAGCCTTTAGCTAATATAAATCCAAAATTCTAGTGTGTAGGGCTTTGTCATAGGTAAGACTAAAATAATGTTACACATAGAAAGGAATATATATGTACAGAGATAGGTTATTGGTGAGCTCGCAAAAACATTGGGATCAGTTGACCCTGGGAGAACTAAGTTAGGGACAGACCATCCAGAAGAGGAGTATCTAACAGAAGTTAGATTATTTGTTCATTTTGTCTGGTAGGCCCGAGTCAGCCAAAGGTTAGTAGTTAGCCAAAGAAAACTATAGTGTTCGGATAGATAGTCCATGTATTACTTGATTTGTATGCATACATGGTATTGCTTCATTGTTTTATCCAGTTTTGGTTGCAGGCTAAGATTTGCAAAAGATATGTTTTAAAAGGATATTAGTGAGGGGAAACTCATTCCGCTAAGCGACATGGTCTCACTTAATATCATATAACCGAGATGTATAGTATTATTCACACCAGGCTTTATGTTTGACTCAAAGTTTATGTTTTCCCCCTTAAACTCTCGGGTGCTAAAAATTGATTTGGGTAGGCTGAGGGTTGAGGATTTACATGTTTTAGTAGGTTGACGAATAAAGCTTCCGAAGATGAGCAGAAGGCTTAGGAGTTGTTATGTTTTATTTTCCCTATGTTGTATTAAGTCTGTTATGACTGTTTAGTACTCTAGTCATCCAAGGGGGCATCTTCATATGTCTGTCTTGGCGTATTTATGTAATAATTATATTTGATCTGAACCTAGGGAACGTTTGAGATTATGTAACATGGATATGAAATGTTGTTTTGAAATGTAATCAGAAAAGTGTTTTAATCTATAATGATTTTATTTCATATTCAAGTGCTTCTGATATTATGGATACCATTAACATTACCGTATTTGGTCACTGGAAGTTAATACTATGGATGACTGCAGCATCTGTAACGCTTAGCTTCGGGCCTCCAGATAGGGATGTTACAACTTGGTATCAAAGCATAGGTTTATGATAAACTTTAAACTAAAATGATTTTTGAAAACATAATCCTAAGGAATTAGAGATAAGATCGAGGTATGGGATAACGCTACAATAACGTACTTATATTTGCTATATATAAGTATACGCTTTATCTCTATTCTCCTATCTCTCCTAGGATATCCTTCTATATTTTACGAGGCTAGAATACAGATATGGATGCTAGAAGTGGAAGAGTTAACCTTGGAGGGGGAAGCACCACTAAAAATGGAAATGCCAGACCAAATACGAGAAGGAACCAAGGTCAAGCACAAGCTAGAAATGTGGGTTTTGGAGTCCCGCAAGTTGACATGGGAGTAATGTATCAGTTCTTTATCAACATGATGCAGGCGGGTGTTGCTGCTAGAGTAGTTGGAGGAAATGGCGAAGGAGGAGTTCAGGGAGCTCCAATAGTCAACAATTATGATGTTTTGAGTAGGGATTACGCTCGGTTGGGAGGAAAGCCATTATTGGAACTGAGGATGCAATCGAAGTAGAGAATTGGCTGCTTCATTGTGAGAGGATTTTCGCTGATCTAGGGCTCAATGATGAGCATAAGATAAGGCTTGCTTCTAGACAGTTTCAGGGAGCAGAGTTATATTGGTGGAACAATGTTACGATTGATGTAAATGAAGAGACGATGACATGGGCTGAGTTTAAGAAGAGGTTTGAGGAGAAGTTTATGTCTGAGATTGCGAAGTCCGCTTTGCTCAGAAAGTTTGCTGAGTTGGAGCGGGGGAGATGACTGTGCTGGAGTATGCTACAAGGTTTGAGGAGTTAGCGAGGTATGGGTATGCTACTGTTGATACCATGATTAAGAGGAATGAGAAGTTCATCAGGGGTTGAAGCCTGAGCTTGCTAGAGCTATGTTATCGCATATTAGGGATCCTTGTGATGTTGTAGTAGAGATGGCTTTACGACATGAAGAGATGCTTCCTTTTCTGGAGAGAAATAAGGCAAAGGAAGTCCAGGTGGGGCAGAGTTAGAGAAGAAAGTTCTTCCATAAGTAAGGAGCTCAGAAGGTCGGAGCTGCAAAGAAGGGGAAGTCGGAGGTTGTCCGCTTTAAGTGTGACAAGAGAGGGAATTTTGCTAATGAATGTCGTTCTGGAGAGGGAAAGAAGGTGATCGAGAAGAAGAATATCATGTGCTTCAACTGCGATCAAATTGGACATTATAAGAACCAATGAAAGGTGCCTGCTAAGGACGGGAATGACAAATTATATGCATTGGAGCCAGCTACCTCGAGGCCAACCGTAGAGGAAAAAGGAGAAGCTGTGATGGGAGGTACACTTCTGATTCATGGTATGTCAGTTAACATTCTGTATGGTACCGGTGCATCACATTCTTTTATATCTCATTGTTTGGTAGATATGCTTAACCTAGAACCCTCATACTTAGTTACTTCCTTAAGGGTTGTAAATATGATAAGAGGGTATGCGATACTTGGGATAAAGTGTGACCACCTAGAGTTTGATTTGTTAGGTCATACCTTTGATTGCAGTGCATGTGTTTGATTTCGTAGGGTTTAGAATTATTTTTGGTATGGATTGGTTAAGTAAGTATGATGTTAGGATATTTTTCCATAATATGAAAATATTTCTTAGACACCCTGATTGTAGTGATCAGATTGTATATACCATAGAAAGCCCTAGCTGTGAGGTGAATGCTTTGTTGGGTGTTGTGGCGGTAGAAGACGAGTTGAATCGAGTTTTCATGGTTAGCGAATTCGTGGATGTTTTTGAACCCGTAGCAAGATTGCCATCATAACTAACCATTGAGTTTCGGATAGATTTGGTTCCGGGAGCAGAACCAGTGAGTAGACTACCAAGCAGGATGACATCTACCGAGATGAGGCAGTTGAAGGTGTAGTTAGTGGATTTGGATGGCAAGAATTTTATTAGGCCAAGTAGTTCACCTTGGGGAGCAGCCGCAATGTTTGCTAAGAAGCCGGACGGATCATTAAGGTTATGTATCAATTATCGTAAGTTGAACGAGAAGACGATAAAGAATCGATATCCGTTGCCTAGAATTGATGATTTGTTCGACCAGTTAAGTAAAGCCAAGGTATTTTTCCAGTTGGATTTGGCAACAGGTTTCCATCAGCTTAGAGTAGTAGAGGATAGTATTCCTTTGATGGCGTTTAGATCTTGATATGGATCGTACGAGTGGTTAGTGATGCTGTTCAAACTAACTAATGCGCCAGCATTCTTTATAGATTTGATGAACTGAGTTTTCCGAGAGCACTTGGATAGGTTCGTGTTGGTATTCATAGTTGATATTTTGATATACTCTAAGGATGAAAGAGAGCATGAAGTTAATCTTAGAGTGGTGCTTGAGACGTTGAGGCAACATCAATTGAAGGCGAAGTTTTCGAAGTGTTATTTCTGGAGGAAGAAAGTGAAGTTTCTTGGTCATGTAGTCTCATAAAAAGGGTTGTATGTAGATCTGACTAAGATCGAGGCGATGAATAATTGGAAGTGACTCGAGATAGTGACTGAGATAAAGAGTTTTCTTGGATTAGTTGGGTATTATCGAAGATTCATTAAGGATTTTTTGTGGATAGCAGTACCGATGACCAAGCTAACCTAAAAGGATGTGAAGTTTTTTTGGATCAATAGGTGTGAGGAGGCATTCCAGAAGGCGAAACACTTATTGACTAATGCACCTGTGTTAATTGCTCTGAAAGGGAATCAGGACTTATTAGTATATACAAATGCTTGTGGAACTGGGTTAGGAGCTGTGTTAATGTAAAGAGGTAAAGTGATTGCCTATGCTTCTCTATAGCTTAGAACGCATGAGGTGAGATACTTGATTCACGATATGGAGTTAGCTGTGGTACTTTTTGCATGGAAGGTGTGGAGACATTATCTTTTGGGAGAAAGATTTGAGTTATATACGAATCATAAGTACTTGAAGTATTTATTCTCTTAGAAGGAGCTGAATATGAGACAACAAAGGTGGTTGGAGTTTATAGCTGCTTATGATTTTGGAATTGAGTACACACCAGGAAAAGGCAACAAGGTTGTATATGCACTTAGCATGAAACATCAGAATGCAGTGTTGGCAATGATAGCCAAGTGGAAAGATTTGGAAGCATTGACGACATGTAGAGTACAGTGGAGATCTGAAACTGGATCTAGTGGAGAAAATGTAGTGTTATCATGTTTAGAAGTTCGATCGATGATGATCGAAAAGATTGCTTCTAAACAGATGGAGGATCCAGTATTAGTTGAACGGATCAAGAAGTTAAACGATGAAACCAAGAACGATGACCTGAAGTATTTTAGTCTTGACCAGAAGGGGTGGTTGAGAAAGAAAGGAAGATTGTGTGTTCCGAATGTGGGAGACATTAGGAAGGAAGTTTTGGAGGAATCCCATCGTTCGAAGTTCACTATTCATCCGGGAGGAACTAAGATATATCAGGACATGAAGATGAGTTTCTTCTAGGAAGGAATGAAGAGGGATGTAGGCTTATGGGTAAAGCAGTAACTGAACCGCCAACAAGAAAAGGCTGAACATCAGAAGCCAAGTGGGTTACTTCAGCCATTAGATATTCCAGTATGGAAGTGGGATTCTATTTCTATGGATTTTATAGACGAGTTGACAGAGGAAATGAAAGTATATGGGGTTATAGTAGACAGGTTGACCAAGAGTGCCCATTTCATTCCAGTTAAGTCAACTAGGACGGCACCTATTTTGGCTAAGTTATTTATGAAGAATGTAGTTAGACTGTATGGGATTCCTAGTAGTATAGTAAGTGATAGAGATTCCTTGTTCACTAGCGAATTTTGGAAGAGTCTACATGATACTTTAGGCACCAAGCTCAAGATGAGTATCGCTTACCATCCACGGACTGATGGGCAAATGGAAAGAGTTAACAAAGTCTTGGAAAATTTGTTACGAGCTTGTGTGTTATATTTTGGGGGGTCATGGGAAGACCATCTACACCTAGTCAAGTTTTCATATAACAACAGCTATCAGGCTAGTATAAGGATGGCACCGTTTAAAGCTTTGTACGGAAGGCCATGAAAATCTCCAGTTTGTTGGTTAGAGACCGAGGGTAGGTTAGTTCTTGGTCCGGATTTAGTTAGAGAAGCTGCAGAGAAGATTGAGTTGATTCGAGCTAGGATGGAGGAAGCTCGGTCTAGGCAGAAGAGTTATGCTGATAGAAAACAGAAGGATATAGAGTTCTGTGTTGGAGATCATGTTTTCATTAAGGTATCACCGATGAAAGGTGTAATCAAATTTGGAAGGTCTGGGAAATTTGCACCGAGATTTGTAGGATCATTTCCTATTATAGAAAGGATCGGGAAACTCGCATATAGAGTAGAGTTACCGAACAGTATGGCAAAAGTCCACGATGTTTTTCATATTTCTTATCTAAGAAAGTGTATTAGAGATCCGGAGACTACTATAGCACCGACTGTGTTAGAGGATTTAGTAATAGAACCGAACTTGACTATAGTTAGAAAGCCAGTCCGTATAGTCGCGAGAGATGAGAAAAGGCTAAGGAATAAGATAGTCAGATTAGTTAAGGTCCATTGGAGCGATGATGAGAGAGACTGTACTTGGGAGACTGAGAGCAGGATTTGATATGCTTATCCTGATTTTTTTGATGGTATGTTTTACCTTTTTGATTGATTTGTTGAGTACCTTATCGTAATTTCAAGGATGAAATTCTTTAAGGAGGGGAGGCAGTAACGACCCTAATTTTGATTAAAATTATTTAGGATATTTAATTAGTTAAATTAAATAAAATAATGTGATGATTAGGGGATTGAGATTTGTGTTATTAGAAAGGTAGCCGTGCCATATAACAAATGAACTAAAGGGGAACTAAAATAAAATAGGTAAGGCACATAGATAGGGGTAAAACATGAATAAGTATATTCTTATACCCTAAACCCTTAGTCATTCATTCAACACATTTATTTGCAAAAAAATTAAACATAAGAGGTCGGTCACCAATAAGGAAGAACAAGAAGAAGATAAAGCAATCAAAGGAAGGAATCTTAATCAATTCAAAACCATTCTCAAATCTCAACTCCTTAATCACAAAGCTAAGGTGAATAATGACTACATCTCATGTTTTTGATTGTTTTTGGTTTTATATTAAATCTGAACTATTTTCCAAGGTTTTGTCATGTTTTTTATTGTTCAAATGGATATATATGTTTGTTGATGATTTATGCTAATTCAAATGAATTTTATGATATGTTTTAATGGGACAACCCTATTAAATAACTTCCAAATGCCTTAGAATAATATCAGAAATGATATTTTAGAGAAGGGTTTCAATTTTCATAATTTTCTGAATTAATGTGGATTTAATATCAATTTTCTAGTGAAGAAAATGGTTATTTGGGTTTAAAATTAATTACGGTTAATATATGTATGTTTTGGGTCAGAATTAATATATGTTAGAAAACATGTTAAAATGATTTATGGAAATTTTTATATATTTTTCCTAAGTGTTTTAATAAGTATATAAAATTATTTAAGGTACGGGACTTAAGTGTTTTATATATTTATAAAAGGAGAAGGGCATTTTGTAAATAATTTAATTTTTTTATTTTAGAAATTTCGGCAATACTTTTAGAAAAGAAAATTAGCAACCCATCATGTTTTGACAAACAAGGAAGGTAGTTGAAAAGAATTGCTTTAAAAAGTTAAAAATAAGTTTATACATGTTATTTACATGTTTCGCCACTTTCGGCACCTAGCCTTCGACACCTTACTTCTGCCTCCATCTTCATCGAAACCAAAGCACAGGGTATCAAAGTCTTGGTACATAGTAAATTGAACATAGGTGAAAGGTACTGGGTCGAAACAAGGGGTTTCGATGGGGTCGAGGCCTTACTTTGTTTTTAAATGAAAATGTGTTTGCTTTGCTTTCGAAAGAAATGCTTTCGACATGGTTAGTTTTCGACTGGGTCAATTTTTTTAAAGGAATGGTTTTGAAAGAAGTTGCACCAATACTTTCGAAGGAACTACATAAGCAATTACCCTTGAGTAAATTTTTCTAGTGGGTGAATGACATAATGAGGGTGGAAAAGGTCGACATCTCCAGCGATGATGAGGAGAGCAGGCGGAGTAACAAATATGGTCCAAGTGAAGAAAATCGTCGAAGGAATGGTCGACAAGAAAACATAAGGAAGTGCATGGAAGATGGTTTATGCTCCAAGCTCTGGTACACAAATTATGCAACTTTGAATCAAGATATGGAAACAACCTATCTTGCCACTTGATATTGTGCGCCTTTCCAATAGCAAGCTCCTTCTCATTCTGGGTGAAGAGAGGAGCCTAAGGATAGTGGGAAGTATGGTGAATTCCACTAGTTCAATGGACACTCTACCAATAAGTGCCGACACCTTAAAAATGAAATAGGGTGGTTAATCCGCAAGGATATACTAGTGTAGAATGTGAGGCAGTGTGTAGAGCAACATAATTCTTGGCAAAATCCATCTATCCAACCCCAACGAATAGATGACAACAACGTGGTGGCAATCAACACATAAACACTATCAATCGATGGCAGCGCACATGTAGCCGGAAGTAGTAGAGGGGCACAGACCCGATATAGGGGAGATCTTGCCTTTTCCAACCATGTGTATTCAGTTGACTTCTGGGCCCTAAAGGCTCCTAGGGTTGAAAAAGAGAAGCGGACATCGCTTTCACCATAAAGAACAAGAGAGGAGTTGGCTTCACTATCGTGATCCCATGGTCATATCATTTAACCTTGTTTGCATGAAGGTTTCATAGGTCTTCATTGATAGGGGCAGCTCTATTAATATGATGCTCAAGGAAATTTTTTGACAAGAGGAAGCTTCCGACCTCTGGCTTCACTTCTTATGCACTGCCTATCTATGGATTCGAGGGTGTTAGCATAGTACCCCAGAGGACTTCCTCGCACATAATTACTTTCTTCCAAGAACCTATAGCCAAAATCCAAGTAAATTTTGTTGTAGTGGAATGCTCGTCCGCATATAATATCGTAATAGGTAGACCTACATTAGTGGAGCTAGTAGTAATTTGTGGCCTACTAGCAGCTAGCAATGAATTTCCTAACCAAGGGTAGAATAAGGTGCATACGCAGCAACCAACATGCCTCTAGAGATTACTATAGCATATCGCTCCAACAAGAAAAAATAGGAGTCGGCTTGCTACAAAAAGAGTTAGCAATGATCAACGAAGGTACACCTAAGAGAACGCGAGAGGCACTCAGCGCTCATGTTCATGTCGGGACACCCCTAAAGCATCAGAATCAAAGCATCCACAAAACCACCACCCTTAAGAGAACATGCAAGCCAATCAATGCTTTTATTTATGTGAAGGGGGAAAACTACATGGATGATGGGGATTCATTCCCTAGCTAGCCTATGCAAACAAAGGAACTCATACAAATTTAGAACAAGCCTACACAAACAAAGGAACTTCTACAAACTTAGAACAAGCAGATTCAACATAGTTGGAAAGTAGGAATGATAAACACAACTAATTCCACCCTCTTAATGTCGGCGAACTCATCTGTTAGAGCTGGGGGCAACCATAGCTCCTAAGTTTGAGCATAGACATCCATCCAGGTCAAGGAAATATTGGAGCTTATAATCGTTAATCATTGAAGCTTATAACTGCTACAAAGTTATTGAATTGCTTCACAACAAGTGCAGATACTTCAAGACCGAAAACTTCTTAGTTGTTATCCTTTCAGCTACCTCTAACTGAGTGGGCGTAAGTTTCTTTCTCCAATATTCTCTCCACAATTGGGTTTCTTTACCCATGTGCCTAACTCTTTTTTGTATCCTTCACATATCTTTCCGTTTGAGAAATAACGATGAATATGTTGATACTCTCAATTTCCTAAAGGGAGTTGATTATGAATTCCACACTACCACTTACTTTCTTACCAATGAGAGGCTTCTCCAATATGGTCTTCTACACCTCGGTAAACATGTTATTCCTCTTTAATGCCCTTCTAAGAAACCTCGAACTATGGTCTATTCCTCTTCACCTATTCATGATCATGACTGTAACGACTGTAATTTTGATTAACATTATTTAGGATATTTAATTAGTTTGATTAAGTAAAATAATATGATGATTAAGGGATTCAGATTTATGTTAATAGAAAGGTAGTCGTGCCATATAACAAATGAACTAAAGGGGAACTAAAATAAAATAGGTAAGGCAAATAGATAGGGGGTAAAATAGGAATAAGTATATTCTTATACCCTAAACCCTTCAATTCATTCTACACGTTCATTTGCAAAAAAAACTTAAACATAAGAGGCCGGTCACCATTAAGGAAGAACAAGAAAAGGATAAAGCAATCAAAGGAAGGAAGCTTAATCAATTCAAAACCATTCTCAAATCTCAACTTCTTAATCACAAAGCTAAGGTGAATAATGACTACATCTCATGTTTTGATTGTTTTTTATTTTAGATTAAATCCAAACTATTTTGCAGGGTTTTGCTATGTTTTTTATTGTTAAAATGGATATATATGTTTGTTGATGATTTATGCTAATTCATATGAATTTTATGATATATTTTAATGCGAAAACCATATTAAATGACATCCAAATACCTTGCATTTTAGAATAAGGTCTTTAGAGATAGGTTTCAATTTTCGTAATTTTCTGAATTAATGTGGATTTAATATTAATTTTTTAGTGAAGAAAATGGTTATTTTGGTTTAAAATTAATTACGGCTAATATATGTATGTTTTGGGTCAGAAATTAATATATGTTCGAAAACATATTAAAAATTATTTATGGAAATTTTTATAGATTTTTCCTAAGTGTTTTAATAATGATATAAAATTATTTAAGGTATGGGACTTAAATGTTTTATATATTTATAAAAGGAGAATGGGCATTATACTTTAGCTAGTAGCCCTTTCAATGGTTTCGAAAGGAGTACTTTCAATGGTTTCAAAAGGGGTACTTTCAAAGGTTTAATTGTTTTCATCAACAAGTAAAGTATATAACATGGCAAGGTGATTTGAGTAAAGCATAGAGTATATTTTCCTTGTTTAAAATATGATTTGAAGGTTTAAATCAATTTGAGAGAAAAAAAATTCAAGGAAAATTTTAAGGGTAAATGACCCTAAGTAAAATGACTTAGATATTAAAATACCAGATGGGACTGGTATGGGGTCGCGCCCTATACTTTAGCTAGTAGCCCTTAGCTAATATAAGTCCAAAATTCTAGTTTGTAGGGCTTTGTCACAGGTAAGACTAAAATGATGTTACACAGAAAGGAATATATATGTACAGAGATAGGTTATTGGTGAGCTCGCAAAACCATTGGGATCAGTTGACCCTGGGAGAACTAAGTTAGGGAGAGACCGTCCAGAAGAGGAGTATCTAACATAAGTTAGATTATTTGTTCATTTTGTCTGGTAAGGTCGAGTAAGCCAAAGGTTAGTAGTTAGCCAAACAAAACTATTATGTTCGGACAGATAGTCCATTTATTACCTAATTTGTATGCATACATGATATTTTTTTATTGTTTTAACCAGTTTTGGTTGCAAGATTAAGATTTGCAAAAGATATGTTTTAAAAGGATATTAGTGAGGGGAAACCCGTTCCACTAAGCGGCGTGTTCTCACTTAATATCATATAACTGGGATGTATAGTATCATTCACACTAGGCTTTATGTCTGAATCGAATTTTATGTTTTCCCCCTTAAACTCATGGGTGCTCAAAATTGATTTGATTAGGCTGACGGTTGAGGATTTACAGGTTTTTGTAGGTTGACGAATAAAGCTTCCGAAGACGAGCAAGAGGCTGATGGCTTGCTATTTAGGAGTTGTTATTTTTTATTTCCGCTGTGTTGTATTAAATATGTTATGACTATTTAGTACTCTGGTCATCCAAGGGGGCATCTTCATATGTTTCTCTTGGCGTATTTATGTAATACTTATATTTGATCTGAACCTGGGAAACATTTCGGATTATGTAACATGGATATGAAATGTTGTTTTGAAATGTAATCAGAAAAGTGTTTTAATCTATAATGATTTTATTTCATATTCAAGTGCTTCTGATATTATGGATACCATTAACATTACCGTATTTGGTCACCGGAAGTTAATACTATGGATGACTGTAGCATCTATAGCACTTAGCTTCGGGCCTCTAGATAGGAGATGTTGTAACAATGATGATAATTATGGGGCAATGAGGGCCATGGAGTCTAGGTGAGCATAGGTGAGGAAGAAGTGAGGATTGAAGAGAATGTGGTAGGATAATGAGATGAAGGAAGAGGAGGTGAAGAAGGTAGATGAGAAGAAAAGGAGGAAGAAGAAGTGGAAGAGGACGAAGGAGATGATGAAGATGACGATGATGAGGACTTCGGTCTAGGCGACAATGATTCATATGGGAAGACATCCCCCGAAGGCGATAGAGTCCCTGTCCAGTCTCGTCTGAAGTGCTTGGTGATTAAATATTCCTAATGTGCTTTGGTCCAAGTCTAGGATCAATCGGTGAGGCGACACCGCCTTTGGGTTCCTCCGAAAACATCTTTGGCTCATTTGGTGAACTTGGCAATCTTTCAACCTTTGGTACAGGAGGCATTACTTTTAAAGACATTTTGAACACAAGCCCCGGAGAATTTAACTTCCCATCTAGGGATCTTCTTGTTGACGATGATGAAACTCCATCTTTCCGAAGCCATCAAACAGGTCCATAGAGTATTTAAGGAAATACTAGCACTTTAAATATTTCCTGGACCATGAACACCAACAGTGTACACTCGTTTTTAATCCATGCATTATTTCTGATATTCTGCTTCTTCCTTTTAGGTATAATGGGTAGATCGCATGTGCTATCTTTGCAAGGGTGTGAGTTAGTATTGTGCATCGACTCCATACATTTACACACAGAGTCCTAGCTCACACCAGGAGTATAAAGGCAAGAGAATGAGTAGAAAAGAGAAAGAATGCCAAGACGAGAAGGAGAAACTAAGGCATCAAGAAGAAGAAAAAGAGCGCTATGATGCAAAAAAGAAATAACACTGTTATGATGATCCATGAGGTCTTTGTGACCACTTTGGGCATGACTCGGGTGCCTCCCAATCGAGTAGCCACTCTCGGACTCCTCAATAGCAACCTTTGTCTGCTCTATTCCCTGTTACTACTATTTCTACCTCCTACAAAACCAAAGAAGTTTCAACCCATGCAACTCTACCTCCACCCCATGTAGGCCCATCTACAGCTATGGTACTAGGATGCAGGCGAACTTGCCTGACACAGCCTAGTGGAGATCATGTTTGATTACAATGCTGAAGATATCACATTTCAAGAGGCCAACCGAAAGGTAGATAGGGCTAAGTAAACTTTAGACCAGTAGCTTGAGTGGAAGTAGCTGGCCAAGGGCCTCTATTATGTAAATAGAATCAACTTGATGCTCGTCCAATCATTTAAGTTAGAGAGAAAGGATCATGACAGGATGACGACAGGCTATAAAATGAAGCTGGCTAAACTTACGAAAGAAAGAGATGACGTGCTGAAATTAGTCAAAAACTCGAAAGAGTTAATAGAGGAAATGCCAAGAGCCCACATACAGGTCATGAATGTCATGAAAGATCAAATTAAAGCTGCTCATTAAGAAAACACCAAGCTTACAACATAAAGGCCAAAGAGGAAAAACTAAAGGCCCTCCATACTAAGATCGATAGCCTTAAGACCAGTTTAAAAGCTAAAATGGATTCCAAAGAACAAGCTCAAACTGACCTAATTGAAGCCAGAGAGGAGACGGCAGAACTTACGACTACTCAGGCTAATGAGGAAATAAATGCCACTCTCCGGTAATTCTTCGTCAATGGCATCGAGAATAAGAATCTGAACTGGCTGAGGGAGAATTATGCTATCACATTAGCCGGCATCTGGGAAGAAATACTCTATAGAGCTACTACAGTTGGCGAAGACCGAAGAGACATATAAGTCTCATTTTCTGGAAGAGGAGGACATCGTGGTCTTGGAAAAGGGAAAAGCTATTATGGTCGCATAGGATGCAATAGTAGGGAAGGCAGCTATTGAGGCTCCTGCTAGATTCGGCACATTGGATCAATCAGGATCATCCACTCCCACACTAAAGAGCCTGCAATAAAGATCGCAACTTCTATGGTGGTCACCTTGAAGGCCCCTGTTACTGACTCCTCTATTGATTATGCAAGTGCCGATGCTCCTCATTCCCCTCCTTTGACTATCAAATCGACTAAGTCTTTCGCCGAGCTAAGTGAAATCATTAAGTCCCCAATCAAAGAAACTCCACCTAGCCATGGTGTTTTTCTCATTAAAGGGCATCGCTATCTTGTACTATTCTATCTATCAAGTTATAGGTCATACATCCCTGCCTCCTCTGTCACCATTTACTTAAGGCCTAGGCCTGAATGCTATTTCTGCTACCTCAACCTCTGTCGCCATTGAGTCGATCATTCCAGCTCTCCCTTCTAGCTCCGACCCTAGTCCCAACTCTCAAAAGATATTTTCATTAAGAATAAGCAAGCAATCAATTTTACTTGTAGTAAAATTAGTAATTAATAATAAATATTAAATAATTACTTTTAATATTTAATATTGATTATTTATGATTATCATTAGATAATTAAGAAGTAAATAATAATTAATAATTAAGGCTAATATTTACTATTTAATAATTAATTTTAATTAATTAAGGATTAATAAATAATAATAATTAAGGGTAATATTTATTTTTAGTATTTAAAAATTATAAATAATAATTATATTTAACTTATAATATATATTTTTTAATTGAAAATTTTTAATTTTCTAAAATAAATTTAAAATTATTGGTAAAAATCAAAACAAAAGTTTGAAATTCATAAAGTTTTATTTTAGCATATTCATCATATTTTCTTTTGTAACTTACCTTTTTAATATATTCCAATTTTATTTTGCCGTCGAATACAAATTTTTGGCTCAAAATCCAAATATTTGGTGTCCTTTCTCAATTTTTGACTTCAAATCCCAATTCCCGCCAACCCTTCCCCAAACACATACACATAAAATATCCCCCACACATACACACACAAAATTCAACTACATTCCAGCATGCCTTCTCTACATTCAAAACAAAATAGAAAAATAAAATTGTACGGAAAGGATCTTAATTGAATCGTCCTAAGAAATTTTAGGAAATGATAGTCATTATATGACTAATTTATGTTGTGTACATAAATATATTGTGAACTATTGCAAAACCAGATTAATATAAGGCAATTCATAAAATGCTTATGAATGCCTGTTTCGTTGCACTGAGAAATAACTGTTATTTCAAGAAATATTAACTTCGTAGTGAAGAAATTTCTTTAAGAAATTATTGGTATAAATAAATTTGGATATAATCTAAAGATAAAACTTATTATAGGGGATGAAATGAAATTGACCGAACCTAAATGAACACAAATACATTAGAACGTCTAATGAGTATTCTTGTACATTAAAGAGAAATTGTGAGTTTCTTGTCAATGTCATGAAAAATTATCCTCGGTTGTTTAATTAAACCATTAAGAGTATTGACTCTATGATATGGTATGATGCCTAAATCCCAAATAGATTCCAAGTATATTATCAAAATTTGATTTTGATAGTTGTATCCGAAAAGATATGATCCATTGGCTGCAAATGTGTCTTTAAGAGAAAGACAAATGTAGTTGTTATATAGTGAGCCACATTGATAAGAGTAATACCATGAATTTCAATTGTTGAAATTAATGTAACAGATTCACCCTTCGATGTGCTCAAGTTGTTTTGGATTTTACTCACAAAATTATCGCATGCATGACTTTATTTGTGGTACGTTGTGTTGAAACAGAAAAGTCTAAATAATGATTTGAGTAAACTATTTACACATAATAACTAAAGTGTCTCAAAGTTAGTGGGAACAATATTGAGTTTGTGAATTTTTGGATATGATCCAAGAACAGATACGAAATTGTTGCTTGAAAGCATCAAAATTGAACATGTGTTTTGATAGAAATATCAAGTAGTTTGATTGCAATCAAAATGTAGATGAAGCGTGTGCTTATAAGAAAGAAAGTTAAAAGGTACATAAATATTTCTAAACCATAAGTAAGCAACACACTGGTGATTGTTAACAATGTACTTGTGTTAAATCAGCTTTAGTTGTTTTAATACTTGACATTGGATTTGTAAATGATGTCTTTATACTATAAAGATATTATGAATGTCCCAAATGATATGCAAGGATACTTTATTAAAATGTTTAATACAGAACATGTAAGATGGATTCTTTATGCATCGGCAATAGGAATTATCATACATGTTATGTTGTCTATGATATCGTGACTTGTTTATGTATTTGATACATGAAACAAAATATCAAATCCAAATAGATATCACTGAATGGTTGTTTGAGGTGTTCCTGTGTATTTATGAAATACTTGAACATTATTTACAGCAACGGACTCCTTATGAAGGATTTCAAACTCAAACTTCATAATGATATTAAGTATAATATATCAATAATAAATTCAAGTTAAGAATCTTTAAGTTGAAAATGTTCCAATTAGAAGAGATTGTGGGTGATTCAGTGAAAAGGCTAAGTATATTGACTTGAATAGCGCCACAATAAAAGCAATGTATATATAATAAATGCAAAAATTATAACTTAGCCAAGGGTGATTCCAAATGTTGAGAATCCCATAACATTGTTATATGATAACAATATTGCAATATAGTTCGTAATAGAACTTAGAGCTCATTAGAAGTTCAGAGGCATACTCCAAATTGTTCCACAAGATAAAACAGTTTATCTGCATTAGGGAGAGTTGATTGACATGGCATATAATTGAAGCATAGTAACATACCCATTCACCGAGAGACTGACCCGATTAGTTTTTAAGGAAATCGATTGGAGAAGTTGGAATAAGATTTCATAATTGACCCTAAGTGCAAGTGGGAGATTGATAGAGTTAGGGGTATGTCCTAAGGGGCAATTATGTAATTGGTTACATATATCTAACTTGATAACTCACTTAGTCAAAATAAAAGACGTTTTCGTTCTAATATATACTTAATATAATGTGTTATATTAATTAATTAATTTAATTAAACCTATATTTATTAGAAAAATTATAAATGGTATGTTTTGTGATAGTAGTTACAAAGTGTTGTAACAACGAGTAATTTATCACAATAAAAATAAATATACCATTTTAAATATTACTAGTCAAGATATATCAAGACCGAATATTGATACATCTGTTGTGACTAGGGTAAGTAACGCCTTCTAAATGTTGGATAGTGTAATAATCATGGCTGATGAGAGCACCAAGGGGTTACGTACCGATAGTTATTGGATAACCATAGAATGACTCACTCGATAGTTTTTTGTTGGTTAATTAACTAAAGTCAAACAGAAAATATCGATGTGACAAAATTTCACAATTCTCTTGACTTGAGAATACTGTTGATCTTCAATATGGAAACTCCGCTTTAACTATAGTTAAATTGTGGCGCGACGTCCATCGAACGACTGTAGTTGGGTTAAGTGGAAGCATTGGAAGTGAAACACTATGCAAGAGAGGATTTGTCTCCTTAGTTATGTAAGGATAGTATCACGATTAGTCAACTTAAAGTCAAAGACTATGGTCAGAGCATTTCAGTTAATAATAATTGCTATTATTGAAACAAGGACTTTGTGTTTGGACTATAGAGTTGAATATGGATGATATTGGAGTTTTGACCATTACCAAATTATATAAGTCCAAAGTGATATAGTTTTGATGACGAGAATTTGATGTAAACAATTTCCATAACCGGGTAATGCTTAACAAAATAAAGTTAGATTTTATCAAAGCAAAGTAATTGATAAATTTGGCCAAAATATCACACCACTTCCTATGTAACGTGTGAACATTAATATTCGAATAGTTTGATATTAATCGCAGACCAAATTTACACCTAACGGGTCACACAACCGAAACGATGAATATTCATTTAACCAAACAATTTAATTAATATGTAATAGTTAAAAATTAATTAAATTATTTAATATTGATGAAATATTGATTGTATAATTTTATTTTTATTTTATGAACAAATATTATTAAATATATTTGTAGTAGTTACAAATATATGAATTGATGTACGATATCAATACGCATTTAAATTGGATTTAAATGCAAAACATTTTGTCCGGGCTTTCAACGGGTTTTAAGCCCATCTGGGGTTTGGTTAGTTCGGCCAAGATAGAGCAACATAGGGGGCGGCCATATGATGGTTGGATGGGCTAAGGTTTGGATGGATAATATATAAAGAATTCATAAGAGATTAAAAGGATCTAGATCCTAACCTATCTTAAATATATCCTCTATATAAGCATCTCAACCCACACATTAGAGAACTTTTTGAAACCTCCTTACTCCCTTCCTCTGGTCGAATTCTAGTCCTCCTTACCTCTCTATTTCCAAAGTTAAATCAAAGTAAAAATAGAAATTATTCGATAGTTGGTGGTCATCGATTTAGGGACTAGCACTTTACTAGATTGGAAACAAGTTCAAGGAGTATATCTCATCATTTCAAGCTGTACTTATAGGCATTAGTGGTAAGGTAAATTTTATGATCTATTAATGATTATTAATATGTACATAGTTGTAATGATCCGGAATTTTATCACTTTGATTTGTGAATATTTGATAAATTTTAAATATTCAATTAATTATTTTTAATAATCAAATAACCCTCATTTAATTAATAAATAATGATGGTGAACTCATTTTGAATATGTGTTTACATAAATAAAAAGTTCTATGAAAAATTGAAAATGTGACTGAAATTCATTTTCCAGATTTTTTACTTTTTATCGAATGGAAGTTGGCGCAACGTTGTTGCACACTTATGTACACATTTATATCACACACTTGCACAAATAATAAAAATTCAAATAGTATCAAATGGATTAATTAAAACAAAGAATCATTAGTCAGTTCTAGAATATAATTAAATGAAGTATTAGGAAAAGTGGACTTTTTGTGTACAGATTTGTGTGCATTTGTACAAAGGAAAAGATCTTCACATGACATCATGTACTAGTGTACATGGAGGAGATGTACCTTTGCTTAAAATAAGGAGGGGTATTGGACAGCAAAGAGGTCTTTTGGCAAAGGGGCATTTAAAGTCATTTTCTATTTTTTCAATTCTATAAAAAGAGCACCTTTACTTTATTTTTCCATTTTACTTCATTTCTCCATTTTTGCTCTCTTTTCTTCATCCCTTCTTCACTACTCTTCCACCATAGTTCCATAAAAGAAATCGCCTTAAAACACTTTTTCCCTCTTCAAAACATTTACACAAGCCACTAAAAATATTGCTACTACTCTCTACCATCAAAAGTTCAAAACTTAAAAGCCAAAACCACCTTTTTGTTGGGCCATGAGCTTAGGGCGCTAGGGGAGAGCCATTATCGAGTCTAGTGGAGAAAATTTTGTGGCTTGGCATTATTGTATGATGGTAGAAAGAAAGTAGTGATCTTTGGCAAAGTTTGAAGCCAAGACAAGGTCGCTTGAGCCTCTCCTTAGCCTTAGCCGTGAGCATGTGTGGAGTAGGGGAGGAGTTTTCTATGGCAAGCCAGAGGTGTGCAATTGTGGAGGTGTTTGTTTGGAAATAGGAGAAGGAGGTAGCTTTTTGGAGGAAATTTGGTGAGCTTTAAAGTGAGATAGTTGATTTTGAAATAGCTTTAAAAATGATGTTCATGTTGTAATAATTTATATTGACTTGCTTGTGTATATTGCTTGTTTGGATTTGATTCCCGCCTAAAAGCGGATGGTTTAAATGACCATTGTTTTGTAGGGGACAAAAGAAAGGAAATGGAAGTTAAAGTGTTTCTTAGCGAATAGGTGCTGCAGGAACACTTTGAAAGATTCAGTTTATGTAGAGGGATCTAACAAGATTCCTCGCAACCATTGATTTATGTTTCATTTATATATGTATACAAGAAATGCTTATATGCTATAGTTTGGTAATGTTGAATATGACTTGGAATAATTTGAAAAGTTGACATCTTCGATATGAAAATAATTGGTAGCTTTGTTTAAGTACCATGATGGCTACTAAGCCTTTTCCGTATTTGCTAAGTTATTCTTATGGATTTTTAAAATCGACTTCAAACTTTTATTTTCAAGTAAAGTGTTTTCTATACTTATAGTGGCTTAAACATAGAAAGAAGTTGTGTTTAGAAGTTATTTTATTTATAAAATAAGGTTTGAAAAGTTATGGTCCATATAGCGATAGTCGCTATGAATGCACTATGGAAATCCATAATTTTAGTAAAGTAAAATGAGGTTATCTATTTTAGATATTTTGTAAAAAAATTCTAGTGTGTTTTATAAAAGTTATATAAGTATTTTAAAAGGATTTTGGAGTTTTAAATATATTTTTGAGTTTTTAAACAAGTGCTTTACTTAAAAGAAACCCCTTTACTTTTTCAAAGTCGAATTCTTTTTAAAAGTGATGGTTTTTAATTATGATTTGGATGGAAGTTTAAACTTTGTTCAAAAGTGTTTAAAAGAGGTTTGAAATTTATATAAGTGATTTAAAGATTTATTTGATATAATAAAGCAAGTGATACTTTATAAAAAGAGAAACTCTTTTATTTCTAGGTCAAATTCTTTTCTAAAAGTGGTGACATTTTAAGCGATGTTTGAATGAAATTTTAAATTGTGTTTTGAAAGTGGTTTAAATATGACTTTAAGTAAGAAAAAAGCATGGATTACAACATCCTTACTGTAGTAAATGTTTCCGAGAAAAGAAAGGAGATCATAGACTATAACATTCTTGTTATAGTGAATGGTTTCGGGAAATTGGAAAAGAAGTTTGTTTATAACACTTTTGAATGTCAAAAACATGGCAAGTGTAAGGCATTTGAAATTGGAAAAGAAGTTTGTTATAGTGAATGGTGTTATAGTGAATGGTTTCGGAAAAATGTCAAAAACATGGCAAGTGTAAGGCATTTGATTTCTACAAATAATCCTTTTGAAAGTTATGGTGGTATGAAAAATCTTCTTTTCAAACTTAACACCAAATTCCGAGGTAGGGAAACTCGCCTCTATCTATGAGAGTTTAAGAATGTACATCGAGGCAATGATAGTACGTTAACTTGTCTAACTATATTGTAAATCGAGGAATAGTACAAGTTTGAAACTAGAAAGTGGTGGTAAGTATATTTGGTCTAATTTCTATACGATCCATTTACTTACACCAAAGGTGTTTTGGGTTTATTATTATTGATGTTTTTAAGTGACATTTGTCTTAACCCAATTATGTATGTTTTTAAGATTTTGTGAATATACTTATACCGTTAAGATAAGTATATGGATACTTTTTCTAAGTAATGAAAGTATAGTGTTTTGTGAATATACTTATACCGATAAAATAAGTGTATTAATATCTTTCCAAGTGTTTACAAAGTGATTTTAAATAATGAAAGGACTAATTAAAGAGGCTTAGTGGTTGGTTATGTGCTTAAATCATGCTTGGTTTTCCGTATGAAATTAAATCTCCGATTGGATTATTTGCTTATTTGATAGTTAAATAACCGACTATCAAATCTTTGCAAGTTTTGAAACTATCAATTACTGGTTCAGAGAGATAGGATCAGATAAGCATTAGTTATCCGAAAACCACTTCGAACTGACATCTTGAAGATAATGGAAATCAAAGATGGAGTTCTTTGAAGTGCAATGGCTACTTGCTACTAATCCTAAGGGTGATTCCAAAAAGAATGTAGTAGAAGTAGTGCCTTTGGTTTGTTAAGATCCTAAACAACTTGTATGGATAAATGTTGGCACTACATTTTTTCCTGGAGGGTGGTGTTAGCATTCCAAATGGGATTTGCTAAAAAGGTAAAACATAGCCTCAAGCCTTACACTCAAGAATGACTAAAACATATGATTTTCCTTAGGATTATGTGGTTCGCTACCATTATGGTATGATCATCACTTGTTTCTAGATTGATATTTACAGATTATGTATGTTGGGCCCACGGAAATGGTTTGTTAAGTTGGTACTCAAGGGTGATGATCATATTTGGTACTATCCAAGAAGGGGTAGGCCGGTCCATGATTCGCAAAGGAGCAATGTTTGTAGCCTCGGTACATTTTTTATAGAGGTGTACTATGACGGGTGGTACTCCAGTAGCCCTGTCATTGATGGAACCCATTTTCCAATACATGCCTTAGGGACTTAGTTGTGCACCAAATATGTTGGAAGGTGAGATGCTAGCATTTCGGTTATGTTATATATTTATTTTAACCCTATACATTATTATAATATCACAATATTTTCTAATAAAAATGGTTTGGTTATCGTAAGCTAAAAACTCATCCGTGTTTATGTGTGGCATGATTGTATGAAATACCTTTATTTTTAAAGGATTTTATAAATATAAGAATTCATACGATTTGAGTTTCTCACGCCGATTTACCAGACTGATCCGGGTGTTATTTTCTTATAATACTCGGGTCAGACCCGAGTATATTTTTAGATTTAGTTATGGATGCTTTTGGGATTCAAGAGACGAGCTGGATGCCTCCAAGATGCGTATTTTATTTTCCACTGTATTACTTGTTTACTTCATCAGCACTTAGAAGGACAGGCTGTTATAACGTTCTAGGTCGATGATAGGTTAGTTTACTCTGATTGATGTATGTATATTATAGTTTTCTTTTATAAAGTCCATTGGTATATTATATATTACTCGTATTAGTGTGAGATTCTATTTTGTCTTTTCTTTTATTTCACCCCCATAATTTGCCTTTTCGGCATTTAGAAGCTCAGCATGTGAATACCGTGGATGTATTAGTGCAAACTTTTAAGGGTTGAAAAGGCAGGTCGCTACAGCTATATCAGAGCTTAGGTTGAACGAACACCTGGGCTTTGGTGGGATAAACTCATTAGAGGTAAGGTAAGTGACACCTCAGAATGAGTTGAGTGTATTATATATACGAGAGTGTATTTGCTACTGCTATAAAAACATATTGTGTCAATTGGTCTATAGAGTGCTTATCGGTTCTGGTTGATGCACCTGATCAATGTTATCGATAGGCATTCCTAAACACTTGAACATGGCAAACCGACACACAAATTTTGAAATTTGTAAATGAAGAAATTTTACCTAAAATTATATTTTATATATAAAAGAATAATTTTCAAAAATTGATATAGTTATTTATGATGTATTTGTTTGTTAGGAAAAGATAAAATTCAATTATTATCATTTATTTTTTGATTAGTCATGCTCGTTCAGTTTAGGAGTATTGACTATTGCTTGTTGATTGATTATTTATGCTCATCTAGTTTATGAACATTTATTGGTTTGATTTAGATTAAATACGGACACCTTATGAATTAAGTTTTATAATTTGACTATAAGGTGTTCCGTAGTAATGTTGTTATAAAGTTTATTTTGATATAAGAAGGATTGATTTTATACAAATTTGATTTTATAAATCAAGTTTATAAAACGTGTTTTATAAATGAAGAGGATTTTTGAGAATTAAAATTTCGATGTTTCCGAAAAAGATTTCAAATGATTTTTGGAAAATAATAATAATAATATTACTTGAAAATATTTATAAGTATAAATATTTCAAAGAGAATTTTAATGTAAGTATATTTTCTTTGGATAGTTTGGGGAATGACTCTCGATTACTTTTGTGGTGATTTGAGTAGTCTTCTAAATGACAATCGGATGTTTGCTTAGGCGAACGTTGTAGTGAACTTAGTAAATTATTCCCTTTGTCATTGTATGATCGAAACAAGTTCGAATCCGAACGAACCTAAAACAAGTAATAGATATTTTGCTAAATTATTTATATAGAAATATATACAATATTGTTTCAAAATAGGATTCGAAAAAGAAGAAGTATTTTTATTTTAACTAGTTCGAGTGGCTCGAAAACGACTAAAAATGGGCAAGGGATGTGTTCGGATGGTAAGCACTTCTCTTACGTATTACCCTTCCTGGTAAGGGGATGTATGATACTACTTGGTAGGACCCAGTTCTTGGTATCATTTTGGGGTTACTTGATCTATATGTATATTATATATGGATTAATATATAGTATCATTTCAAAAAAGGTTTTGAAGTAAAAACCGAGTATTTAGTTCTTAAATTTCCTTAAAGAAAATGGATTCAAAGTAAAAAGATATTTTGATAAAAGACTGTGTTTATAAATGAAATTTTTGATATAGGTTTATATCACTCTTGATTTGAGAAGAAATAATTTAACACAAGTTTTAACGGGTTAAGTTTAATACGAAGGTTTAATAAACTTTGTTTATCAAACCATATCTTTTGTTTAACATCTAAGTTGTATAAACTTTTTGGTGTTATTGAATCAACTAATAAACATCTTTACCTTAGAGGTGTCTAAGGAACAGTAGACTCTAGGACCAAGTTAGATACTGGCATCCTACTCTTCTTAACAAGTTACCAGACCAGATGGGTAAAGGGGTCTAAAAGGTCAACTCAATTTTAAGACCTGGATTTATTTTGGGCCTACATCTGAATTTAAAAAAAGGATAAGATTAAATAAGATAGTTGTATATACTCTCAGGAGTTAGTAGGGTATTATACAAGTTTAAATCTTAAGTTATGTTTTATGAAATGTTTTCATAAATAATTTTGGGAAGTAAAAAGAATTAGAATAGTATAATTATTAAGTTATCCTAAAGGAATAAAACAATAAGTTTGACTTGGATCATTTTATTTGCATGACCTTTCTAGATCCAGAGTTCGGTTACATGATTTCTAAGTGACATACATCAGTCCGAACTATGCATTTTTGCTCGATTTCTCGATGGAGAGTACTTGAGAAGGATTATTAGGATAACGTGATAGTTTAGAACTATGTAAGGAAAAAATAAGTATCAGATCAAAGAATCAGATCAGGGTCCCGTAATGGAGAAGTTAAGTGATCTATAATAGTTTGGGTGAGAGATTTATGTATCCGAACAAGCGATCAGATCGAATTTTGCATATGGATGATTCATGCACATCATTGGGCTTAAGTAAGAACGTTAAGTATTAGTATGATTGGTTTCTTGGTTGTATGTTTTTGATGAAATTTTACGGTCGAATTTCTTTTAAGGGGAGAATAATTAAGTAACGACCCAGAATTTTATCCCTTTGATTGGTGAATATTTGATAAATTTTAAATATTCAACTAATAATTTTTAATAATCAAATAATACTCTTTTAATTAATAAATAATGATGGTGAATTCATTTTGAATATTGGTTTAAATAAATAAATAGTTTGATGATGTTAACCATAAAACCCACTTAGGAAGAAAGGTACGAAAGAAGATAAATAAAAATGCCCGACTCTACTGAAATTATAGGCATGGGTTTCGACAAGGATCATGAAAGAATGCTTTGAAGGCATTAAGAGAGCTTTCGAAGGAATCGCAAGCACCATGCGCCCTCACAAGTGATAAAGAATGCAAAAAGCTTTCGAAAAAGATGAAAAGGAAGCGAGGCTACCTTTCCCACTTTATTCGAACCTTTCGATGCGAATGGATTCGCGAATATAGAGAAAAGTAAGGATGGGCTCAGAACCCCTTTCGAAGGCAATGAATAATAACCTTTCATATGCGTGCCAAACCTTTTGAAACCAAAGGTTTTGCCTTCATTCAAATCACTCGAAACAACCCTTTCGAAAGCATAGTCGAGCCTTTCGACCTGGTCGAAGCCTATGACATTAGGAAATGGTTCCACATCAATTCACAAGCATGCATTTAGAAGCAACCTACTACGTCGGAATCATCAATACTTCAACACCTTCGAAACCCTAATAAACAACTTATCGACAGAGTCAGGAGCTCTTATCTTTACTTCTTATGACTACAAAGCAACACGAAGAGAAAAGCGCATCTGTGGCCCTTTCGACGACTTTGAAAATTCGGGAAAAAGCATAGAGAAGGAACACTTAAAACTTAACAACAACAAAAGATGGACAAAGGACCCTTTTGACAAGGTCGAAAGGTTTGGAACAAGAAGATGAGAAGTGCAAGGATGAGTTAGAGAACTCGAAAAGAAAGCCTTTCGACAGCATTGAAAGCAGGCAAGGCCTTTCATCCATGTCGAAAGGAATGATGTGAAAGATAAAGTGACCTTTCGACTGGTTTGAAAGCATTGGCTCGAAAAGGGGCCAACCTGCATCTATAAATAAAACCCAAGGGGTCCGATTTTGGGGACCGGATTTTGGAATCCAAACCTCATCTCTTTTACTTCTGCTTCTTTTAAACAACAAAATCTTTGTAACTCTAAATTGATTTGGGAATAGGCTCTCAAACTTGTAACTCATTTTGAATTAATGAAAAGGGAGAAATGCGCGGATTCGTTAAGGATTAAGATTATGAGGAAGATCATTATGATCATTAGCTAGACTAATGATCAATTGCACATGATGTTATCTTATTTTCTTTCTGTCTTTTGCAAAACCGTGGGATCAACTTGGATAGAATATGTGCGAAACACATTACCATCACGATAAGCATGATGACAAAGAAAGATGATGATGATGTTTCGACATTGATGAGTTTATAGAACTTACATATATCCAAGATGATCTTCTACCGAATACACCAAATGAAGCTTGCTCCATCGTGAAGTAGATTTGCTTCGGAAGGACAAAATCCCTTTCGAACAGGTCAAAAGGGACGTTATGAAAGACATCTAGTTCATGAATGACAAGATATCATTTAAGTATGGATTCCTTCGAAAGGAACATACACGTGACTATATCTTCAACCCTTTCAAAGGAGTTCTTCCGTAAGGAACGAAACCAATGATGCCGAAAGTAGCTACATCTCTTTATGGGCAAAGCAAACCTTCCGACATGATCGAAAGTGTTTGGGTGGACCTTTCGACATGGTTGAAAGGGATGAATATTAAATGTGATTAGCTAATTTCGACTTATTTGAAAGAGGGGTTTTGAATAAGATGCTTCCTCCTTTACCTTCATCTTGACGAGATTAATTTGATCAATGATTCACAATAAATGTGTCAATTATCCTCCGAAAGATATTTGATCAATCAACCTGGTCGGAAGAGAGGTTTCGAAAGAAGTAACCTCTTTCAGTCTTCTTTCTATTACCTTATTTTCCATTTATATAGATTTAGGGATGTTGACAAGTTTTCTTGTTAACATTTTTTGCACCAGAAGGAGGGTTCGAACCTCCGTCCTTGTGGTTACCTTATAGACTAACTTTGGTTTATTTAAATTGGCATAGGAAAATGAAATCAAAGTGACTTAGCAGGATGGATGAGGAGGTTGTTCACACCACCACCTTAGAAGAAAATATCACTCTAACCTTCAACTTGGAGGGGGTAGTTCCAAGGCAACCTTCAGCTTCAGCTCAGCAAGAGGATAACACCGCCAAAATCAATCACTTAGAACAGCAACTGTAAGAAATGCAAGAACTTCTCAATATGGCATTATCGTAGAAATCCTAAAAAACAGCGAGGCCAACAAATAGAGACGAGGTGGTCTCACCAAGAAGGAATTTGAAGGCATATTCAAACGGAAACAAGAGCAAGACCGATCTCACATCTTTAAAAAGAAGGAGCGTCCTCAAATTAAAGTTGAACATCAAGGAAGGATGCTGGATAAATCACTTGAACAATATGGTAGCTCAACGACGAAGGAATACTATCCAAACTAGAAAAACTATCATGATGTCGAAGCCTATCTAAAGGATGCGATAGAGAAAGCAATTAAAGATGTGCTGAACATAAAGGGGAAGAGGACTTTGGATAAAGTGAATGACAATGAGCGAGTGCCACCCTTCACAGATGAAATTATGGCAACAACTATTCCATCTTATGTGAAGATTCCGACTATGAAATATCATAGAATAACAGATCCGGATGACCATTTAATGGCTTTCGATAGCCAGATGGATCTATATAATGCATCAGGAGCTGTTCGATGCAGATTATTTCCTGTCACTCTCCAAGGGGTTGCAGCTAAATGGTATAGACAATACCGAGAAAAGACCATCTACTCGTGGAAGCAATTTTCTTACAAATTCTCTGCTCAGTTTTGCATATGCAATGATCCAACCATTGACTACACAGTTCTGGCTAATATATAACAGAGGCAAGGGGAATCTTTGGAAGATTATCTTAAAAGATTCAATACTAAAGCATTAAAGGCCAAGGACATGAATGACCATGATAAACTCATAGCGGTACACTCTAGGTTGATAGAAAATACTCCATTCTGGAAGCAACTTTTTGTTAATGGGTGCAAAGATCTGCGATACTTCCACTTTCAAGCTGACAAGTTCATTCGAATGGATGAGTTATATCATGCAAAAAGAAAAGCAATGCCCAAAAAGGAAGGAGGAAGATTTGGACTACATCGAGGGCATAAAAGAGCGAGATGGGAAGAACCTATTGCTAATTCAATTGCCCTGAACAAGATGTTGTCTTACGTCTATGTTGTGGTAAAAGAAAGAGTTAATTTCCCAACTTCCCTCAAAGCCAAGAACCACCCAGAACAAAGAAAAGAGGACAATTACTGTATGTACCATAAAGCAAATGGTCATAAGATCGACGAATGCAGAGTCTTGGCAGGAATCATCCAGAAGTTAATTCGCAAAGGTCATTTAAAAGAGTTCATTCAAGACAAGAAGAAAGTTTCGCGAACAAGACATGGTCCGCAAAAGCTCCCAAATAATGTTGTTAATATTCTGGAGGAGGATGACCCTTTGAGATTAAGCCCACCACTGAACGGGATCAATGTAACTCATGGCGGGCCACATCCAACAGGGAAAAGAAAAGGGGAAAGGAACAGATATATTAAGTAGGCTAAAGAGGGTGTATTTTCAGTTTAAGAAGAGACCCGGTAGAAAAATATGCGACTCAATATTCCGATGCCAAATCTTGTCATCACCCCCAAGAGTTAAAGAAGGGAGTTCATTATCCACACAATAGTCGCTTAATGATTACAGCTCAAATTGGACAGTCTATCGTGTCCAAAATTCTTGTTGATATAGGTAGTGCAGCCAATGTCATCTTTAAGCATGCCTTCGATTAGATAAACATCCCTGAGAACAAGCTAGAGCCCAGCACGGAACCAATCTTCAGATTCAACAACAAAGGGTCAACCCTGGTGGCTCAAATAAAATTGCTAGTGCAAATGGGGGTGCCACCATTTTATCGAACATTCGAGACTCTCTTTGTGGTCATCAACCAGCCATCTTACTACAACGCCTTCTTTGGCAGACCTACGCTTAACGAGATAGATGCTTTAGTCTCGCCAATGTATCTGATGGTGAAATTCTTGACAAAGAGAGGTTGGGACACAGTTCGTGAGGAACAATTCAGCTTATGAGAAATGTATTTCACCACAATTGATCAGTATAAAAGGGAGTCTACTATTTACTTTGAATCTTTCACTGTTTTTTAGCCTTCGAATGATGGAATTTTTACATCCAACATTCGAAGCAAATATTAAATCTAATAAGACTAACAAGCACATGTATGGAAGGTACATACCTCCTGGAAGCAAGAGGAAGAGAATTGATGCTAATTCTGCTGAAGGAAGCACAATTGTCACTGAATTTGATTGCCGAGGGAAAACAGAAAGAATAAAACCCATAGAAGACCTTGAGGAGGCATGCATAGATTCAGGTGATACCACTAAGGTATTCAAAGTGGGAAAAGAATTGGATCGCAACTTAAAGAAAGATTTAATCCAATTTCTTAAGATCAATAAGGACATATTTGCCTGGTCTCATTCGGATATGGTGGGAATTGATTCGTTGGTCATGTGTCATGTGCTAAACATCAATCCGGAAGCAACCCCCATCAGACAGAAAAGGAGACAATTAGATAGAGTATGGTTTGATGCGTTGAAATAAGAAGTTAGGAGACTTCTCAAGAATGGGTTTATTCGGGAAATCTACTACCCAAAATGGCTAGCAAACTCAGTGTTGGTGAATAAATCGAATGGAAAGTGGAGGACTTGCATTGATTATACTGATTTGAACAAAGCTTGTCTGAAAGACTGTTTCCCACTACTGCGAATTGTTCAGTTAGTTGACGCTACTGGTGGGCACAAATTATTATCCCTCATGGACGCATATTCAGGATACAATCAAGTACCCATATTCAAGCCGGATGAGGAACACACTAGCTTCATTACTAAATGGGGAATCTACTACTACAAAGCAATGCCTTTCGGGCTAAAGAATGCAGAGGCTACTTATCAAAGGCTGGTCAACATAATGTTTAAAGAACAAATTGGCCGAAATATGGAGGTTTATGAGGATAACATGCTAGTGAAGTCTGGCGAGGCTAAGAATCATCTTGATGATCTAGAAGAGATGTTCGGAATACCACAGAAATATCAAATAAAATTAAACCCATAGAAATGCTCCTTCGGAGTCCATTCGAGGAAGTTTTTAGGCTACCTTATGAATGCCCAAGAGATTGAAGCTAGTCCTGACCAAATTCAAGCTATTAAGGACATAACCGAACCCAAAACCATTAAAGAGGTAATGAGTTTGAATGGGAGGGTAGCCGCTCTAAGCAGATTCATTTCCAAAGCAACTGATAAATGTATCCCCTTTTTCAACGTAATCAAGAAAAAGAAAAACTTTGAATGGGGGGAAGACTGCAGAAAAGCTTTTGAGGAGTTAAAAAGTCATTTCGAAAAGCCACTGATACTTTCTAGTCCCGAGAATGGAGAGATCTTGTACCTATACATGGTAGTTTCAGAGCATGTGGTCAGTTCAGTGTTGATTAGAGAAGGAAGTGGAGCTCAACTTCCAGTGTATTATATAAGTAGGTGATTAAAAGATGCGGAAGTTCGGTACCCGGTGATAGAAACGCTAGCCTATTAATTGATCCTTGCAGCATGAAAACTTAGAGCATACTTTCAAGCACATCTGATCTGGGTATTGGCCAATTTCCCCATCAAACAAGTTTTAAGTAAGCCAGATACTTCAGGTAGGCTGGTAAAGTGGGGAATCGAACTTAGTCGGTATGATATCAAATTTCAGCCACGTGCCGCTATCAAAGGTCAAGCATTGGCGGATTTATTAACGAATGTACTAACATCATAAAAGAGCAATCGGAAAAAGAAAAGGATCAGAAACCTGTGTGGTAGTTATTCATTGATGGTGCATCAAATGAACAAGGAGCTGGTGTAGGATATGTGATAATAACACCAGACGGACACCACTTACATTATGCCATGAAGTTAGGGTTTCCCACGACAAACAATGTGGCCGAATATGAATCGATGGTTGTAGGGTTTCCCACGACGAACAATGTGGCCGAATATGAATCGATGGTTGCAGGGTTAACTTTGGCATTAGAGCTCAAAATCCCACGGATTCAGATCTTTAGTGACTCCCAATTAATGGTAAATCAAGTGAAGCAAATATATCCGACAAAATATTCCAAGCTATCTCTATATGTAGAGAAGATATTGAAAATGCTTGCTTTGTTTGAAGACTTCTCCATACATCAAGTTCCGAGAGGGGAAAATTCACATGCAGATTATTTAGCAAAATTGGCTAGTTTAAGGGGAGCCCTAGAAATTCTCATTGTGCATGTAGGATATCAAACAATTCCAAGTATAGAAGAGGGAACATTCGAACAAGAAAAGGAACTGCTAGTCTTAACAAGATCCCAAACCTTGTCACGTGAAAGAAAAGAAAAGGAAGTCAATGGGGAAGTCCCGAACGAGAGGGTTAACCAACCAAGGGTAGATAACTATTATGATGACACTTGGATGTCACCTATTGTCGATTATCTTTCATTGGAGAAATTGCCACCTAACAAGGAGGAAGCTAGGAAAATTAAGCGACAAGCTCCAACTTTTACGATAGTGGATGGAATCCATTACAAGAAAGGATATGCTTTGCCTTATTTAAGATGTGTAAGCTTGGAGGATGGGATGAAATTACTAGTAGAAGCACATGAATGATTCTGTGGAGACCACTCTAATGGAACAAAACTAGCAAAAAAGATAATGAGACGGTTTTTATTGGCCTCATATGGTGAGTCAAGCCATAGAATATGCAAGGAGATGCGAGAAATGCCAAAAGTACTCGAAGATCCCCCGATTACCACCAAGTCAGTTAACCCCAATTTCAAGTCCATGGCCCTTTGATGTATAGGGAATTGATTTAATTGGCGCGTTGCCCATTTCTAAAGAGGGAGCAAAATATGTTGTAGTCGTCAGACTATTTCACTGAATGGGTTGAAGCAGAACCGCTCCCCAAGATCACTTTTGGAAAAGTACTCAGATTTGTCATCAAAAATATTATAACCAAATTTGGAATCCCCTATAAGATTATCTCCGACAACGGAACACAATTTGAGAGTGAAGAATTCTCTCAGTTTTGCCATAAGAATGGGATTATTAAGAGTTTTTCCTCCGTTGCGCATCCGAAGGCAAATTGGGCAGTTGAGGCTGCAAATAAGACTATAAAGACGATTTTGAAAAAGTGACTGAATAAAGAAAAAGGAAACTGGGTAGAAGAGCTGCCACTTGTATTTTGAGCTCATCGAACATCTACCAAAATGGCAACTAGTCATACTCCCTATTCATTGACATATCGGTGTGAGACGATGTTACCAATTGAGGTTGAAATACCCTCACATCGAAGAATCGCATATGCATTCGATTTAAACCAAGAACTGAAAAGAGAATCAGTGGATTTGATACATGAGTTGAGAGACGAAGCAGAACTCAAAATAGTAGAATATCAAAGAAGGATTTCAAAGTATTACAACTCAAAAGTAAGAACACGATCATTTCAAGAAAGAGATCTGGTACTCCGAAGAGTAATGGAAAACACAAGAAATCCTACGGATGAACCGCTGGGACCAAATTGGGAAGGACCCTTAATCATTTGCAAAGTAATTCCCCCAAGAGCTTACAAGTTGTGCCGACTAGACGGTAATATGGTTCCTAGAACATGGAACGTAGAACATTTGAAACCATATTTTCCTTCGATGAATGAATAAAGCATCTCTTTCTTCAAAAGAAAAATCTGCATGGTTGGGAGTAGAATTCTCCTTGCAATTGGACACTACCTTAAACGGTCAAAGCCTCTGTCCGCGCCGAGTTAGCCAGGGCAGAGCACCTCCTGGAGGGAGGAGTGTAAGCCTTTATCCATGCCACGCTATGGCCAGGTTAAAGCAACGACAAGCCCTTGGCCACACCTTTGGTCAGGTCAAGGCACCTCCTGGAGGGAGGAGTGTAAGCCTTTATCCATGCCACGCTATGACCAGGTTAAAGCATCGACAATCCCCTGTCCGCACCTCGCTATGGCCAGGGCATGGCACCTCCTGGAGGGAGGAGTGTAAGCCTTTATCCATGCGATGATATGGCCAGGTTGAAGCATCGACAAGCCCTTGGTCACGCCTCTGGTCGGGTCAAGGCACCTCCTGGAGGGAGGTTGGGTAAGTCCTTGGTTCCAGCTTAAGAATGGGTTAACTAAGAGCACCAGGCAACAATGGACTAAGACATCCAAGCTCAAGAAGAGGCTCATCAAACAATGGACTAAGACGTCTAAGCCCAAGAAGTGGCTCATCAAACAATAGACTGAGACATCCAAGCCTAAGAAGCGGCATATATGCAAAGGAATAAGATGTCCAAGCCCAAGAAGTGGTATATCCAATGATGGACTAAGACGTCCAAGCTTGAGAAGCAGTCAATCAAACCACAACTACATATAAGGCCTAATGGATTTACACATGTCGAAGAAGACAAAATCTAAGAAGCAGAATAAAACTTTGCTTATTAATACCCGAATCTGGATTTCGGGTCTCTCACTTTCGGAGCTTCACTAATCACTTATGGTCTTCCTCATACTAGAATATGGGATTCGAGACTATTATCCGACTTCACTTATTAATGCCCGAATCTGGGCTTGAGGTTCCTATTATAAATATAATTATTATGGATTTCTGATTATCTAGTATATGCCCTAATCTGGGCTTGGGATTTCTATTATGAAGATAATTATTATGGATTTCTGATTATCCGGCATATGCCCTAATCTGGGCTCGAGATTTTTGTCATGAAGATGATTATTATGAATTTTTGATTGTCCACCACTAATACCCAAATCTGGGTCTGAGAATTTTACCTTGAAGACTATTTCTAAATCTTACATGTTAAAACCTGAATCTGGGTTCTGGACATCTTACTATTAACTTTTAAACTTCACTTGTCGATGCCCTAATCTAGGTTTAGACTTCATAACTTTCTAATATCTGAATTTGAATTTTGGGTCTATTCTCATCAATTTTGGATTCCGTCTATCGACTCCTGAATCTGGGTCTTAAAGCTGTAGTATTGAAACTACAACAAACATCTAAATCTTCAACCAAAAACTCCAAGCTGGTCTTCTTAATACCCAAATTAGGGCTATTAGCTTGCAACTCTAAACGATGTGCACCGACATCTGAATTTGGACTCCGGAATCATTCTTATCTCCAAGGGGATTTTCTAAATACACATTAAGATTTATAGATTACAAAGATTTATTTACATTTGATAGCTTATGACCTCCTATTTCCAGACATTGGCTGTCTCCAACAGGAAGTTCTTAGACTTCAATTATTATATGCATGGATAACTGTTAACTACGAACCTCATATCCTTTATTAAATCAGGATTATGATTAACTAACCATTTAAATTTAGAATCACTACTATGCTGACTTATCATGAAGCATATTTATAAGATAATGAGTTAACAATGGAAAATGTCACTTGCTTTGAATTTTGCAGGAAAACCGGGTTATAAACTTGCTTTGAAGCGAGGCTACCTTTCCGCTTCATTCGAAACTTTCGATGCGGATGGATTCGCGAATATAGAGAAAAGTAAGGATGGGCTCGGAACCCCTTTCGAAGGCAATGAATAATAACTTTTCATATGTGCGCCAAACCTTTCGAAACCAAAGGTTTCGTCTTCATTCAAATCACTCAAAACAACCCTTTCGAAAGCATAGCCGAGTCGTTCGAACCGGTCAAAGCCTATGACATTAGGTGAAGATTCTGCATCAATTCACAAGCATGCAGCAACCTACCACGTCGGAATCATCAATACTTCAACACCTTCAAAACTCTAATAAACAACCTATCGACAGAGTTAGGAGCTCTTATCTTTACTTCTTATAACTACAAAGCAACACGAAGAGAAAAGCACATCTGTGGCCATTTTGACGACGTCGAAAGTAATTTAGGAAAAAGCAGAGAGAAGAAACACTAAAAACTTAACAACAGTGAAAGGTGAACAAAGGACCCTTTCGACAAATTCAAAAGGTCTGGAATAAGAAAATGAGAAGCGTAAGGATGAGTTAGAGAACTCGAAAAGAAAGCCTTTCGACAACATTGAAAGCAGGCGAGGCCTTTCATCTGTGTCGAAGGGAATGATACATAAGATAAAGTGACCTTTCGACTGGGACGAAAGAATTGGCGAGAAAAGGGGCCGACCTGCATCTATAAATAAGACCCAAGGGGTCCGATTTTGGGGAACGGATTTTAGAATCCAAAGTTCATTTCTTTTACTTATACCTCTTTTCAACAACAAAATCTTTGTAACCCTAAATTGATTTTGGGAAAAGCTCTCAAACTTGTAGCTCATTTTGGATTAATGAAAAGGGAGAAATGCGCGGATTCATTAAGGATTATGATTATGAGGAAGATCATTATGATCATTAGCTAGACTAATGATCAATTGCACATGATGTTATCTTATTTTCTTAATTTCTTTCTGTCTTTTGCAAAACTGTGGGCTCAACTTGGATAGAATATGTGCGAAACACATTACCATCGCGATAAACATGATGACAAAGAAAGATGATGATGATGTTTCAACATTGATGAGTTTATAGAACTTACATATATCCAAGATGATCTTCTACCGAATACGCCAAATGAAGCTTGCTCCATCGTGAAGTAGATTTGCTTCGAAAGGACAAAATCCCTTTCGAATAGGTCAAAAGGGACGTTATGAAAGACATCTAGTTCATGAATGACAAGATATCATTTAAGGATGGATTCCTTCGAAAGGAACATACACGTGACTATTTCTTCAACCCTTTCGAAGGAGTTCTTCCGTAAGGAATGAAACCAATGATGCCGAAAGCAACTACATCTCTTTATGGGAAAAGCAAACTTTCCAACATGAACGAAAGGGTTTGGGTGGACCTTTCGACATGGTTGAAAGGGATGAATATTAAATGTGATTAGCTAATTTTGACTCATTTGAAACAGGGGTTTTGAATAAGATGCTTCCTCCTTTACCTTCATCTTGACAAGATTAATTTGATCAATGATTCACAAGTAATGTGTCAATTATCCTCCGAAAGAGATTTGATCAATCAACCTGGTCGGAATAGAGGATTCGAAAGAAGTAACCTTTTTCAGTCTTCCTTCTATAACCTTATTTACCATTTATATAGCTTTGGGGATGTTGATAAGTTTTCTTGTTAACAGATGAAAAATTGAAAATGTAACCAAAATTCGTTTTTCGAATTTTCGACTTTTATCAAACGAAAGTTGGTGCAACGTTGTTGCACACTTATGCACACATTAATATCACACTCTTACATATATAATAACAATTTGTTATCCATATATTTTCTAAGAAGAATAAATATGGGAGCAACAAAAGATAATGCTACCAAAAATACGCATGTCAGGTGTTTAAGGAAAACATATCGTGTCCACAAGTGCACGTCGGAGTAATAATCCCATGAATACACATTATGCTTCCAAGTTAATAATGTAGCTAGAAGATGTTGGCCACAAGGAATGTCAAATTTGAAAGACAAAGGCAACTTTAAAGAGTCGATATCAAGTTATAGTTGACGAACTTGTAAGTACAAAGCATCTCAAACCAATAAAAGTGAAGATATCAAGCTCCTATAATGGAAGAAAGGATGTCACCGGATATGGGAATATCGAACGTTTAACACGGATATCGACTTTCAAGATGCCAAACACCTAAGGAAATTAAGGAGCCGTGCTGAATCCCTGGAGGTAATGGATCTCTATAAGAACAAACGTTATCAAGCATTTAACCAGAAACACACGGTGTAAAACTTCAATACTAAAAGAGGTGTCGAACGCTTAATAATAAGAAGATATTGAATTTCTATAGCCCAGATGATATCAAGCCTCTACAACTTAATGTTGTAAAGCATGAAGCAAAGAAAGAATGCCGAATATCTAAGCATAAAGGAGGATATCAAGTTTCTAGCAGACACCGAACCATTACAAGCATTCAAAAGCAGCACATGATTTCGAATCTTTACAAGCGACATAAGGTGCCAGATTTTAAGAAATATGGATGATATCGAATAACTACAATATGACAAGGATGTCAGATGTCCTAAATGTAAAGAAAGGTGCCGCATATCATCAGGATGTCGCATGCCACATATCATCAGGATGCCTCATACCACCAAGATGCCACATGTGACCAAGTCAATAAACAATGTCGAGACTTAGAAATGCAAAATGATATCAAATATTGGCAATTCACACACATAGCAGCTATACCGCATGTTGCTACCCTTATAAATAGACCCCCTTGGTCATTCAAAAGGGGGCAAATCATTTTCTTTCTCTCATTCTTAAATTTGAAAAGTTGTAACCCTAAATTGATTTGGGGAAAAATCAAGAATTTTTTGTAATTTTAGAAACTAATGATAACAAGGACTTGAACAATTTTTCGTAGCCTATTTCTCATGAATTGTGCATATTTAACTGTTATTGAACTATGAATGTGCATATGACAAATCCTTGACTTAGATTCGGACTTATAAAAAATACTTCAAGCCCTTATCTTAATTAAGGGTTATCTTTTATAATGCCTAACGTGCCCAGGTGACATGTAAACAAAGAACAATGACTTATGTGAATCATCTATTTTGCCCATTAACGGTGGACATTGCACAATTAAGTGACTTGCCTATTTTACCCTTGGACATATGGTTCAACTTTTCAACAATTTCACCATTCTACTGAAAGTACATATGCATTATAGGACTATTTCAAATAACATCATTAATAACATCATTATTTATTAATTCCCGAGTCAATCTTTGGTATAACGACATCATCATGATATCGTGGTTGTTAGACCAAATTTTGGTTTACCATGGCATTATAAATGACAGATCAATTTTTGGTTTAACACAATTCAAATAGTATTAAATGGATTAATTAAAATAAAGAATCATTAGTAAGTTCTAGAATATAATTAAATAGAGTATTAAGAAAAGTGGACTTTTTGTGTATGGATTTGTATGCGTTGGTACAAAGGAAAAGATGTGAACATGACTTCATGTACTAGTGCACATGGAGAATGTACCTTGGCTTAAAATAAGGAGGGGTATTGGAGAGCAAATAGGACTTTTGGCAAAGGGGCAGCTGAATTTTTTTTCCATTTTTTCAATTCTATAAAAAGAGCACCTTTTCTTTATTTTTCCATTTTACTTCATTTCTCCACTTTTGCTCTCTTTTCTTCATCCCTTCTTCACTACTCTTCCACCATAGTTCCATAAAAGAAATCATCTCAAAACTTTTCTTCCCTCTTCAAAACATTTATACAATCCACTAAAAATATTGCTATTACTAACTATCATCACAAAGTTCAAAACTTGAAAGCCAAAACCCCCCTTTTTGTTGGGCCTTGAGCATTAGGGTGCTAGGGGAGAGCCATTGTCAAGTTGTATGGTGGTAGGAAGAAAATGGCGATCTTTGGCAAAGTTTGAAGCCAAGACAAAGTCGCTTTAGCCTCTCCCTAGCCTTGACCGTGAGCATGTATGGAGTAGGGAAGGAGTTTTCTATTGCAAGCAAGAGGTGTGCTATTGTGGAGATGTTTGTTTGAAAATAGGAGAAGGAGGTAGCTTTTAGGAGGAGTTTTGGCATGCTTTAAAGTGAAATAGCGCACTATGAAATAGCTTTAAAAAAGATGTTCATGATGTAATAATTTAAATTGGTTTGCTTGTGTATATTACTTGTTTGGATTTATTGCCGCTTGGAAATGGATGGTATAAATAACCATTGTTTTGTAGGGGACAAAAATAAAGAAATGAAAGTCGAAGTGTTTCATAGTGAATAGGTTGTTATGGGAACACTTTGAAAGATTTAGGTTTTATAGAGGGATCCGATAGGATTCCTCGCAACCATTAATTTACATTTCATTTATATACGTGTATATGAAATGCTTGTATGCTATGGTTTGATAATGTTGAATATGAATTGGAAATAATTTGGAAAGCTAACTCCTTCGATATGAAAAGAAATGGTAGCTTTGTTTAAGTACCATAGTGGTCGCTAAGCCTCTTCCATATTTGAAAAGTTACTCTTATAGATTTTTTAAATCGACTTCAGACTTCTATTTTGAAGTAAAGTGTTTTCTATACTTATAGTGGTTTAAATATAGAAAGAAGCCGTGTTTAAAAGTTATTTTATTTATAAAACAAAGTTTGAAAAGTTACGTCCATATAACGATAGCTGTTATGGATGCACTTTGAAAATCCATGATTTTAGTAAAGTAAATGGAGGTTATCTATTTTAGATATTTTGTAAAAATAATTCGAACGTGTTTTATCAAAGTTATATAATTATTTTAAAAGAAGGTCGGAGTTTGTTATCCCACCTTTTGGCAAGGCCGTGACATCAAGGAATTGATTGGAAATCAAAGACCGTTCATCCCGGAAAACAGTTATACACAGGTTCGCTATGGATACTGGTAAATTGTGCCCGAGTCCGGATCGAGCTACAATTAACATGACATGACAATCAGAGCCATGAAAGCCAACTTTCCAATTTTCGAGTCAATCCGAGTTCATATGCTCAAGATATGATCGATGCAAGCTAAGGAAATCAACTCACTCACATCCATCATTTCGCATCGATCAAGCTGTATCCATCATTTCGCAATGGTCGATTTCGTATCCATCACGCATCCGTCTATTCGTATCCATCTCCATGCAACCGCCCTATTCGTATCTATCGAAAACAGTCTTCTTCGTATCCATCAGCAAACAAGCTCACTTCGTATCGATCAGCAGCAAGAGAGTCTACTTCGTATCCATCCGGACCCTCCTACTTTGTATCCATCGACTGCGACACGAATGTCCAATTCGTGTCGATCAAGCTTCAAACGTGCTTTGTATTGATCGACCACAGATCGATACGAAATCACAACATCCCATCGATACAAACAGAACAATGCAGTCGATCGATACGAACAGAACAATGCAATCGATCGATGCGAACAGAATAATGCAATCGATCGGTAGGAACAGGGCCAAGTCAGATCGATTCGAACGAGGCGTAAACCTTGGAAATACTCGATCGATTTGGCATAAAATGTGGATCCACCCTAGTTTATCGCTCCACGTCAACAAGGAAGCACGTTTCTTTGATCGACACGAAGGAGATGGAGACGAAGGTATCGATACGAACTCGTATCCATGTTGGAGAGCCCAATTTGCATCGATCATAACTTGCAATCTACAAGTCCAAATGCCACCAAATTTTCACAGGAGCTTACGTACAACCTAAAGAATGTTCATGCCCAATTTCGACTCAATTGGACCAAATCTTGATCGATACGAAATTCGTTTGTATTGATCACGGACCGAGTGCAAATCACGTGGGATCGATCGTGTGGGCCCATCCACGTGCCAGAAGAGGTCTTCCGAGATCTGAGCAAGATATTTGCACCCTACGCCTATAAATAGCACCCCAAAGCCTACAGAAAAAGGTTCTTTTGGCTCTTTAACGTCCAGACTCTACCGAAACCATTGTTGCACTCAGAAATCACTGTTGTACTCGAAATTTACTGTTGTAATCTGCTGTAACCAGCAAGCAAAAGTTAATAAAAGTCAATCATTTCATAGTGGACGTAGGCAACACGCCGAACCACTCTAAATCTCTGTGTTCTTTTGCTATTTTTCTGATTATTGTTTGGAGAGTTTGTTAGATAATCCTCTTTTTACATTTTCTTTCTTCATTTTATCTCTTCAAACACTTCCGAAGAGTGTTGTGCCCAATTTTGGTACAAACACTTTGGTGCTTTTACTAAGAATTCACAGTTTTTCTCCTGCTCGTTGGATCTACTATCGATATCGGATTGCACAAATCTAAGAAGAAGATCCATATTTCAAGTTAAAGTTCTTCCATCCTATTCATATTTGCATTAAATCTAGGAAAGAGCTTCACTATCCACCATGGTTAACACAAGGACTACCTCAACTACCGCAGATCCAGAAGGACGGGACAGACAGAACCCCGTACAACCACCTCCTGCCGACCAGAATGCTGCCGGACCATCAGATCCGCAAGGTCCTGTTACCAAGGAAGAATTCCAGATGCTAATGCAAGAACTGACTGAGAGCCACCAATAGCTCACTCAACAGCTCTGTGCTAATGCGGAATTGACCAACCAGCTAAATCGTCAAAGACGAAGGAGATCCAAAAGGGATCAGGCTTCCTATTCGTCCACTGAATGTTCAGCCTCTTCTGACTACCATCATAGATCCACATGCCCGCGACTGGACGGAAGTTACACACAGGCCACTGGGCATCAACATACATTGAGTCTTGGGCAACTGAGAGTTGGCCCGTCAAACAGCCATCAGACTGGACCCTCCTCCCGAAGAGGCATTACCCCATACCATATTACTGATAACCGTACTGCCACAGCTACTGATTTGGGAGTTGACGCTCGGAACCGAACGGATCCGACCCACCGCCAACGCAACCATACTCCTGAGCCTTACGTCCCCGAAGATGTAGAACCAAGGAGGCGAGACATGGACCGTCGATAGCGACCGGCCCCTCCTCGCATTATAGAACCCGACCACACCTTGGCCCAACATGCTCAAAATGTCTAGATGCCCGACATTCCGACGATGATCCGTGAGAGTCAGGGTCTTAGCAATGACGACTGAGGAATCTCCCGGAGTCATACCACTTTTACCGATGAGATACTCTATGCTGAACCACCTCGGCGATTCAGGATGCCGACTTTACCCGTTTATGAAGGGAGCTCTGATCCTAATCAACATATCCTAAGTATGAATGGTTGATGAATGCTGCACGACCTGATGATGCAGTTAAGTGTCAAAGCTTCCTAATCTCTCTAGGAGGCATAGCAACTATGTGTTTTACCCGTTTACCACCTCGATCTATCTCTTGTTTTGACCAGTTGGCAATGAAGTTTATTGAGAAATTTCGCCTGCATGTCGCAAGACCGAAAGATGTTAATACTTTGTCTAGTGTCACTCAAGCTCTTGGAGAGACACTCAGACATTATTTAGAGAGATTTCATGCTGCATGCGCTGAGATCAGCAACCCTAATGATAACTCCATTCTGATGGCATTGACTAAGGGGATTGATCTCGATTCTGAGTTCGGCAACTGGTTGGCCGGAAAACCTCTTGCGTCATTGTACCGTTTCTATTCCAAGGCAGCCCAATTCTTGAGAAGGGAGGATGCGAAACAATCTAGGAAAAAGGATGACGCAGGGCCTAGTATGGAAGAAATTCAAAGTAATGTTCCTGTTAAACAATCCGGGGAGAGCTCCAAAAAGGTACAATTGAACATTCAGAATAAGCAAAATCAGCAGAAAGGCAATGGTAATCAAAGCAGGAAACGGGATCAGAATCGTGGTCCACGACATAGGGCTCCTATGTTTGATAACTACACTCCTTTGAATAGGTCGCTGGAGAATGTGTATTTACAGACCTACAATACTATTCAGTACAAGAAACCTGCTTCGAAGTAGTCATCGGAGAAACAGATTCAGACAGGGAAGTTTGCAGAATCCACGAAAGTTACAGCCATAACAAAAATGAATACCATCATTTGCAGGATCTCATTGAAAAGTTGATACGTGAAAGGAAGTTGGAACAGTTTGTGCGGGCGCCACGGTCTGGAGTTGCGGGCCCATCGAATCAGAACCATACACTAAATCAGGCAAGACAGGAGGAACCCACTCGTACTGGCGTGAGGTTGGTGATAAATACCATTAGTGGTGGTCCTCATCCAGCAGACCGAAGCTGGAAGGAAATGGAGTCGTATGCCAGTTCTATTAGGCATGCGGGCTTCAAGTGTTGTAGTAGTTTAGAAGATGGGGCTCCGGCCAAGCAACAAAAGATGATGACTGACGACATCGTCTTCTAAGACAGAGACGCCGATAGGATCGAAGCCCCAACCATCGATCCACTTGTCATATCAGCTCAAGTAGGTCCTGCTTGGATGAAGAGGATCTTGGTAGACAGTGGAAGTTCTGTTAATATATTGTTCAAGCGAGCCTATGACTAGATGAAAATGGAGACTAAAGATTTGAAACCTTGTCAGTACCGTATCCATGGTTTCAATGGGAGTGCAACTATACCCACTGGAGTGGTGGAATTGCCGGTGGAGTTAGGAATTGGAGAACGCCGGAGAGTCCGGATACTGCAGTTTGTTGTTTTGGATATAGACTTGCCATATAATGCTTTCTTGGGCCGACCGTCCCTAGCCGAGTTTAGGGCTGCTATTGCCCCATGGTGTTAGACTCTAAAGTTCCCCACCGATCGTGGAGTTGGAGTTGTTCAAGGAGACCAGGCTGCTGGACGAGCCTGTTATGTTGATGAACTACGCAAGGCACAACGAAAGGAGAAAGGAAAGGGCGTAGAGGAATCTCTCTGCATCCATTTTGTTGATAATTGACAATTGACGCCTGGGCCTAGGCCTGGGTACCCCAACCAATTCCAAAGAGATCTTGACCCAAGAGACACCGAAAGTGAAGACGAAAGTAAAGACAGTCAAGCTTCTCCGGCCGAACTGACGATCGATGTCCCGATCGATGATAGCGATGATTCTAGAATGATAAAGATTGGATCTAAGTTAAGCCAACTAATGCAAGAGGAATTGGTTGAATTTCTTCGGGCAAACCTTAACGTGTTTGAATGGACGCATTCAGACATGTGTGGAATCTCACTGGACATCGCGAGCCATGCATTGAACATTGACCCATGGCACGTCCCAGTCAAACAAAAAAGGTGTGGTATGGATCCAGAGAGATCTGTCGCCCTTAAGGAAGAGGTAGACAAGCTTAAATCGAATGGATTTATTCGAGATGCATTATATCCGGAATGGGTGTCCAATCCTGTACTTATCCGAAAGCCAAATGGGAAATGGAGAACATGCATCGATTATTCTGATCTGAATAAAGCCCGCCCTAAAGATAGTTTTCCACTTCCTCGAATTGATCAACTCGTAGATTAAACGGCCGGGCATGAACTCTTATCCTTCATGGATGCGTACTCCGGTTACAATCAAATTCCAATGCGCTTACCCGACCAGGAGCATACCAGCTTCGTAACCAATATGGGACTTTATTATTACAAGGTTATGCCTTTTGGACTCAAGAATGTTGGCGCAACTCATCAACGATTAGTTAATCGAATGTTCACCAATCAGATTGGGAAAACCATGGAGGTATACGTAGACGACATGCTAGTCAAGTCACGATTCTCCACTGACCACATCAAAGACCTGGAGTCAATGTTTAATATTTTCCGAGAATATAGAATGAAGCTTAATCCATTGAAATGTCACTTTGGGGTCGCATCAGGAAAATTCCTTGGGTTTATCATCAACGCTCGAGGAATCGAAGCCAATCCCGAAAAGATCTGGGCAATTAGAAACCTTGAAACTCTGAGAACTATAAAGCAAGTCCAGAGCCTCAACGGGAAAGTAGCAGCACTGAGCAGGTTCATTTCAAAATCTACTGACAAATGCATTCCCTTCTTCGATCTGATCCGAAAAGGGAAACAAAATTTTGAATGGACTACGGAATGTGAGGGCGCATTCCGAGAACTAATTCAACACCTCTCCACACCGCCAATTTTGTCAAAGCCTATTGATCATGGGAAATTGTACATTTATTTGGCGGTATCAGAAAATGCAATAAATGCTGCCCTAATTCGGGAGGAAGACCGAAACAAAAGCCGGTATACTATATTAGCAAACGGCTAACCGGAGCTGAGAGAAATTATCCAAAGCTAGAGAAGTTGGCTTATTGTCTTGTTATTGCCTCGAGGAAGCTCCGTCCGTATTTTCAGGCTCATCCTATCACCGTTTACACCGACCAGCCGTTATGATAGGTCCTTACGCGGTCTGAGACGTCTGGTTGGTTACTCAAATGGAATATTGAGTTAAGTCAGTTTGACATCACTTACACTCCAAGGAGAGCCATTCAAGGATAAGTCCTAGCAGATTTCATAGCTGAATTTACCATCCCAGAGGACTTGCCCGAAACTAGTGAATATCCCAAGTATATCTGGAAGCTGCATACTGATGGTGCATTTAATGACCGTTGCTCCGGTGCAGGAGTTGTGCTTGAAACTCCTGAAGGTCGATCTATATGCTATGCTTTAAAGTTCAATTTCCATGTAACCAATAATGAAGCTGAGTATGAAGCCCTACTTGCGGGATTGAGGCTCACCAGAGATTTGAAAATCATTGGTGTGGAGATTTATTGTGATTCGCAATTGGTCGTGTGTCAAGTTCAGGGGGAATACCAGGCCAAAGACCGAAGGCTGGCTGCTTACTTAGCTCGAGTCCAGGAGATACTGAATCAGTTCGATTATTATGCCATCTACTGCATTCCCCGAGAGCACAATCAAAAGGCAGACTTGTTAACAAAGTTAGCCAGTACATGTGAGGCACGACAAATGGGACTTGTTCTCGTAGAGACATTAGCCTCCCCGAGCATCGATCGAATGGAGACAGATTGGATATTTGAGGTTGTTCGCGATAAGGAGTCATGGATGACTCCATTCAGAAATTATCTCGAGCATGGAACCCTGCTAGAGCGCAGGAGTGGAAAGAGACAAATTCTTCGAAAAGCTTCGCGGTTCACTATTCAGAACAGAGTCATGTATAGAAGAGGTTACTCTGTTCCTTTACTCCGGTGTATCGCTCGTGACGAAATCAAACGTGTATTGCATGATGTGCACGAAGGAAAATGTGGCGATCACACCGGGGGGCAAGCCCTTTCCAAGAAAGTGCTCAGATATGGATACTATTGGCCAAACGTAAATCGCGATGCATCAGATTACGCCAGAAAGTGCGACAAATGCCAGAAGCATGCTCGGATTCCAAGGGCCCCACCTACCGAAATAACTCAAATGGTCAGTCCATGGCCGTTTGAAGTATGGGGCATTGACATTATTGGCTCTCCACCTCTAGCCAAAGATGGTGCGAAGTACGCCATCGTAGCAGTTGATTACTTTACCAAGTGGGCGAAAGCTGGACCCCTTGCTACAATCACAACAAAGAAGGTGATCAACTATTTAGTGCGCAACATCATCTGCCGATTTGGTCTCCCACATACTATCATCACTGATAATGGGACCAAGTTCGACAGTGTTGAATTTAAGGATTTCTGTCAATGATTCCACATTCAGAAGATATTCTCCGCAGTCGCACACCCTCAAGTGAATGGACAAGTTGAAGCTGTTAATAAAGTTATAAAGTCTATTCTGAAGAAGCGACTGGAAAAGGCCGGGGGCAAAGGGGTCGATGAACTTCCTATGGCTTTATGGGCATACCGAACAACCCACAAGTCCGCAATCGGCCACACTCCATTTTCTCTTTCTTATGGTTCAGAAGCCGTTATTTCAGTCGAATTAGAAGTGCCTTCTCATCATGTGACATACTATGACCCGAAGACAAATGCTATATTACTTGCCGAATCTCTAGATTTATTGGATGAGAAGCGTGAAGAGGCTGATTTGAGGGCAGCCACATACCAAGTCGAGTCGCCCGATTATATAATGCCAAGGTCCGATCCCGAACCTTTGAACTCGGCGATCTCGTCCTTAAGAGAATTTATCCGGTCCCTTCATATATGAAGCCAACTTGGGAAGGGCCATATGTTATCGAACAAAAGCTCAGAGATGGTACATTCAAATTATCAACCGTTGACGGTCTCACTCTTCCGAAAGCCTGGAACAGCAAAAGTCTTCGTCACTACTACACATGACAGGCTCTGTTTATTTATTCATTCTATTTTTCATTTGCAATTTGTTTCTACATTTCGAAATTTGAATTTGTAATAAGGCAACTGATTTTGCCATATTTTCTTATTTCAGCAATAAAATGCAATCTCTTCGAGCCAGAGCTATGATTTATTGAATGCGTCATACAACTATCACAATGCACGGAGAACTAAATTCCACCCGACGGTGGAATTTATTCAAATAGGCAGTGACTGTGATACGACCGGTTACTCGCTAGATGATACCCGAGCTCGGGGGCAAGTCATCACACTAAAGTCAAAAAAGGATTGATACACGACAATCCTTTAACCAACTCCAGATTCCCAGAGTGTGAACTAGAGTATAAACTTACAAATACGGTTCCGAAGAGGGTGGATCTGTCCACCTAACAACTTCGCTCGTATCTTGACCAAGTTTGAGGAGGATGGATCCATCCATCTAACGACCTCGCTTGTTAACTCAGGGTGGATGTGAACCAATCATCCACGATCCTGATAGATTCGTCGTTCCCGGAGTGCGTACAAGATCCTAAAGCCTGAACAGATGCGACTAACCATCTTTCGGCTAACTCCAATTTCCCAGAGTGTGAACTGGAGTATAAACATTGACCAACTCCAAATTCCCAGAGCGCGAATTGGAGTATAAACGTTGACTCAAAATCCCCGGAGAGTGGATTGGAGTTTGAACGCAAACTGGATTGGGATTGACCGTCCGTAAAACAACTCTAAGTCCCCGGAGCGTGGTTAGAATGTAAATGCAAATCGGGTGTGGCTGACTACCCACGAATCCATCTAAACTCCCCAGAGTGTGGACATCCTTACAAACATTAAGCGGGTGTGACTGACCACCCATGAAAATGACTTAAGTCCCCGAAGCGTGGACGTATCCTTGAAACTCAAGCAGGCGAGCCCGACCACCGACGTACGAATGCAAATCCCCGGAGTGTGGATGCAAGCGGATTGCGATTGCCACTTGATCTTACGATTTGTCCCTGAAACTGGGGGCGGAATTTAAGCGTCAATCACTGATTGGGACAGTGCAGCATCGGGGTCCAACTTGACGTTCAGCCATCACTCATAGTCATGATTTCAGGACTTAACGACTCAACTTGGGTCATATTCAAAGGTCAAAACTCAACAAATATACTGGACTGGAGTTCAAATGCTGAAATACTTAAGCAAAATAAACGAAAATTGAGTTAAGACAAATTGGAATTTCATTTCAACTATTTAAGGAAGAAAACTAAGTACAAGTTTATCCCAAAAATTCTACTAGCAGGGGCCGAACCCGCATCTATACACGGCTAACAAAAGCTAAAGAAATTCCTATCTACTCAAAAATAAGCCAAAGAGATGTATCTATTCTTTCTTCTTCCTCGGTTTCTTCTTCGGTGTGGACCCGTTGGAGCTCTCACTCGGTTTTCTTTTTGAGCCCTTGCCTTTTGGCGGCCGATCTCCAGTCGGGGGCATTATATCAACATCCTCCTCCGAAATTAAGTGTATTGGAACACTTCCTGCAGGCGGAGTCGGAGGGACAGGATCAATAGAAGGAGGTAGGGCAGACACGCTAGTCTCAATGACCGTTCCTCCCGGAGATATCATCCGCAAAGGGGCTGGACCAGGTCCAGCCATTCCACCGCCAAAACCACTACCCCGCACGACTGCCTCCATTTTAGCATTGATTTCAGCTATAATTTCCTCCTCATGAAGTGTTTGTGCATCACTGGAAACTCCCGTAGTTGGGGACGAGGAACTTGTCATTGGAACGCTTCCACCCATAATGAACGGCAAGTCTGCAAAAGGATCACTATGATGACCGAGGAGTTCCTCCATCATCTGCTCATCGAAAATAAGTGTGCTCCCCTGCGCTCCATCGGTCGGTGTCGTGGTTGTTGTGATGGTCGCTTCAGTTATAATGGCCTCCTGCATATGATGTGATTCTTGAGTTGCAGGAGGCACAACCGATGTAGCTTCAATCACTAGATAAAAGCAAAAGAAGAACTGTTAATAATTACTTCAGGTGACGCTTCCGATTTTGGATAAGCATAGAGAATGTTCAGAGTACCTTCCTCAGTTTGGCTCGCGGGTGGCGGAACTGCCTCAGAGACTTGCTCGCGAGCTGGAGACATCTGCGGTTGATCCGGATTATAAGCAGGAACGAGCTGAGGATCAACCGCAAGTATGGATTCGGGTTGAGTCGGCACGGGAGTTTCGGAACTTGTATCATGATGCTCGATGCCAGAACCTTCTCCAACTTCCAAATGCTGAGCGCCAAGCTTCTCCTTCTCATATGAAATCATGGCATCGTGGAGAAATTTCCGCTCGTCTTCGCTCAACACCCGGTTCTCAAGCTCGAACTCATCAATCGATTCAGCTTGGTGGGCAGCCTTTTCATCTCCCACTAATCGGCCCCAGGCGTTGTATAGATGTGTCGGATAATTATCGATCCAGGATAGATTTCTATACTTCAAGACGTTAGCATTATAAACAATAAGGAGATCTTCAATATCAGCTTCTAGCCTAGACTCCGCCATTTGGACTTCCTCCTCGACCTTAGTCTCCACCTCCCGAACCTTAGCCGTTGCTGCATCCCGTTCACCCCAAAGCACTACGGCCTATTCACATGCCTCCTGGGCTGCTTTGTTTGCATCATCCTTTTCTTTGATGATTTCAGAAAATTTGGCTTTTAGCTCGTTGAGTTCTTTCAGAGCAGCATCCCTTTTAGCGGTAACTGTGGTTTTTCAATGGCCCATCTTCTCCACCAAAGTGAAGTGTATCTGCCTCATCCTCTCCATAGCCAAGTTTGCCTCATCGGCCTTTTTGGTGGCCTCTATTTCTGATTTCCGAGAGGTCTCGGCTTCATCGTTAAGCACTTGGACGTTGTGGTGTTTCTGGGCGAGATCAGATTCTAACTTTTCAATTATTTTAGCCCGCTCGAAAGCCACCGCTGATGCCTTATTTGCAGCTTTCATCCACTCCTTATACTGTATACAAATGTCATGAATGTAATCATGCATCGTGGTTTCTGCCTCTGACGGAATTTTCTTTAGGTGAGGAGGGAAGATAAAGCCATCAAAACATATGTTCGGGAAATCTTTTCTTAACTAGGCAATTCTGATAGCCCCTTCCCCAGTGGGCTCAGAGATGGCTTGTTTAGCCACAATGGGAGGTTTGACTTCAGTCCTGCGATGCTGAGACTCAGACCTTGGAGCATGGGAAGATGGCTTTTGACATGGAGCCTCCGAGGGATGTGAGCTGTGAATAGAAGGTTGTGTAGGGTGTCGGGGAGGTGGAGAACGCGATCGAGATCGATATCTATGTTCTCTGTAATCTCTATCTCTATCCCTCTCGTAACGTTCCTGACTAGAATAACCGCGATCGCGGTTTCTATCATCCTCCCTCCGACGGGACTCATAATACGAGCTCGATGATTGGCGCGCTGAACAGAGACTACCGAGCATAGACTCTCGCCTATTCATCATATCTGTAAAGTAAAAGAAGAACAAAGTTAGTGAATTCTCAAAGCAGGCAACTTAAGGCTGGAAACCGTGTAGTACCGTGAAGTGTATATGTGTGTGCGACCCCCTGACCAACCAGTAATGTCGGCCGCACTGATGGGTAGAGACTCGCTTAAATCTAGAGCACTTTGGAGCCCCTCCAATCCGATGTCGTGTTGAAGTGACACGTAGTCCGGAATCGGAATATCAGCAAGTCCTTCAAAAGGATTCTCTACTGGCGAGGTAGGAGCCTCCAAAATTCTAACGCCGGAGGCTGGCAGGGATACAGTTACAGATTTCCATCTCGAAGATTTATGACGTTTGTGTGCAACTGCCTTGCCTTTTCTCTTTCCCTCTAAACCCTGAAAACTGTCAGAAGGCCCGGCAACGGGTTCGTCATTTATAGGCGTGTGTTCTTCATCACCTTCCACAACAATTACGACTCTTGGCGCTTTGCGCTTTACCCGCTTCGCCGGGGCAGCCCTAAGCACACCTTCAAGCCTTATGCTTTGTTTTCATTCGATTAACCCAAGAATTCTTAAGTTCCTGTCGATGAGCACCGACTCGATTTCTCTCATCTCGCTTGGAACTTCTTGGAGGATCCATACTATTTGTTTAAAGTGTGCACCATCAGGTCGAGGAATTGCGGTTGTAATGGAAAGAGAGTATTAGTCCTAATACCAGTTGCAACTATATTGTTAACTACCAGAAAAGTCGAAGCACTTACGTCTATCCAACCATCGACTAGCAAACCCTGGTGGGCATCGAACGTAGAACCACTCAGTTTTGAAGTAGCTCAATCTGGTCAAAGCACCAGTAACAACTTGACAGTTCCTGACTGCCTCCAGAAATGAGAAAGAAGGGCTATCTCCTCGACTCTTTACATTAAAAGATATATGATTTCGATCGGAGTCGTGGGTCGGAAAAGATGCTCCATGAATACAATGAACAGACGGTTCAGCAACGCATATCCATTGGGATGTAGCTGTGAGGGGGCAATTCCAAAGAAAGACAACACTTCCCGAATATATTGATTAAATGGAGGAAGCGCCCTGGCTGTACATGAATGCCTGTTGAAGGCAGTAAACCCTTCCGGGGGAGCATGCGGTCTATCATTCGGTCCCGACAATAAGACATCATCCAACGGTAGACCATGCCTTAGACATATTCGTCCCAGCATATCTTTGGAGACGTTGGAAGGCACAGAATCTTGTCGGTTCTTGATAAACCTGGCACCAGGCAGCTCGCCCGGAGTTGGATCTATAACCTCGGCAGCGATGACCGGTATCTCTATGACTAAGGGAGATGAACTCTGAAGCTCCTGCTGTTGAGAACTTGTAGACTCCATAACTAATCAACTTATTAAAAATCATCATTAGATGATAATAAGCCCGTGTGTTCCACAGTGTGAAGTGCATAAGTGTGTTGTGTAGTGTAGTGCTACATATTACTTGAGAAATTCTATAGAGTTTGAAGATATATTCGAACGACGAGACTTCGAAATTCAACTGGAGTGACCGTCATCGCTGACTGTCACAACCGTGCCATCCAGACTTTAAAGATCGATCCAAGTTTAAGTTTGTTAAAATTGTGTTCATTTACAAGTTCCATCGACGAGCTTCGAAGGGCAGTCAAATATGCAGTTTAACTGTGAAGTCCAATTATGCAAGGCGGAAGCTCGTCGGAGTCAAGTGTTCGAATATGCAAAGCTTTCATACCCATCAAAGTTCGAATTTGGATTGCTCCCTAAAAGCCATTTTCGTATCGATCCCTAGGTTCAAATTTCGTATCGATCGGAGGGTTGAAATTCGTATCGATCATTTTGGGTCGATACATTTCGTATCGATCACCACAAGGGACCTCGTATCGATCAGTGACTGAAGCTTCGTATCGATCGCCCCAGATCGATAGGAACCCCCACCTCTCCAGATCGATACGAAGTCGCTTCCCTCCATCCATCATTTTCATATCGACACGAATCGCTGTTGCTCCCAGATCGATACCGGTTTCTACGTTTCTAGATCGATACGAGCAACTTTAGCGTGCGCCAGTGTTTCCTTCGTATCCATCAGTAGGCCTTCTTCCCCAAGCGCCTTGAACACCATTTCCTCCTTCCTCAACCTTACTCCGATCCAACTCAGGCATCGCCAATGCCGGAATCGGCCATGACTTTGGATGACTTGGCGTTGAAACTCGAGTCCTGTCATTTTAATGAGAATTTATTGATCGGTTACCTAATTTAAGCAGTTAGTTCGAAAGATTAGCAGGTTGAGTGATTCGAAGACAAATACAGTTTCTTCTTTCTTAGGCACTTAATCGATACGAAGACAAAGTAAGGAAATGAGAGCAAGTGAAAATTCGGCTAAGTCCAAAATGTATTTATATGGATGCGAAACTATGGAGAAAAAACGATTCGACTCCGAGTTATCTCAACTGGTTTCAACAAGTTTCTCCCCAAATCGATACGAAGAGGGCTATTCATATCCATCTTTTCAAGTCCATCTGAAATGTATCGATACGAGCTGCTTTATTCGTATCCATCAACATATAGTTCGTGAAGACTCGTATCCACCGATACGAATAACGCCTGGAGGATCAGCTGGACTATTTGTATCCATCATAAGTCCCTTGATGCGAAGATCATTGCAAAATAGTATCTGGACCATCCTGCTATCGATACGAAGAACGAACATTACTACGAAGGTTGATTCATCTATTCGCATCCATCAAGCATCTATCGATGGGGAATGGCAAGTTCGTGTCCATCATTATGAAGATCGTCTGGGTTCGTATCCATTGATACAAAAGGATTCAAAGAACCAACTGCTTTGTATCGCTTACCATCGATACCAAGAACGCCTTCCTCTTTTGACTTTTCGCATCGATCCAGAAGAGGATCGATACGAAGGGAACTCCAAAACAACCGCCAAGCGTTGTTCCAAATCGAATTTCACACCGATTCAGGAGAGGATCGATACGAAATTCGATACAAAAAAAACTGACAACGACTCATGAACGTACGAACGTTAACGAGAATCAGCTTAACATATGTTAGCACCAAAATTGGTCACTAACCTCGTTCAGAAAGATTGTGTAGAGATATAAGTGATGAAAGTAAATTAAACAGAGAAGACAATGCTAATTTAAATGCAGAAAGTAAGAACACCAAATTTATAGTGGTTCAGCGTAATTGCCTACGTCCACTTTGTTCAACTTTATTGATTTCCTTTATGGTTGATTACAAATACAATTCGTGAATCAAATGCTTGAGTGAAGTTGTTAAGTAGAGAAGATGAGTCTTGAAAATGGCAGAGTCTCCCCGGTGTTTTCTCTCCAAAAAAGGATCCTTTTCACTGTGACCCTGCCCCTCTATTTATAGGCAAATATGGGCTGGACTTCCCAAGTGGGCTGGATAGCCGAACGCTCTAGTCCCAGTACAGTGGTCGCTGTATGCCGAACCAGGTACGCCGAACGCTCTGATGCCGAACGGTCCTTTCTATGCCGAACGGTGTGGTTGATGTCTGGGAAGTGCAGGATGTTTGTCAGTAGAATCCAAGCGCTCTTCTAGATGCCGAATTCTCCTTGATGCCGAGTGCTCTTGTATGCCGAGCAGTCTTGATGCCGAGCGCTCTTGCTGCTGAGCAGTCTTGATGCCGAGCAGTCTTGATGCCAAGCGCTCTTGCTGCCGAGCAGTCTTGACGCTGAGTTCCACTGCATGCCGAACCCTGCTGGGTACTTCGCCGAACACTACTGGATGTCGGACTCTCTGGATGCTGTGCACTTCACCGAACACTACTGGATGCTGAGTACTCTCTGACGCCGAGCGCTTTTGTATGCCGAGCAGCCTTGTTGCCGAGCACTAGTTGACGCCGAGTGCTGCTTGATGCCGAGCACCCCTGTACGCCGAGTACTCCTGGATGCCGAGCAGTCCTTCATGCCGAGCTGTGGCCAATGCCGAGCACTCAGTTGCCTGGTCAAATCTCCAGGAAACACTTGCCCCCCAAAGTGTATCATGTGACCGAACGTGATGCGCTTTGAATCTGGTTCAACTTCATTTGATGATGCCTTCTCGAGAATGTTAGCGAAGGAGGTGCAAGACGAGCAAGGTTTGGACGCCGAATGATACGTTCGAAGCCGAACATACCTCGTGTGCCGAACGTCACTCTGCTATGATGCCGAACGCTCCGGTGTTGACCGGTTCTACCGGGTATAGCCTCTTCAACTTCTACCTTCCTCTATATAACCAGGTCCTTCCCGTCCCTTCTCCTATATGCTTTCATTCCTGTCACTCTTCCAAGATTTACAACTTTCTTTAGCCGAACAGATTTACAACTTGAACCTTCCTTCCTAAGCTCCTAACTACAATCTAGGTACTGCTCCTCTATTAATTTGAATAGGTTCCAAATGAGATGGTCAGGTCTGCCATGTAAAAAGCTTTCGAGTGGGTTGCCCTCATTGCCGAACGATAATGCGAGGCGAGGAGGAAGGATTTGAGGTGTTTGCGCACGTGGTTTTAGCTCCATCGCGCCGAACCGGAGTCAAAAAAGGAGGAAAAGGAAAACGTTGGAGGTGGTAAGGGTGTTGGATGGCATAGTTATGGTTCGGCGTATGTTGTCATGCGCCGAACGATAGAGGCTACCGAGTAGTATTTCGTCTGAATGAGGCCGAACACTCGCTAGAACGCCGAACAACAACTTAGCCGAACGAACTAAAGCCGAACACTTACTAAAATGCCGAACAATAACTTAGCCGAACAAAAACTCAAGCCGAACAATACGATTGCCAAACAGAACTTAGACCGAACAATCTCAATGCCGAATAACATTCAAATGCCGAACAAACATATACATGCTGAACAATTTCAATGCCGAACAGAACCTTTGACTGGACAATGTCTTTAACCGAACGAGGCCTTTAGCCGAACAAGGACTTTAGCCGAACACTTGACAATGACTTAACCGAACCAAGATACATGTCGAACTCTTCTTTGGACGAACAATGCAATTGCCGAACAACATTTAAATGCCGAACGATATAAATGTCAAATTAGACTTAAGCCGGATACTTCATAAATTACATGTTTTCTAAATCTGGAACTGTAACCACCACCAGGCGGGCTCTTCGAGACGGTCAGCGATGACGGTCTTCGAAGGCAACGATTCGAAACTCATTTTTATATCCTTGAAATCTTATTGCTTGCACACAATTGCTCGCACTAGTTCACACACCACGTGGGGGAAAAACTCGTGTTGCTAATTCTAACGTTCAACGTTTTTTTAAGTATAGTTCTCTCAAGCACTTAGCCAGGTTCGTTATTTATTTGGGATGTCGAGAAAATCTAGCTCCGCCACTATATCCGACAGGCCTGGGCCGTCATCAAGGCAAGGAGTCGCTGATACTTCTAACCCATCGACCTCTCCTGCTCATAACTTGGCGCCTGATGCTCTGGAGGCAACCATCTTACTAGACAATCCGATCGATTCTCAAGCCTCGAAGATCAACGAAGCTGCTCTGCGACGGATATGCTCCATTCACGGGATTCCTTTTGCCGACGTGTTAGTTCCTTCAAGACACGATCGCCCTCATCTGCCCCCAGTCGGGTACACTACCTGCAACAAGTTCATGTGTTGGATGGGCAGCGTGCCTCCATTCAACTTATTTCTCCGGGATGTACTGCAGTACATAGACATAGCTCCGTCGCAGCTGCACCCGAACGGCCATGCATTTCTATATGGGACGTACCTACTTTTCATGGCTGTCTTCTCCAGACCTCCAACCGCCGGTGATATCAGATATATTTACATGTTCAAGAGACGGAAAGACAGTCCTTCTTTTATGTTCCTCGAGCCATACCACAAATGCCAGATCTTGATAGGGGCCTGTAGCAAATTCGCCCTGTACAAACAGGAATGGTTCTATGTGCGCTGCCCTTCTGGTTTCGCTAGGAGATGGGTTGAAGGCAGTAAGTCTCTCTGCCGAGTCACTATTCGTATTTGATCGGAGTCATGCTTTTCCTAACTCTTCATTTCATCTTTTCAGGTATCAACCCGCGCCCGGAAGGCCGAGGATATTCTGAGGCTGTCGATGCCATTAGAGCTCTTCCTGCCGAGGATCGAGACATCCGAGTTATCATTTCAAATGAATCACTGTCGGGGTTTGGCTTGCTGGCTCCTGGTCGTCGGATCAGCCTTCCAGAAGGTGTTACCATTCCCAAACCTCCGTTCGGTAAAGGGAAAAAACTTGCCGGATCGTCGTCGCGCCGCGCTCCCGACACGCACGAAGAAGGCGAGCGCAAAGAGAATGATGCCCCTGAAACTCAGGGTGAGAATGCGGGTCCCACTCAGAATACGGCAGTCGAAGTTCACGACATTGAGACGTCGTCCTCCCCTTCGAAGGGAAAGAAGAAGTTAAAATATAAAGTTCAGAAGGAGAAAGTTGGTGGTACTTCAAAAGTCACACTTATTCCACCTGAGAAAGAGGCTTCCTCACAGCATCTGGAAAGTTCTCTGAGGGGTCTGTCCAACTTGCATCCCCGATGATTTACTTAATTACGGGTTCGATGATCCTGAAGCTCTCAAATTCTCTTCGCCCGCTAGAGGCAATGTAGGAGTTCAACTCCCGGCTCAAGGAGACAACACTCCGATTAGCAAAGATAAACGAACGGGTCCGTCGGGGGGAACACTAGGACACACATGCACATGCGCATTCCATAATATACTTCAAGTCTTTTTAACTCATGAATTCTCCTTAACTCGTTGTTATCTCCATTCTTTGCAGGTGATATGGGCCGCTCTCACAGACTTGATCGCCTTCAGGGGTCTTCTATATTCCATCACTCTGGACGGGATTCCGGTTCAGGCAGACGCAGGGACCGAGGCGAGTATGAAGATAGGGATAATCGTCCCCGAGAGTCGTCTCATCGCAAGAAGGCACATTCCCAATCTTCCCAATCCCGTGATCTTCCTCCTCCAACTGATCCAGATAGAGAGAAGTCTTTACAGAAGGGTTATCACTCTGATGTTCCTCGAGAACAACATTCTAGTTCATCGAGTACACGGCAAGTTCGAGAGCAACGGAAAAGGGCGGAATTCTCAAAGCCTCCTCCTCCTACTCCTGCGGTGGACCCGACTGTTGCGGAAAAAATGGAAGATCTCAAAGCCAAGTTTCCGAAAATTTGCTTTGACGGCTTGAAGTTCCTCCCAGCCATTCATCATATTCTCGGGCATGTGAAGCAAAGTGCCATTGCCTGTAATAACGACGTCTATGTTCAACATGATGCATTTGTGCACTTGGTGGAGAAGGTCTCGGAAGTGTCCGTTGAGCGTCAACATGAGATTGATCGCCTGAAACTGGAGGCAGGCTGCGACAAGAACATTATCAAGCACCAAGACGAAGAGCTCGCTTCGTATAAGTCGAAGCTGGAAGCCGCTGAGCAAAGCGCAAAAGACACTGCTGAGGCAGTTACTCGTTTAGAGGCGGCTCACAGGAAAGAGCTTGACGAGGCAGTCCAGCGCAGCGGTGCCCTCGCCCTAGAAAAAGACTCTGTCCAAAAAAAAGGGACACGCTCGCTACTCAAGTCAAAGAGCTGAAAGAATTACTTTCCAAGGAGAAGGAAGACAAAGTAGCTGCTCAAGAAGAATCACAGCGATACTGTGATGAGATTGTTGCTACCCGACTCCTGAAGACAAAGCTCGATGACGAACTCGCCGGGGTCGAGAAAATGAAGGACGAGGCCCATGAGGAGGGCAAAAGAATGGCTGTGGAGGAGCTTGATTCTCGCCTCGAGGCGGCCGCAGAAGCCGGCAGGGAAGAGGTCAAAAGTATGTTTGACCCGTTGATCGCCGAGTATGGAGCCCGCGTCCTTATGCACCGCGACTTAACATTTCTGGGTGACGGCTACCTCGAATCCCAGGCTGAGGCGTGGGAAACTCTGATAAGGATCAGGAAGGTCGAGTTGGGCTCCAACGAGGTCGATGAGGATGTCTTGGTGAAGGAGTTCCTAAGGGGGAATGAGCCATCGGACTTATCCGCAGCATTGGCACTTTATAGCAAAGGCTCTTCCCCTCCGAAAGAGAAGAATGACGAAGCTGGCCCGTCTGGGGCCGATACTACTACTCCTCACATTGCCGCTCCTTACGCTGCTCAATCAGCTGGTCGGCCAACACTTGATCCATTCGAGCAGCATGCTAGTTATGATCCCGAAGATCCCGGGCTTGGTGTTCATGTGCTGTCACCTATCCTGGAGGGTGAAACCCCTCGCACCACCGATAGCCAACCGGACCTTGGTAGGAAATTCTTCTTTCTCTAGAAGTTGAAGAGTTCCCGTCATTTTTCAGCAGTGGCTATTCGTTCTAATGCTCATTCCTTATGTTTTCGTGCAGGTTGCTATGACGCCGAGCCAACTCCAAGGAGCGATGAAGCCAAGGAGGAAGCAGAGAAAACAAGCGACGTTGCTCATGCAGGAGTAACTCCCGGTCCAGACGCTCAAGTGATCGGGGCGCTAGATGATGACAAACTTGATACTTCGTCTCCTGCCGAAGGTAGCGATGAAATTGAAATCACTGGCGCCTCTGAGCATACTTCAGAGATGAGCATGAAGGACCGTCTCGCCGACGAGGAGAAGAAAAAGGTCAAAGTCAAAGTTGAATCTGAAATACTGGAACTCGCTGACCCGCGGAACAGACCTTTGAAAATCATTCTCCCGGGCAGGTCCGAACCACTAGATGTTCCGTCTCCTACTCCTGACTCCGTTTCTCTAGCAAGCAAAAAGTCCAAGAAAAAGCGTGAGGGAGAGGAGTCGTCGGAAACACCAAAGGAAGACAAGAAGAAGAAGTCGAAGAAATAATCGATGCACTTGTTCAACAAGTTTCCTGCTTAAGTTTTGTAATTGTTTTTGTCTTCCACAACTTGTAGTTTGTATAGGTCTGAATTTTGTAGGAGTGATCATGTATCCCCATTTTGGACTTATTGAATAAAGTTTTTAGCTTCTTTCTCGCTTGAATGATTCTCTTGTCTTTCTTTGGTTTGTTGACTGATTGTAGCCATAACTCAAGTTCTCGTGAGTTGCATTATCTCCCGGTCCATTCTCGTGTTGTTCAAACATTTTCTAGACACGGCGTGCTTCTCGTACCACATCTCTCGAGTACTTGGACCTTCCGCTGACTCTAGTCCGCGCTCTAGGGACTTAGAGTACTCCGCTCCGCACTCTGGGGATTCGGAGATTTGAATACTTTTATACTCTAGTCCGCGCTCTGGGGACTTAGAGTACTCCGCTCCGCACTCTGGGGATTCGGAGATTTGAAGTCGTTTATACTCTAGTCCGCGCTCTGGGGACTTAGAGTACTCCGCTCCGCACTCTGGGGATTCGGAGATTCGAAGTCGTTTATACTCTAGTCCGCGCTCTGGGGACTTAGAGTACTCCGCTCCGCACTCTGGGGATTCGGAGATTTGAAGTCGTTTATACTCTAGTCCGCGCTCTGGGGACTTAGAGTACTCCGCTCCGCACTTTGGGGATTCAGAGATTTGAAGTCGTTTATACTCTAGTCCGCGCTCTGGGGACTTAGAGTACTCCGCTCCGCACTCTGGGGATTCGGAGATTTGAAGTCGTTTATACTCTAGTCCGCGCTCTGGGGACTTAGAGTACTCCGCTCCGTACTCTGGGGATTCGGAGATTTGAAGTCGTTTATACTCTAGTCCACGCTCTAGGGACTTAGAGAACTCCGCTCCGCACTCTGGGGATTCGGAGATTTGAAATTTGTTTGCATGGGTCTGTGCGTCGTACAGAATTACGTAATTTGTCATCCAACTATAAGATATAGAAACTTCATAGAGAATACGGCTTCAAGCCTTTATTAATGAAAATCAACTAAACTGCCCGATTATAACTTTTGAAAAGAAACTAAGTTATGACTGAATGGAAATAACAGTGCCTAAAACAAGAAGGAAAACATGCTAAATGTAATAGTGCCGCAAATGTTCGCTGTTCCATGCTCGGGGGAGTGTCGCGCCATCAACGGTCGCTAGCTTGAATGTTCCTTCTCCAAGCTTCCGTTCAATGGCGTACGGACCTTCCCAGTTGGGATTCATGCGTGATGGTACCGGGAAGACTCGTTTCAGAACGAGATCACCCACATCAAAGGTTCTTGGGCGGACTCTGCCGTCGTAGTAACGCTTGACTCGATGTCTGTGCGCTGCCGCCCTTAATTCAGCTTCTTCACGCTTTTTGTCGACGCAGTCCAGTGATTCCAGCAAGAGGTTTTGGTTCGTCTTGGGATCATAGTATGTCACTCAGTGCGATGGAACTTCAAGCTCCACGGGTATAACGGCTTCAGAGCCGTATGCCAAGGCGAACGGAGTGTGGCCGGTCGCGGACTTGTGGGTAGTTCTATACGCCCATAATGCTGTCGGGAGTTCATCTACCCACTTGCCTCCAACCTTCTCCAGACGCTTCTTCAATATGGACTTGATTATTTTGTTAACGGCCTCGACTTGTCCGTTAGCTTTTGGGTGTGCAACGGCGGCGAACTTTTTCTCGATGCCGTACTTTAAACAGAACTCTTTGAACTCTATACTTTCAAATTGCATTCCGTTGTCCGTGATGATGGTGCGTGGAAGGCCAAAGCGGCATATAATGTTTCGTACAACGAAGTTAATGACCTTCTTTGAGGTGATCGTGGCCAAAGGCTCTACCTCAGCCCATTTCGTGAAATAGTCGACTGCAACTATCGCGTATTTCGCACCACCTTTGGATATAGGCAAAGAGCCGATTATGTCGATCCCCCAGATTGCAAACGGCCAAGGACTAACCATTTGTGCGAGTTCCGTTGATGGAGCTCTCGGGATTTTCGCATATCTTTGACACTTGTCACACTTTCTCGCATAGTCTGCGGCGTCCCGGTTTATGGTTGGCCAGTAATACCCATAGCGGAGGATCTTCTTTGCCAGCGTTTGCCCCCAGTATGGTCGCCACATTCCCCTTCATGAACTTCTCTTAAGACCCGCTTTGTCTCATCATGAGCGATACATCGTAACAACGGGACTGAGAATCCCTTTCGATACATTAACCCATCCTGCATCACGTATCGCGCGGCCTTTCGAAGAACCTGGCGTCTTTCGCTTCTTTCTTCTGGTAAAGCCCCGGTCATTAGGTACAGTTTGAATGGGGTTATCCACGAGTCCTTCTCGATTTCTGTTTACAACACACGATCGACTTTCATCTCGTCTATGCTCGGGGCATGCAAGACTTCGACGGGATACAATCCCATTTGTTGCGCATCGTCGGTACTCGTGAACTTAGCCAATAAGTCGGCTTCTTTGTTCTGTTCGCGTGGGATATGTGAGATGTCATAACGCTCAAGATTTGATAGTAGTTCTTGGACCTGAATGAGGTACGGAGCAAGCTTTCGTCCCTTTGCTTGGTAGTCTCCCCGTACTTGGTAAACCACCAACTGCGAGTCACAAAAGATTTCGACTGATTCGATCCCGAGTTCCCTGATGAGCTTCAAGCCAGCGATCAGTGCTTCATATTCGGCTTCGTTATTTATAGCCGGGAAATCGAGCTTCAGGGCATAACAGATCGATCGGTTTTCCGGAGTTACAAGAACTACGCCCGCGCCGGAGCAACGGTCGTTTGATGCACCGTCAGTGTATAATTTCCATCGAACGGGGGGAATGATGTCGTGATCGTCCGGTTTGATGGGTATGGTAAACTCAGCGATGAAGTCTGCTAACGCTTGCCCTCGGATGGCTCTCCGTGGTAAGTACGCGATATCGAATTGGCTCAACTCGATGTTCCATCTTAGCAATCTTCCAGAAGTTTCCGGCCGTTGGAGTACCTGCCTCAGGGGTTGATCGGAATAAACACCGATTGAATGTGCTTGAAAGTACGAGCGAAGCTTTCGTGATGCAATCACCAAGCAATAAGCCAATTTCTCCATTTTAGGGTAATTCCTCTCGACCCCTGTTAAACGTTTGCTAACATAATACACCGGCTTTTGGACTCGATCCTCCTCTCGTACCAAAGCCGCACTTATCGCATGTGGGGATACAGCCAAGTATACGTACAACATCTCATGGTCAACTGGTTTTGATAGCATTGGTGGGCTCTCCAGATGCCTCACCAGATTCCGGAATGCTTCCTCACAACTAGACGTCCATTCAAAATTTCTCTTCCCTTTCTTTATGATATCGAAGAATGGGATGCACTTGTTAGTTGCCCTAGATATAAATCGACTTAGCGCAGCTACTTTTCCGTTCAAGCTCTGTACTTGCTTTATAGTCCTGGGTGCTTGCACATCTCGAATAGCTTGGATTTTTTCTGGGTTGGCTTCGATTCCCCTAGCATTGACGATGAATCCCAAAAACTTCCCTGATGCAATGCCGAAGGAACACTTCAAAGGGTTGATCTTCATCCCATAAAACCTGAGTATGTCGAACATTTCAGCCAAGTCTCGAATGTGGTCGTTTGACCGTCGTGACTTCACGAGCATGACATCCACATAGACTTCCATGGTTTTACCCAGCTGGTCCTTGAACATTCGATTCACCAGACGTTGGTAAGTTGCTCCAACATTCTTCAATCCAAAGGGCATCACTACATAGCAATACAGTCCGACATTTGTAACGAAGCTGGTGTGTTCTTGGTCCGGAATATGCATTGGGATTTGGTTGTATCCTGAGTACGCATCCATGAATGACAGTAACTCGTGTCCTGTGGTGGAATCGACCAACTGATCGATCCTAGGCAACGGGAAACTGTCCTTAGGGCATGCTTTGTTCAAGTCGGAATAATCTACGCAAGTCCTCCATTTCCCATTCGCCTTCTTTACTAGCACGGGGTTGGATACCCATTCAGGGTAGAGGGCGTCGCGGACGAACCCATTTGCTTTGAGTTTGTCCACCTCCTCTCCAAGAGCGGCGGATCTCTCCGGATCCATTCCTCTCCTTTTTTGCTTGACTGGGACGTATTTCGGGTCTATGTTCAACATATGACTCGTGATAGCAGGAGAAATCCCACACATATCAGAATGCGTCCAAGCGAAAACATCAAGGTTCGCCCGGAGGAAGTCGCTAAGGTCTTCAGTCATTGCGGGGCCTAGCTGTGATCCGATCTTCAGTATTCGCAAAGGGTCGTCACGGCTAACTGAAATGTCAATTGTTAATTCAGCCGGTGCCGCCTTCTCTTCCATGGATGTCTCATCGTCGTCTCTCGGATCTATATCTCCATAGATCCGAGAACTATGCCCGAGCCAGGGCTCGGGCACTACTTGTCAATTATCCGCATTGAGGATGCGGACGGGATTGTCCGCAACCTTTCCCTTCTCCCTCCGGTGGGCCTCTCGGAGCTCGGCCACATAACAGGAACGACCAAGCTGCTTGGTCGCCGTGAACAATGCCTACTCCTTTGTCAGTCGGGAACTTCAAAGTTAAACACCACGGGGCTAACGCTGCCCTAAACTCTGCCAGGGCCGGCCGACCCAAGAAAACGTTATACGGAGAGTCCACATCCAAAACTACAAAGGGTAGAATTCGCACTCTCCGACGCTCGCCTTGTCCCAGTTCAACTGGTAACTCGACATATCCCACTGCATCAGTTGCAGCGTCGTTAAAGCCGTGAATACGAGCTTTGGATGGTTTCAAGTCTTTTGTTTCTAGCTTCATTTGATCATAGGCCTTCTTGAAGATGATCTTGACTGAACTTCCAGAATCAATCAGAATTCTTTTTACATATGTTGGTCCGATCGTTGCAGATATGACCATGGGGTCGATGGTCGGAGCCTCTACCTGATCAGCGTCTCTGCTTCTGAACACAATATCGTCTGTCATTACGCGCTGCTGCTTAGCAGGGGCCCCATCCTCCACGTTCGAACAACACTCAAAATCTGCATGCTTCAAGGAACTTGCATATCGCTCCGTCTCCTGCCAATTCTTATCCGCGGGGTGAGGCCCGCCGATAATTGTATTTATGACCAGTCTACCAACGGTCCGGGCAGGCTCCTCAGGATGACGCGGAGCTGGTGCACGACCTGGGTTGGACGTTCCCTGCCCTCCTTCCTGTGGATCCTTTACAAATTCTTGCAACTTTTTCTGTCTGATCAACTTCTCGATAGCGTCATGCAGGTGTCTGCACTCTTCCGTGTTGTGCCCATAAGTTTCATGGAAGCGGCAATATTTCCCGGTCCGCTTCTGTTCCTCGGTTGATTCTTTCGGACGTGGCTTTCGGTATTGAAAAGTATTGCAGGTGGATAGGTAAATGTTTTCAAGTGGGGCGTTTAGCGGAGTGTACTCGCTGTAGCTTGGAATTCTCGACTTCCACTTTCCTGCTTCTTTTCTTTTCCCTTGACTCCTTCCTCCGGACTCCTTGGGTTGCCCAGGCTTGTTCTGGACATTGACTTGGACCTTTCCCGAGCTGTCTCCAGATTGCTTCACAGCAATGTTGCTCTTTATTGACTCTTGGACAGGTCCTGGCGCCTTATCTCGTCGTACCCACCTAGCTTCCTCTCTTCTTATGAACTGGTGTGCCTTAGAGTAGAAACGCTCTAGCGTAGCTGGAGGTTTTCCTGCCAGCCAGTCTCCAAACTCAGAGTCTGGATCCACACCTCTCATTACAGCCATCAGAATTTCATGGTCATTGGGATTACTGACTTCAGTTGCTGCTACGTAGAATCTTTGCAAATATTCCTTCAACAACTCCCCGGGATTTTGGATTACACTTGACAGAGACATCACGTCCTTTGGGCGTGTAGTGTGTATCCTGAACTGCTCAATAAACTTCTTTGCTAACTCCTCGAAATTTGATACGGATCGCGGAGGAAGTCGGGTGAACCACATAGTAGCGATCCCAGATAGAGTAATCGGAAAGCACCTACACTTGGTGGCATCATTCGCTCTGGCTGAATCCATCATCCATTCGTACCTCATGACATGTTGTCTAGGGTCAGTCTTTCCTTCATATGCAGGAATAGTAGGCATACTAAACTTCCTGGGGTACGCCGCTTGCAACACAACATCCGTGAACGGAGTATGACTTCTTGACACTCCCCAATCATCATTCGATAACCCCTGATTTTCCTTCATCAACTGCCTGATCATGGTTGTCAGATCTGGTGTCTGTATGGAAGGCGGAAGGTTGGAGTTTGTTCTACGCGCCTGTCCATGCTGATGCCTCCTCTCCTGGCGATCTGCCAATCGTGCGTCTTGAGGTTCGACATCGTTAGCATTTTGATGATCTGGGCCTCTATCTTCCATCTGTATCCCGGTCCTAAAGCTTCCAGCTCTTGCTTGGTCGCAGTCTCCAGTTGTTCGAATAGCGGCATCTGCTCGCGCAGCATCAGTCTTACGGCGTCTGCGCCTGGGAGGTTCATCAGAGGAAGTAGAGCAGTCAGATGAGGAGTAAGCAGCGGGATTGCCCCCAGCATTCTGTTGCTGCTGTTGAGTAAGTTGTGCCATCAGGTTGGCATTAGCTTGCATCTGTTCTCCTAGTTGTCTCCTGCTTTCCCTAAGTTCTCTCATCAAGTCATTGAACTCTACTCTGGTGACAACTGGAGTCTGTTCTTGAGCGGCAATCCCTGCACTCGGAATCGCTGGTTGATTGCTAGGTCCTGCTTGTTGCACGCTAGCAGTCTCGCGGGCATCCGCGTTATGAGAAGCTGACCTGGTTCGTGGTCCTGCCATTGTAGAGCTATTGGTATGAACTCTGAGTAGAATAAACGGATGTCCTATCAGTGAGTCGGATCTTCCTTGGGGGATTTGTTCAATCCAGTAGCTTCAAAGCAGATCCTTGAGGTCTGAGAATTCAATTCTCAGTGAAAGCACCAAAGTGTTAGCACCAAAATTGGTCACTAACCTCGTTCAGAAAGATTGTGTAGAGATATAAGTGATGATAGTAAATTAAACAGAGAAGACAATGCTAATTTAAATGCAGAAAGTAAGAACACCAAATTTATAGTGGTTCAGCGTAATTGCCTACGTCCACTTTGTTCAACTTTATTGATTTCCTTTATGGTTGATTACAAATACAATTCGTGAATCAAATGCTTGAGTGAAGTTGTTAAGTAGAGAAGATGAGTCTTGAAAATGGCAGAGTCTCCCCGGTGTTTTCTCTCCAAAAAAGGATCCTTTTCACTGTGACCCTGCCCCTCTATTTATAGGCAAATATGGGCTGGACTTCCCAAGTGGGCTGGATAGCCGAACGCTCTAGTCCCAGTACAGTGGTCGCTGTATGCCGAACCAGGTACGCCGAACGCTCTGATGCCGAACGGTCCTTTCTATGCCGAACGGTGTGGTTGATGTTTGGGAAGTGCAGGATGTTTGTCAGTAGAAGCCAAGCGCTCTTCTAGATGCCGAATTCTCCTTGATGTCGAGTGCTCTTGTATGCCGAGCAGTCTTGATGCCGAGCGCTCTTGCTGCTGAGCAGTCTTGATGCCGAGCAGTCTTGATGCCGAGCGCTCTTGCTGCCGAGCAGTCTTGACGCTGAGTTCCACTACATGCCGAACCCTGCTGGGTACTTCGCCGAACACTACTGGATGTCGGACTCTCTGGATGCTGTGCACTTCGCCGAACACTACTGGATGCCGAGTACTCTCTGACGCCGAGCGCTTTTGTATGCCGAGCACTAGTTGACGCCGAGTGCTGCTTGATGCCGAGCACCCCTGTACGCCGAGTACTCCTGGATGCCGAGCAGTCCTTCATGCCGAGCTGTGGCCAATGCCGAGCACTCAGTTGCCTGGTCAAATCTCCAGGAAACAACATACATACATGTATAACGGACTAATGTCCAATTTTTAAATTTCGCAGGTATTGAATACTCGTTTGATGACGATTACAACAAAAAACAACAGTTTGCTATCATTCAACACTTAGTTACAATAGTGCAAAGTACAACAATTGGTGGCCAACAATTCATTATTTATATTACTAAAGATCCATCAAACATTACATCTTTCGATAGAAAGACAACTACCGGTCAACAAGTTAGATAAAACTATTAAGAATAAAGATTGCAGCTTTTCAAAGCACGTCATGTTCACACAAGTCGTACTTTGGGGAGCAAATGTTATCCCGCCTTTTGGCAAGGCCATGACACCAAGGAATTGATTGGAAATCAAAGACCGTTCATCCCGGAAAACAGTTATACACAGGTTCGTTATGGATATTGGTAAATTTTTCCCGAGTCCGGATCGAGCTACAATTAACATGACATGACAATCAAAGCCATGAAAGCCAACGTTCCAATTTTCGAGTCAATCCGAGTTCATATGCTCAAGATATGATCGATGAAAGCCAAGGAAATCAACTCACTCACATCCATCATTTCGCATCGATCGGGCTGTATCCATCATTTCGCAATGGTCGATTTCGTATCCATCATGCATCCGTCTATTCGTATCCATCTCCATGCAACCGCCCTGTTCATATCCATCGAAAACAGTCTTCTTCATATCCATCAGCAAACAAGCTCGCTTCGTATCGATCAACAACAAGAGAGTCTACTTCGTATCCATCCAGACCCTCCTACTTCGTATCCATCGACTGCGACACGAATGTCCAATTCATGTTGATCAAGCTTCAAATGTGCTTTGTATCGATCAACCACAGATCGATACGAAATCACAACATCCCGTCGATACGAATAGAACAATGCAGTTGATCGATACGAACAGAACAATGCAGTCGATTGATACGAACAGAACAATGCAGTCAATCGATGCGAACAGAATAATGCAATCGATCGGTATGAACAGGGCCAAGTCAGATCAGTACGAACAAGGCGTAAACCTTGGAAATACTCGATCAATTTGGCGTAAAATGTGGATCCACCCCAGTTTATCGCTCCACATCAACAAGCAAGCACGTGTCATTGATCGACATGAAGGAGATGGAGGCGAAGGTATCGATACGAACTCATATCCATTTTGGAGAGCCCAATTTGCTTCGATCATAACTCGCAATCTACAAGTCCAAATGCCACCAAATTTTCACAGGAGCTTACGTACAACCTAAAGAATATTCATGCCCAATTTCGACTCGATTGGACCAAATCTTGATCGATACGAAATTCGTTCGTATCAATCACGGACCGAGTGCAAATCACGTGGGATCGATCGCGTGGGCCAACCCACGTGCCAGAAGAGGTCTTCCGAGATCTGAGTGGGATATTTTCACCCTACGCCTATAAATAGCACCCCAGAGCCTACAGAAAAAGGATCTTTTGGCTCTTTAACATCCAGACTCTGCCGAAACCATTGTTGCACTCAGAAATCACTGTTGTACTCAAAATTTACTGTTGTAATCCGCTGTAACCAGCAAGCAAAAGTTAATAAAAGTCAATCATTTCATAGTGGATGTAGGCAACACGCAGAACCACTCTAAATCTCTGTGTTCTTTTGCTGTTTTTCTTATTATTGTCTGGAGTGTTTGTTAGATAATCCTCTTTTTACATTTGTTTTCTTTATTTTATCTCTTCAAACACTTCCGAAGAGTGTTGTGCCCAATTTTGGTACAAACAGAGTTTTAAATATACTATTGAGTTTTTAAACAAGTGGTTTATTTAAAAGAAATCCCTTCACTTTTTCAAAGTCAAATTATTTTTAAAAGTGATGGTTTTTAATTATGATTTAGATGGAAGTTTAAACTTTTTTTAAAAGTGTTTAAAAGAGGTTTGAACTTTATAGAAGTGATTTAAAGAATTATTTGATATATTAAAGCAAGTAATATTTTATAAAAAGGGAAACTCCTTTATTTCTGAAGTCAAATTCTTTTCCAAAAGTGGTGAATTTATAAGTGATGTTTGGATGAAAATTTTAAACCGTGTTTTAAAAGTGGTTTAAATATGATTAAGTAAGAAGAACATGGATTATAACATCCTTATTGTAACGAATGTTTTAGATAAAAGAAAGAAGATCAGAGGCTATAACATTTTTATTATAGTAAATGGTTTCGGGAAATTGGAAAAGAAGTTTGGTTTATAATACTTTGTTTAAATGAAATTGTATACGAAATTTATGGAGTCTTCTACTTGACATTAAGTTTCGAGGTAGGGAAACTTCTACCTATCCAGAAAGCTGAGTAGTTAAAGCGCTTATAGTTTCTATAGCGGTGGAGGTGCAAAAAGTTATAACAGGGATAAAGCGGGGGTTTAATAGAAAATGGCTGAGGTGCAAAAAGCTTTATAGATATAAAACCAAATATATAAAGTTAATTTATTCATAATCTCACATCATTTTGTAGGAAAAAGTAATGTTGTTTAATATTATTGATGTTATCCCACCTTTTGGCAAGGCCAGGACACCAAGGAGTTGGACTCCAAATGTCGTTTGTCATGGATATCGTTGAATTTTGATCAAGTCCGGATCAAGCCCCAATCGATGAGACATGATCGGGAAAGTAAAGCAAGCCAACGTTCCAAGTTTCAAGTCAATCCGAGTTCATACGCACAGGTTATGATGGATACAAGTTGGAGGGAAAAGCATGTTTTCGTATCCATCAGCAGACCCCACTTCGTATCCATTGAAGCGTATCTATTCGTTCCGATGGAGCTAGTACATCGAGTTCGTATCGATGGGTTTCGTATCCATCGGTGGTCCTCGTTTCGCATCCATCGATCTCATATCGACCAGAATGATTAAGTCCACACAGTGGTGAGCTTCGTATCCATCATCCAATGTCTACTTCGTATCCATCCGTCAGTGCCTGCTTCGTATCCATCAGCCAGTGTTTGCCTCGTATCCATCAGTCAGTGCCTGCTTCGTATCCATCAGCCAGTGTTTGCATCGTATCCCTGGATGAAGTCCTACTCGAATCCATCAGGTCAACCAGCTTGGATAACGTGTCATATCTCGAAGGAAACGGGGCGAGATACATGAAGTCGAAGCAGTCAACACGGAGCGAATACCGGATCGAGGCGAAGCGCGCGTGTTACGTCATCCCTCGATGCGAATGCGCCGAGATATATGGAGTCGACGCGGTCGACTCGGAGTAAAGACCGGATCGAGGCGAGGTGTGCGTTCCATGTCTTCACAGGGGCGCGTGACACCATCGATTCGAAGCCCTCAGCTCAGAGAGATGGATTCGAACCAGACAGCCTGGCGAAGAGCATCGCCTCGTATCAACGATATCTCTCAATCCACTGATCCAAATACCATGAAATTTTAACTGAAGGTTGCACATATACCATGGAACATCTCCACCAAATTTGAGCTCGATTGGAGGTAATCTTGATCGATACGAAATGATTTCGTATCGATCACAGATCGACTTGAAACTCTCTGGAAGTGGTCGAATGGGTCCCCTCACGTGTCAGGCCAAGTCTCCCGGAGTTTGAGCGAAATCTAAGCCTCCTGCGCCTATAAATAGAGCCCCAGAGTCAACGGAAAAAGGATCTTTTTTCGAGGAAGCGTCCAGACTCTCCCGGATTGAGAATTGCATGCTACTTTTGCTGTCAATTTCGAATTCTAAACTGTAATCCGCTGTTCATTGCTGTAAACGCTTGTAATCATTGAAAGAGAATCAATAAAATCATCAAAACTTCATAGTGGACGTAGGCTATACGCCGAACCACTCTAAACTGCTTGTCTGTGCACTTTACATTCCTGTTCCTTTGATCATTTGGTTAGATAATCTCTGTTTTACATTTATAATCTTCATTTTATCTCTTCAAACAACTCCCGAAGAGTGTTGTGCCCATTTTTGGTACAAACACTTTGGTGCTTTCACTGAGAAAACCAGCTTTTTCTCCTGCTCGTTGGATCTGCCGTCGATACCGGATTGCACAAATCCAAGAGGAAGATCCAGATATCCGGTCCGGAATCCTTCCATTCTATTCAGATTTGCTCAAAATCTAGGAAAGGACCCCACCACCGAGAATGGTCAGCACAAGAACTGGCGCTACCGCTGCAGAGCAAGAAGGCAGAGATAGGCAGAATCCCGCACAGCCGCCTTCTTCCAATCAAGACAATACCACTCACTCAGACTCAACAGGGCTAGTCACCCGACAGGAGTTTCAGGTATTGCTCCAGGAGCTGACCCAAAGCCGTCAGCAGTTGGCAGAACAGTTACGCGCCAATATCGAGCTGACCAACCAGCTAAACCGCCGGGGGCACAGAAGGTCCAGGAGAGATGATGTCTCCAGAGCGTCTACCGAAAGCTCGGCTTCATCTGATTATCACCACCGAACTACCCGTCCTCGACTAGAGGGGAGTCGCGCTCAAGCTGCTGAATATCAGCCCGCCTTAACTGTTGGGCAACTGAGGGTAGGACCGTCGACCAGCTTCCAGACGGGTCCCTCAACGCGAGGAGGTACTGCCCCACAGTACACCACGGATAACCGCGCCACAACCGCCGCAGCAGAGACAAGGGTCGATACCCGAAATCAATCAGAGCCGATCAATCAACAGCGAGGACATACTCCTGAACCTTATGTCCCAGAAGACGTTGAGCCAAGGAGGCGAGATACGGATCGTCGACAGCGCCCGATCCCTACTCGCACCGTGGAACCCGACCACGCCTTAGCTCATCACGCTCCGAATCTGCCCGTTTCGGATATATCAACCATGATACGTCAAATGATCCGCGAGAGTCAGGGGCTCACTAATGATGACTGGGGGATTTCCCGTAGTCATACCCCTTTCACAGACGAAGTGTTACATGCCGAACCCCCTAGGCGATTCAGAATGCCGACTCTCCCGATGTATGAAGGGAATAGTGACCCCAACCAGCATATTCTGAAGTATGAATGGTCGATGAGCGCTGCAAGGGCCGACGATGCAGTGAAGTGTCGGAGTTTCCCCATCTCTCTGGGGGGAATCCCGACAATGTGGTTTACCCGCCTACCACCTAGATCAATTTCTTCGTTCGATCAATTGGCCAAGAAGTTTGTGGAACAATTCTGGATGCATTTTTCTAGGCCAAAAGACGTCAACACCTTGTCCAGCGTCACTCAAGCTCCTGGAGAAACACTCAGGCGTTACTTGGAGAGGTTCCACGCAGCATGCGTCGAGATCACCAATCCCAACGATAATTCAATCTTAATGGCTCTGACCAAGGGGATTGATCCTGATTCTGAATTCGGAAACTGGCTAGCTGGAAAATCGCCCGCGTCGTTGGACCGTTTTTACTCCAAGGCCGCTCAATTCCTGCGGCAGGAGGATGCAAAACAGTCTAGGAAGCAGGACGATGCGAGGCCCAGCATTGAGGGAATACAGAGCAGTGTGGCAGTTAAACAGTCCGGCGAGAGTTCCGGGAAAGTTCAGCTGAATATACAAAACAAGCAAACCCAGCAGAGAGGAAACAATGGCCAGAATAAGAAGAGAGATGAGAACCGAGGTCCACGACGTAGAGCTCAGATGTTTGACAGTTATACACCGCTAAACACGTCATTGGAAAACGTATACTTACAGACTTGTAACACTGTACAGTATAAGAAGCCTGCTCCGAAGCCCTCATCGGAGAGACAGATTCAGACAGGGAAATTCTGTAGGTTCCATGAGAGCTATGGACACAATACCAATGAGTGTCGGCACTTACAGGACCTCATCGAGAAGCTGATTAGAGAGAGGAAGCTAGATCAGTTTGTACGGGCGCCGCAGCCTGGCGGAGCGGGACCCTCGAATCAAAATCGTTCACAAAATCAGGAAAGAGAGGAGGAACCCGCTCGTGCGGGCGGGAGATTAGTTATCAACACAATAAGTGGTGGTCCCCATCCGGCAGACAGAAGCTGGGGGGAAATGGAGTCGTATGCCAGTTCTATCAGGCATGCAGACTTCGAGTGTTATAGTAATTGCGAGGATGGAACCCCGGCAAAGCAACAAAAGATAATGTCCGATGATATCGTGTTCAGGAGCCGAGACGCCGATAAAGTCGAAGCCCCTACAATCGACCCACTAGTCATATCTGCCCAGGTAGGTCCTGCTTGGATGAAGAGGATCCTGGTTGACAGTGGGAGCTCTGTGAACATCTTGCTTAAACGGGCTTACGATCTAATGAAGATGGAGACAAAGGATTTGAAACCCTGTTTATCCAGAATCCATGGTTTCAACGGAAGTGCCACGATACCCATCGGAATAACTGAACTCCCAGTCGAGTTAGGCGTTGGAGAACGCCGGAGGGTCCGAATGTTACAATTTGTTGTGCTAGAAATCGATTCGCCATACAATGCGTTTCTGGGTCGACCAGCTTTAGCCGAGTTCAGGGCGGCGATCGCCCCATGGTGTCTGACTCTGAAATTTCCCACTGATCATGGGATTGGAGTTGTTCAAGGAGATCAGGCCTCAGGAAGGGCCTGTTATGTTGCTGAGCTGCGCGGGGCGCAACGTAAAGAGAAGGGGAAGGGCGTAGAGGAATCTCTCTGCGTCCGTTCTATCGATAATTGACAATTGATGCCTGGGCCTCGGCCCGGGCACCACGACCAATTCCTGAAAGACCTGGACCCCAGGGACAACGAGGATAAAGACGAATCAACGGAGAGTCAAGCTTCTCCAGCCGAACTGACTGTGGACGTCCCAATCAGTGAGGATGATGATTCAAAGATGCTGAAAGTTGGGTCCCAACTAAACAAGCAGACACAGCAGGAGTTGGTCGAATTTCTTCGGGCGAATCTCGACGTCTTCGCCTGGACACACTCTGACATGTGCGGGATCTCGCCGAGCATTGCAAGTCACTCCCTGAATATAGATCCGCGACATGTCCCAGTAAAGCAGAAAAGGCGCGGTATGGATCCAGAGAGATCTGCCGCCCTTAAGGAGGAAGTTGATAAACTACAATCGAATGGGTTCATTCGAGATGCCTTGTATCCAGAATGGGTGTCCAATCCTGTACTAGTTCGGAAACCAAACGGGAAGTGGAGAACCTGTGTTGATTACTCTGACCTAAACAAGGCCTGTCCAAAAGATAGCTTCCCACTTCCACGAATCGATCAGCTCGTAGATTCGACGGCCGGACATGAACTACTATCCTTTATGGACGCTTATTCCGGCTACAATCAGATACCCATGCATTTACCTGATCAGGAACATACCAGCTTCGTGACCGACCTGGGACTCTATTGTTACAAAGTCATGCCGTTTGGTCTAAAGAACGCTGGAGCAACATACCAACGCTTGGTCAACCGAATGTTCGCTGATCAGATTGGGAAGACCATGAAGGTTTACGTGGATGACATACTGGTGAAGTCTCGATTCTCCATCGATCACGTCAGAGATTTGAATTCAATGTTCAGCATCCTCCGGGAGTACGGAATGAAGCTCAACCCACTCAAATGTCACTTTGGCGTTGCATCCGGAAAATTCCTTGGGTTCATTGTCAACGCTCGAGGAATAGAGGCGAATCCTGAGAAGATCTGGGCTATTAGAAATTTGCAAACCCCTAGAACTATAAAACAAGTCCAGAGTCTTAACGGGAAGGTTGCAACATTGAGCAGGTTCATTTCAAAGTCCACCGATAAATGCATTCCTTTCTTCGACCTGATCCGGAAGGGCAAACGAAACTTTGAATGGACCACGGAGTGTGAAGGCGCGTTCCGATCATTAGTTCAACATCTCTCCACACCTCCGATCTTGTCAAAACCGGTTGACCACGAGCAACTATATCTCTACCTGGCAGTATCAGAACATGCGATCAGTGCTGCTCTAGTCCGGGAAGAAGACAAAGTGCAAAACCCGGTCTACTATGTTAGTAAGCGACTAACAGGAGCTGAAAGAAATTATCCGAGGCTGGAGAAACTGGCTTATTGTTTGGTCATTGCCTCAAGGAAGCTCCGTCCTTACTTCCAAGCTCATCCGCTTACTGTGTACACCGACCAGCCGTTACGACAGGTCCTTACGCGGCCTGAGACGTCCGGTAGGTTACTCAAGTGGAACATTGAGCTAAGCCAATTTGATATCGCATACGCTCCGCGGAGGGCCATTCAAGGACAAGTCCTGGCTGATTTCATAGCCGAATTCACCGTTCCAGAAGACTTACCCGAGACCAGTGAATCCCCCGAATACATCTGGAAGCTGTATACTGATGGTGCGTCAAATGACCGGTGTTCGGGCGCTGGGGTTGTACTTGAGACTCCCGAGGGCCGATCCATATGTTATGCTCTTAAATTCGACTTTCGTGCAACTAATAATGAAGCCGAATATAAAGCCCTCCTAACCGGCCTAAGACTTGCCAGAGATTTGAGAATTATCGCTGTAGAAATTTATTGCGATTCATAGTTAGTGGTATGCCAAGTGCGAGGAGAATACCAGGCAAGAGACCGAAGACTGGCCGCTTACTTGGCACGAGTTCAGGAAATACTAAACCAGTTTGATTATTATGCCATCTATTATGTGCCTCGGGAGCACAATCAGAAAGCCGATTCACTGGCAAAGTTAGCCAGCACAGGTGAAGCGCAACAAATGGGACTTGTCCCCGTTGAAACTTTGGCCACTCCGAGCATCGATCGGATAGAAATGAACTCTGTATTTGAAACCGCTCCCAGTAGAGAATCTTGGATGACTCCGTATCGGAATTACATTGAGAATGGGGTGCTGCCTGAACCTAGAAATGAGAAGAGACAAATTCAGCGAAAGGCTTCACGGTTCGTCATCCAAAACGGAGTCATGTACAGGAGAGGTTATTCCGTTCCTCTCCTCAGGTGTATCGCCCACGAGGAAATCAGACGAGTGTTACATGACGTACACGAAGGAGAGTGCGGCGATCATACCGGAGGGCAAGCTCTCGCTAAGAAGATACTCCGATATGGGTACTACTGGCCGACAGTGAACCGAGATGCGGCAAACTATGCCCGGAAATGCGATAAATGCCAGATACATGCCCGAATTCCGAGAGCTCCGCCAACTGAAATAACCCAAATGGTCAGTCCCTGGCCATTCGCAATGTGGGGCATTGACATCATCGGCGCTTTACCTTTAGCAAAAGGCGGTGCGAAATACGCCATCGTCGTCGTTGATTACTTCACAAAGTGGGCTGAGGCCGAAGCCCTTGCAACCATTACGACAAAGAAAGTGATAAATTTCGTGGTTCGCAACATCATCTGTCGATTTGGACTCCCGCATACTATCATCACTGATAACGGAGCCCAATTCGAGAGTGCGGAATTCAAGGATTTCTGTCAACGGTTTCATATCCGCAAAAAGTTCTCGGCTGTCGCACACCCCCAAGCGAATGGACAGGTTGAAGCTGTCAACAAAGTTATAAAATCGATCCTGAAGAAACGATTGGAGAAGGCTGGGGGCAAATGGGTCGATGAACTTCCTATGGCGTTATGGGCCTATCGAACGACCCACAAAACCGCGACCGGACACACTCCGTTTTCCCTATCTTATGGCGCAGAGGCCGTTATTCCGGTCGAGACAGAAGTGCTCTCTCATCGCGTGACTTATTATGATCCAAAAACAAATGCTATACTCCTAGCCGAGTCTTTGGATCTATTGGATGAAAAACGGGAAGAGGCTGATTTGAGAGCAGCCGCACATCGAAGTCGGGTCGCCCGATTGTACAACACCAGAGTTCGACCTCGAACCTTTGAACTCGGCGACCTCGTGCTCAAGAGAATCTACCCAGTTCCTTCACACATGAAACCGAACTGGGGAGGACCGTATGTAATTACACGAAAGCTCGGAGATGGTACATTCAAGCTGTCGACTGTTGACGGTCTCGATTTACCAAGGGCTTGGAACAGCGAAAGTCTCCACCGCTACTACATATGACAGGCTTTATTTATTTCATTCTATTTAGCAATTTGTTTTTGCATTTCGAAATTTGAATTTTGTAATAAGGCAACTGACTTTGCCGCATTTTCTTATTTCAGCAATAAAATGCCACTTCTTCGAGCCAGAGCTGTGATTCATTATGTACGATATACAACATCACGATGCACGAAGAGCTAAATCCCATCATGCAATGGGACTTATTCAAATGGAGAGTGGCTGTGATACGACCGGCCACTCACTAGGTGAAACCCGAGCTCGGGGACAAGCCATGACACCGATATTAATAGGGTTGACACACGACAATCCTACAATTAACTCCATATTCCCAGAGTGCGAAGTGGAGTATAAACATTCAACTCCATATTCCCAGAGTGCGAAGTGGAGTATAAACATTCGACTTCGTCCTCCCAGAGCGCGAGACGGAGTATAAACATTTAACTCCATATTCCCAGAGTGCGAAGTGGAGTATAAACATTTAACTCCATATTCCCAGAGTGCGAAGTGGAGTATAAACATTCAACTCCGCATTCCCAGAGTGCAAAGCGGAGTATAAACATTCAACTCCGCATTCCCAGAGTGCGAAGCGGAGTATAAACATTTAACTCCATATTCCCAGAGTGCGAAGTGGAGTATAAACATTCAACTCCATATTCCCAGAGTGCGAAGTGGAGTATAAACATTCGACTCCGTCCTCCCAGAGCGCGAGACGGAGTATAAACATTTAACTCCATATTTCCAGAGTGCGAAGTGGAGTATAAACATTTAACTCCATATTCCCAGAGTGCGAGGTGGAGTATAAACATTCAACTCCGCATTCCCAGAGTGCGAAGCGGAGTATAAACATTTAACTCCATATTCCCAGAGTGCGGAGTGGAGTATAAACATTCAACTCCGCATTCCCAGAGTGCGATGCAGAGTACAAACGTCAGTCAACTCCATGTTCCCAAAGTGCGAACAACCGCTTACGAGATGACGCATATCCCCGGAGTGTGGATGGAACGATTCATAAGAGAACAAGCGTAGTTCGACCACTAGGTCCTCGCTTGGTGCCATCACAAGCTGATCATCACAACTTGACCCCGGAACTGGGGGCAGAGGCAAATGTTAGTCATTACCCGAAACTATGCGATGCTCAGCTCCGATGCGATCCCCTATCACAACTCAAGTCCGAGATTTCCATACTTAACAAGTAAAATGAGCTATTCTTGAAGCAATCAGATAATGCAAGTACACTGGACCAAAGTCCGAACACTGCAATATTCAAGCATAGAGAGGAACACAAGCTGAAGCTAGAAAACAAAATTTTATTTCAACTAACTCAGAAACAATGGTTCATACATGAGTTCTTTCCAAAATGTTCCTACTAGCAGGGGCCGAACCCGCATCTAAACACGGCCTACAAAAGGGAAAAGACAGAAAAAATAACAAAAGTCCCTAACTGCCTATGAAAAGAATGTCTAATCCTTCTGCTTCCTCAGCTTCTTCTTCCTCGAGGAGCTACTGGAGCCACCAGTACCCTTTCGCTTGGAGCCTTTCTCCCTAGGCAAGCTCCCTTCGGGTGAAGGCATAATGTCAACGTCCTCGTCTGAGCTGGACTCTATAGGGATGCTTCCCGCGGGAGGGGTGGGAGGAACAGACTCCGCAGCCGGAGGAGGGGCTGGCACATTAGTATCAGTAAGTGTGCCCCCAGGAGACACAGTCATAAGAGGAGTAGGGCACTGTGCTGCTGCTCCGCCATCTACTTCACCGCCGTGCGCCGCGGCCGCCATCTCGGCATTAATCTCGGCCAACATCGCCGCTTCCCGCCGTGCCCTGGCCTCGCTAGGGGCCGTAGTAGTCTGAGACGAGGTGTCAGAAGTAGCCGTGAATCCACCCAAGCCGAATGGCAAGTCCGCAAAAGGATCACTTTGACGGCCAAGGAGCTCGTTTATCATCTGCTCGTCGAAAGAAAGTGAGCTCCCCTGCGTCACTCCAACTGGTGCCATTGCTGCGACGGAGGTCGCCTCAGAGATGATGGCTCCTGGCGCTTGACCTGATTCTTGGGTGGTAAGAGGCGCGGCTGGTGCGACTCCTGTCACTGATCAAAGGAAAAGACATGTCATTAGCAACATTTCAACACGGATTCTTCAATTCAAATATACTAGAAGTTAGTTCAAAGTACCTTCCTCGGTTTGGCTCGAGGTCGTCTGAACTACTTCAGAAGGATGTTCCTTAATAGGAGATAAATGCGGTTGATCTGGGTCATACGCCGGGATAGGCTGGGGGTAGATCATCGGAGTTGGCTCAGACTGAGATGACACGACTATCTCAGAACTCGTAACATGGTGTTCTGCACCAGAGCTCTCTCCGACTTCCTGGATCTGGGCACCAAGCCTCACCTTGTCGTGGGAAATCATGGAGTCATGGAGAACCTTCTTTTCGTCATCATTAAGGATGCGGTTCTCCAGCTCGAACTCATCAAGGGCTTCATCAGGGTGCCCAGATTTCTCCTCATCAACCAGTAGGTTCCAGGCGTTATAGAGATGTGTGGGGTAATCGTCAAGCCATGTCAAGTCTCGGTGCCTTAGCACATTGGCGTTATAAGTGACGAGTAGCTCTTCCACCTCGGCCTCAATCCTGGCCTCCGCCTGCCGTACCTTCTCGTCAACCCCAGCCTCAGCTTCATGGGCTTGTTGTATAGCCGCTTCCTTCTCCTTTCGGAGTGTCACTGCCTGGTCACAGGCCTCCTGCGCAGAGACATTAGCTGCGTCTTTTTCCTTCGCCATCTCTGAAAACTTTGATTTCAGCTCATTAAGCTCCTTCAGAGCGACATCCCTCTCGGCGGTAATGGAAGTGTTCCTGTGACCCATGTCCTCGATGGCAGTATAGTGCTCTTGCTTCATCCTGGCCATGACAACGTTCACTTCATCAACTTTCTTTAAAGCCTCCATTTCAGACTTACGGGAAGACTCAGCCTCCGAGTTGAGCGCTTTTATGATTTGGTCGTTGCGACCCAGCTCCTTCTCGAGCTTCTCGATGGTGACGCCCCGCTCGAATTCCACTTTAGACGCCTTCCTCGCGGCCCGTCCCCATTCCCTGTATTGGAAAAAGATGTCCGCAACATAATCATGGATAGTGGTTTCCGCGGTTGGCGGAATTCTCTTCAAGTGCGGAGGGAAGACATAACCATCAAAACAGATGTCGGGAAATTCCTTCCTCATCTGTGCCAGTTTAAGCGCTCCTTCACTAGACGCCTCTGTCGGGACCGGTACAGTAGCCGAAGAGGTGGCTATTTCAGTCCTGCGTGGAGGATCGGACCTCAAAGCTTGAGAAGGCGGCCTAGGCCGTGAAGTTTCGGGAGGACGAGTAACTGCGGCCGTAGGAGGTGCAGAGGTCCTGGGGGGAGGAGAGCGAGATCGGGATCGGCGAACATATCCCCTATCTCTGTCAGACTTCTCCTGACCAAAGTGTCCTGAGTCGTAATCCCTCTCGCCCTCTCTCCTGCGTGGCTCATGATAACGGCGCTTATTGCGCAAACTACCAAGCACAGAACCTTGCCCAGACATCGTACCTGAAAAGAAAACCACAAAGAATCAGTTACCGTTTGCGATGTGTTGTTTATGGTTAGGAAAGTGTGTTGTGCCGTGAAGAGTGTGTGAATGTGTAACCCCCCGGACCAACCAGAAGTGTCAATCGCACTGGCAAGATCAGACTCGCTAACATCGACGATATGTCGCGGTCCACCCGACCCAACATCGTGTTGCTCCGGCTCGATGTCCGGGATTGGAGGGTCAGCAGGCCCTTCGAATTGATCTTCAGCTTGCAGGGAGGATGCTTCCGTAATCCTAATTCCTGGCGAAGGACGGTGCAAAACCACTGACTTCCGCCTCCCAGACTTAGGCTGTTTCGAGGCCACTGCTTTGCCTTTCCTCTTTGCATCGGACTCCGGGGTTGCATTAGCAGGTCCGACCAACGGTTCCTCGTCAGTATGAGTTTTCTCGGAATCGGGTTCCTCGATTATCACAACCCTGGGCTTCATCCGCTTGACCTTTTTCCTGGAGACGGTCTTTAATGCACCATCGAGTCTTATGCTCTGCCTCCGGCCGATCAGCCCAAGGACTCTGAGATTCCGATCTGTCAATAACAGTTCAATATTCCTTTCTTCGCTAGGAATCTCTTGGAGGACCCGAACTATCTCTTTATAGTAGCCACCCTCAGGCCGCTGGATGATAGCTGAAAGAAAAAGAGAAGAAGACGTAAGTTTAATTTCACTCCACACATTGCCCTGTCAATTACTTGGGAAAAAAGACAATACTCACGTCTGAACAGCCATCTTCTGGCAAACCCCGGAGGACATTGGACATAGAACCACTCCGACTTAAAGTAGCTTAGCCTAGTCCACGACCCCGCGACAACTTGGCAGTTCCTTACAGACTCCAAGAACGTGTAAGATGGGCTGTCAGTCCGACTCTTGAAATTAAACAAGTATCTTATGTCGGTCATACGGGGAGGACGATGGAGGTACTCCATGAATACAATGAACAAGCTGTTGAGTGAGGCATATCCGTTTGGATGCAATTGAGACGGAGCGATGTCCAGATAAGCCAACACTTCTCTTATATAATCGTTGAACGGAGGAAGTGTGCCGACTGCGCACGCATGCCGATTAAAAGTAGTATACCCCTCCGGGGGATTATGTGGCCTGTCATCCGGTCCAGGCAACAGTACCTCATCCAAAGATAAGCCATGCCTTAAGCATATTCTCCCTAGCATGTCTTCAGAAATATTGGACGGGACAGAATCAGGTGGACTGTTAATGAAGGACGCATCGGGCAACTCATCCGGAGCTGGACCAATAGCTTCGGTCTCGATGACCGGAATCTCAAGTCTGGGAAGGATAGGGTTCTGAGTTTCTTGCTGCTGCGAACTTGACGGTTCCATCACTAGCTAACTCACGAGAAACCATCATTAGATGACAAAAAGCCCGTGCATTCCCCAGTGTAAAGTGCATGAATGTGTTGTGTAGTGCAAGTGTTGTGCGTGACTTGAGAAAATTCTGCAGAGTTAAAGAAAACATGCAAGCGACTAAAATTCTAGAAGTCAGACGGGCGTGACCGTCATCGTTGACCGTCACGACCACGCTATTCAGGTGATAGCGATCGATTCAAGATTAAAGAGTTTGTTGTACTTTTCTGTTAAATGGCAGTTCCATCGACGAGCTTCGAGAGGTAGTCAAATATGCAATTTAATTATCAAGTCCAGATATGCAAGGATGAAGCTCATCGGAGTTATGCTAAAGAATGTCAAGATTTCGCATCCATAATGGGAAGTTCGAATCGATCAAAAAAGGCTCGTTCGAATCCATCATGATACCGGTTTGAATCGATACCCGTGAGCAGGCTTCGAATCGATCGTCAGGAGTCAAGTTCGAATCCATCAAAGATCAGAGTACTTCGCATCGATCCCTGGCTGTCTGGTTCGTATCGATCAGAAAAGGCCTTAGCTAAACATCGATCGCGAAGGCAAGGTTCGTATCGATCTGAAACTAAGATACATTTTTTAGTTTTTCATATTGATCGTTTCGTGTCGATACGATCCACCATCACATCCATCGATATGAACTAGATCTCCCCCATTGACTTATCCCAGGAATCGATACGGGATTTAAGAAAAGATATCTCTGTCTTTGTCGATTCGAACACGGCCTCTAGATCGATTCGCTTATGCCTTCTCCACTCTTTCTTCTCCAATCTACCAGAGCGTCGCCATGGCCATCTGGACTTCGAACCAGATCTGGTTTTATCAACTGCCAGAGTGGTTGATTGACGAAGAAAGAGCGGATCGAAGGTAGTTTCGTCATTTAGATTCGTGGTGGATTACCTAGTTTAAGATTGAGATTTCAAGATCTGGTGGATTGAGGCTGATAGAGTCGAAAGTACAGAGCTGTTATCTCTTTCTAGATTCGTGAATCGATACGAAAATGCAGAAGGCAACAGTAAAAGTAAAAGGTAAAAAAGTGAAATCGAGCCAAGTCCCCGGTATTTATATGAGGCCTGGAGGCGAACTGGGTCGATTCACCTCCCAGTCAACATGACCGGTCGCAGCCAGTCAAGCAGCGCATCGATGCGAGCATTCGTATCGAGCCCACTAGCCTTTATCGGTTCGAAGCGCACAAGGAGGCCACGTGAATACGATGGGTAGATGCACACGCTCTCCTCGCATCCATCAAGCTGTGCATTCATAGAGGCGAAATGTTCACCAGACACCATCGTTTCGAAACATCCAAATTATGAGCCATCGATTCGAAACAGAGCAGACCTGTTAATACGAGCGTCCATTTCGTATCCATCAGAATCTATCGATACGAACATCCATTCCATATCCACCAGATGTCGCCAATTCAAATCAAAATCCACCGCGATTTCTGACCATCGATACGGATGACCATTTACGTATCCATCAAGTCAACCCACATCGATACGAAGAAAGGCTTTCCTACTGTTAGCATCAATTCATGAGAGGACCGATACAAGAGAATGGACAAAGGGTACTACTTTCAAATTATTCAAAGAAGACCTGCAGCTTTTCAAAGCACGTCATGTTTTCACAAGACGTACTTTGGGGGGCAAATGTTATCCCACCTTTTGGCAAGGCCAGGACACCAAGGAGTTGGACTCCAAATGTCGTTTGTCATGGATATCGTTGAATTTTGATCAAGTCCGGATCAAGCCCCAATCGATGAGACATGATCGGGAAAGTAAAGCAAGCCAACGTTCCAAGTTTCAAGTCAATCCGAGTTCATACGCACAGGTTATGATGGATACAAGTTGGAGGGAAAAGCATGTTTTCGTATCCATCAGCAGACCCCACTTCGTATCCATTGAAGCGTATCTGTTCGTTCCGATGGAGCTAGTACATCGAGTTCGTATCGATGGGTTTCGTATCCATCGGTGGTCCTCGTTTCGCATCCATCGATCTCATATCGACCAGAATGATTAAGTCCACACAGTGGTGAGCTTCGTATCCATCATCCAATGTCTACTTCGTATCCATCAGTCAGTGCCTGCTTCGTATCCATCAGCCAGTGTTTGCCTCGTATCCATCAGTCAGTGCCTTCTTCGTATCCATCAGCCAGTGTTTGCCTCGTATCCCTGGATGAAGTCCTACTCGAATCCATCAGGTCAACCAGCTTGGATAACGTGTCATATCTCGAAGGAAACGGGGCGAGATACATGAAGTCGAAGCAGTCAACACGGAGCGAATACCGGATCGAGGCGAAGCGCGCGCGTTACGTCATCCCTCGATGCGAATGCACCGAGATATATGGAGTCGACGCGGTCGACTCGGAGTAAAGACCGGATCGAGGCGAGGTGTGCGTTCCACGTCTTCACAGGGGCGCGTGACACCATCGATTCGAAGCCCTCAGCTCAGAGAGATGGATTCGAACCAGACAGCCTGGCGAAGAGCATCGCCTCGTATCGACGATATCTCTCAATCCACTGATCCAAATACCATGAAATTTTAACTGAAGGTTGCACATATACCATGGAACATCTCCACCAAATTTGAGCTCGATTGGAGTTAATCTTGATCGATACGAAATGATTTCGTATCGATCACAGATCGACTTAAAACTCTCTAGAAGTGGTCGAATGGGTCCCCTCACGTGTCAGGCCAAGTCTCCCGGAGTTTGAGCGAAATCTAAGCCTCCTGCGCCTATAAATAGAGCCCCAGAGTCAACGGAAAAAGGATCTTTTTTCGAGGAAGCGTCCAGACTCTACCGGATTGAGAATTGCATCCTACTTTTGCTATCAATTTCGAATTCTAAACTGTAATCCGCTGTTCATTACTGTAAACGCTTGTAATCATTGAAAGAGAATCAATAAAATCATCAAAACTTCATAGTGGACGTAGGCTATACGCCGAACCACTCTAAACTGCTTGTCTGTGCACTTTACATTCCTGTTCGTTGGAGTTTTTGTTAGATAATCTCTGTTTTACATTTATAATCTTCATTTTATCTCTTCAAACAACTCTCGAAGAGTGTTGTGTCCATTTTTGGTACAAACAATTGATATCCCGCCTTTTGGCAAGGCCGTGATACTAAGAACTTGACTGGAGACCAAGGAAAGTCCATCCCGGAGATCGGTTAGACGCAGGTTTGCTATGGATATCGATAAATTTTGTCTAAGCCCGGATCGAGCCACAATTGACAAGACATGACAAGCAAAGCTATGAAGACTAACGTTCCAAATTTCAAGTCAATCCGAGTTTGTATGCTCAGGATATGATCGATGCAAGCCAAAGAAATCATCTTAATCGCATCCATCAGAGCGCATCATTTCGTATCCATCAGCTGAAGAGCCTTGTTCGAATCCATCAAGCATCGGTAGTTCATATCCATCAGGTGACCTTGGTTCGTATCCATCAAATAACCACTGTTCGTATCCATCAAGTAACCACTGTTTGTATCCATCAAGTAACCATTGTTCGTATCCATCAAGGAACCACTTTTTGTATCCATCAAGGCCAAGCACAACCACCATCTGTTCGTATCCATCACATTATCATTAGTTCGTATCTCTCAAGTTGGAGCAACTTCGATCGATACGAGCCGAGCAACTTGAATCGATACGAACAGAGCCACTTCCATCGATACGAATTGAGCCACCTCTATCGGTACGAACAAGGCAACGGTCTTCGATACAAACAAGGCGAAAATCTTGGGAAGACTCTGTCAACTCGGCATCTAAAGTGGAGCGATCCAAAAATCAAGCGCCACATCAACTCGCAAGCATGTGCTCAGTATCGATTCGAAGTAATCGACACGAACGTATCGATTCGAATAGGGCAACCTAGGGAAGACGTGAACTTGCATCAATCATAACTTCCAATCCACAAGTCCAAATGCTATGAAATTTTCATAGGAGCTTACGTACGACATAAAGAATGTTCATGCCAAGTTTCGACTCGATTGGACCACATCTTGATCGATACGAAATTCGTTCGTATCGATCACGGATCGAGTCGAAATCGCTGGGGATCGATCGCGTGGGTCCACCCACGTGCTAGAAGAGGTCTCCATAGATCTGAGCGAGATATTTTCAACCTACGCCTATAAATAGCACCCCAGAGCTCATAGAAAAGGTATCTTTTGGCCCTTTGACGTCCAGACTCCGCCGAAAACATTTTTGCACTACAAGGCTGTTGTTGTACTCGAATTTCATCACTGTAATCCGATGTAATCAGTTGTAATCAGCAAGAAAACATCAATAAAATCATCAATTTCATAGTGGACGTAGGAAATATGCCAAATCACTCTAAATCTCAGTGTTTCTACGTACTTTCTTATTTGTTTTTGAAGTGTTTGTTAGATAATCCTCCTTTTCCATTTAATTTCTTCATTTTTATCTCTTCGAACCCTTCCGAAGAGTGTTGTGCCCAATGTGAGTTCGTATGCTCAGGATATGATCAATGCAAGCTAAAGAAATCATCTTAATCGCATCCATCAGAGCGCATCATTTCATATCCATCAGCTGAAGAGCCTTGTTCGAATCCATCAGGCATCGGTAGTTTGTATCCATCAGGTGACCTTGATTCGTATCCATCAAATAACCGCTGTTCGTATCCATCAAGTAACCACTGTTCGTATCCATCAAGGAACCACTGTTCATATCCATCAAGGCCAAGCACAACCGCCATCTATTCGTATCCATCACATTATCATTAGTTCGTATCCATCAAGTTGGAGCAACTTCGACCGATACGAACAAAGCCACACAATCGATACGAGCCGAGCAACCTGGATCGATATGAACAGAGCCACTTCCATCGATACAAATTGAGCCACCTCTATCGGTACGAACAAGGCAATGGTCTTCGATACGAATATGGCGAAAATCTTGGGAAGACTCGGTCAACTCGGCATCGAAAGTGGAGCGATCCAAAAATCAAGCGCCACGTCAACTCGCGAGCACGTGCTCAGTATCGATTCGAAGTGATCGACACGAACGTACCGATTCGAACAGGGAAACCTAGGGAAGACGTGAACTTGCATCGATCATAACTTCCAATCCACAAGTCCAAATGCTATGAAATTTTCACAGGAGCTTACGTACGACATAAAGAATGTTCACGCCAAGTTTCGACTCGATTGGACCACATCTTGATCAATACGAAATTCGTTCGTATCGATCACGAATCGAGTCGAAATCGCCGGGGATCGATCCGTGGGCCCACCCACGTGCCAGAAGAGGTCTCCTGAGATCTGAGCGAGATATTTGCAACCTACGCCTATAAATAGCACCCTAGAGCTTACAGAAAAGGGATCTTTTGGCTCTTTGACGTCCAGACTCTGCCGAAAACATTTTGGCACTACAAGGCTGCTGTTGTACTCGAATTTCATCACTGTAACCCACTGTAATCAGTAAGAAAACATCAATAAAATCATCAATTTAATAGGGGACATAGGAAATACGCCGAACCACTCTAAATCTCTGTGTTTCTGCGTACTTTCTTATTTGTTTTTGAAGTGTTTGTTAGATAATCCTCTTTTTCCATTTAATTTCTTCATTTTTATCTCTTCAAACCCTTCCGAAGAGTGTTGTGCCCAATTTTGGTACAAACACTTTAGTGCTTTCACCGAGAAAAAACCAAGTTTTTTTCCTTCTGCTCATTGGATCTGCTGCTGGTATCGGATTGCAAACATCCAAGGAGAAGATCCAGATCTCAATTTCAGAAGTTCTTCCATCCTATTCAGATTTGCTACAAGTCTAGGAGAGAGCTTCATCATCCATCATGATTAACACAAGGACTACTTCTACAGCTGCAGATCCAAAAGGACGGGATAAACAGAATCCCGTGCAGCCGCTTCCAACCGATCAGAATGCTACCGGACCATCAGATCCGTAAGGCCCTGTCACCAGGGAAGAATTTCAGATGTTGATGTAAGAATCGACTCAGAGCCGCCAACAGCTCACTTAACAGCTTTGTGCTAATGCGGAACTAGCCAACCAACTGAACCGTCAGCGACGAAGGAGATCCAGGAGGAATCAAGCATCCCATTCCTCCACCGAGAGTTCAACCTCTTCTGATTATCATCACAGATCTACCCGCCCACGGCTAGACGGAAGTTACACACGGTCCACTAGGCATCAACACACATTGAATGTTGGGAAACTAAGAGTTGGCCCGTCAACCAGCCATCAGACTGGACCCTCCTCCTGAGGAGGCGCTACCCCGCATCATGTTACTGATAACCGTACTGCGACAGCTACTGATTTGGGCGCTGAGACCCGAAATCGGACAGATCCGAACCATCACCAGCATGATTACCATCCTGAGCCTTATGTCCCTGAAGACATAGAACCAAGGAGGCGAGACATGGACCATCGACATGGACCGACACCTCCTCGCACTGTGGAACCCGACCACACTTTGGCCCAACCTGCTCAAAATGTCCAGATGACCGACTTGTCAGCAATGATCCATCAAATGATCCGTGAAAGTCAAGGGCTTAGCATTGACGACTGGGGAATCTCCCGGAGTCATACCCCCTTTACTGATGAGATACTCTATGCTGAACCACCTCGGCGATTCAGGATGCCGACTTTGCCCGTTTATGAAGGGAACTCTGACCCTAATCAGCATATCCTGAAGTATGAATGGTTGATGAACGCTGCACGAGCTGACGATGCAAACAAGTGCCGAAGCTTCCCAATTTCATTGGGGGGCATAGCGACTATGTGGTTTACCCGACTACCACCTCGATCTATCTCATGCTTCGATCAGTTGGCAACAAATTTTATTGAGCAATTTCGTATGCATGTCGTGAAACCAAAGGATGTTAATACTTTATCCAGTGTCACTCAAGCTCCTGGAGAGACACCCAGGCGCTATTTAGAGAGATTTCATGCTGCATGTGCTGAGATCAGCAACCCAAATGATAATTCTATTCTTATGGCACTGACTAAGGGAATTGAGCCCGATTCTGAATTCGGCAACTGGTTGGCCAGAAAACCCCCTGCATCATTGGACCGTTTCTATTCCAAAGCAGCTCAATTCTTGAGAAGGGAGGATGCGAAACAGTCTAGGAAGAAGGATGATGTGGGGCCTAATGTGGAAGGAATTCAAAGTAATATTGCTGTTAAACAATCCGGGGAAAGTTCCAGAAAAGTGCAATTGAATATTCACAATAAGCAAGATTAGCAAAAAGGAAATGATAACCAAAATAGAAAACGGGATCAGAACCGTGGTCCACGACGTAGAGCTCCAATGTTTGATAATTACACTCCTCTGAATACGTCGCTAGAGAACGTATATCTACAAACCTGCAATACTATTCAGTACAAGAAGCCTCCTCTGAAATAGTCATCGGAGAAGCAAATTCAGATGGGAAAATTTTGTAGATTCCACAAAAGCTACGACCATAACACAAATGAATGTCGTCACTTGCAGGATCTCATCGAAAAGTTGATAAGAGAGAGGAAGTTAGAACAGTTTGTGCGGGCACCGCAGTCTGGAGGAGCGGTCCCATCGAATCAAAATCATGTACCAAATCCGGCTAGACAGGAGGAATCCGCTCGTACTGGCGGGAGGTTGGTGATAAACACTGTTTGTGGTGGTCCTTATCCAGCAGACCGAAGCTGGAAGGAAATGGAGTCGTATGCCAGCTCTATAAGGCATGCAGACTTTGAATGCTGTAGTAATTCTGAAGATGGAGCTCTGGCCAAACAGCAAAGAACGATGGCAGATGACATCGTATTTCGAGGTCGGGATGCCGATAGGGTCGAAGCCCCTACTATTGATCTGCTAGTCATATCAGCTCAAATAGGTCCTGCTTGGATGAAGAGGATCTTGGTAGACAGTAGAAGCTCTGTGAATATTTTGTTTAAACGAGCTTACGACCAGATGAGAATGGAGACTAAAGACTTGAAGCCATGTCAGTCTCGCATTCACGGTTTCAACGGGAGTGCAACTATACCCACCGGAGTGGTGGAATTGCCAGTGGAGTTGGGAATTGGTGAACGCCGAAGAGTCCGGATACTGCAGTTTGTTGTGTTGGATATAAACTCCCCTTATAATGCTTTCTTGGGCCGACCAGCCCTAGCCGAATTTAGGATTGCCATCGCCCCATGGTGTTTGACTTTGAAATTCCCTACCGACAATGGTGTCGGAGTTGTTCAAAGGGATCAGGTCGCAGGGCGAGCCTGTTATGGTTCTGAGCTGCGCGAGGCGCAACGGAAAGAGAAAGGAAAGGGCGTAGAGGAATCTCTCTGCGTCCGCTTTGCTGATAATTGACAATTAGCGCCCAGGCCCAGGCCCGGGCACCCCAACCAATTCCAAAGAGATCTTGACCCGAGAGATACCGAAAGTGAAGATGAAGGTAAAGACAGTCAAGCTTCTCCGGTCGAACTGACGATCGATGTTCCAATCGACGATAATGATGACTCGAAAGTGATAAAGATCGGATCTCAGCTAAGCCAACAAATGCAAGAGGGATTGGTTGAATTTCTCCGAGTAAACCTTGATGTGTTTGCCTGGACGCACTCTGATATGTGTGGGATCTCGTCGGACATCGCGAGCCACACATTGAACATTGATTGGCGGTACGTCCCGGTCAAGCAAAAAAGGCGTGGTATGGATCCAGAGAGATCTGCCTCCCTTAAAGAAGAGGTAGATAAGCTTAAGACGAATGGGTTCATTCGAGATGCATTATACCCGGAATGGGTGTCCAATCCTGTACTAGTCCAAAAACCAAATGGAAAATGGAGAACATGTGTTGACTACTCAGACTTGAATAAAGCTTGCCCCAAAGACAGTTTTCCACTTCCACGAATTGATCAACTTGTAGACTCAACGGCTGGACATGAACTTTTATCCTTCATGGATGCGTACTCTGGCTATAATTAAATACCCATGCACCTGCCCGACCAGGAGCATACCAGCTTCGTAACCAATATGGGACTCTATTGCTACAAAGTTATGCCTTTTGGACTCAAGAATGCCAGTGCAACTTATCAACGGTTAGTTAATCGAATGTTCGCTAACCAGATTGGAAAAACCATGGAGGTGTATGTGGACGACATGCTATTCAAGTCGTGATTTTCCACCGATCACATCAGAGACCTGGAGTCAATGTTTAATATCCTCCGAGAATACAGGATGAAGCTCAACCCAGTGAAATGCCACTTTGGGGTAGCATCCGGAAAATTCCTTGGGTTTATCATCAACGCTCGAGGAATCGAAGCCAATCCCGAAAAGATCTGGGCGATCAGAAATCTTGAAACCCCAAGAACTATAAAGCAAGTCCAAAGTCTCAACGGGAAAGTAGCAGCATTGAGCAGGTTCATTTCAAAGTCCACTGACAAATGCATTCCCTTCTTCGATCTGATCCGAAAAGGGAAACGAAACTTTGAATGGACTGCGGAATGTGAGGGCGCATTCCGAGCACTAATTCAACATCTCTCCACACCGCCAATTTTGTCAAAGCCTATCGATCATGAGAAATTGTACATTTATTTGGCGGTATCAGAAAATGTAATCAGTGCTGCCCTAGTTCGGGAGGAGGACCGAATACAAAAGCCGGTCTACTACATAAGCAAGCGGCTTACCGGAGCTGAGAGAAATTATCCAAAGCTAGAGAAATTGGCTTATTGTCTTGTTATTGCCTCAAGGAAGCTCCGTCCATATTTCCAGGCTCACCCAATCACCATTTACACTGACCAGCCGTTACGACAGGTCCTTACGCGTCCGTAGATGTCTGGTAGGTTACTCAAATGGAATATCGAGTTAAGTCAGTTTGACCTTACTTACACTCCAAGGCGAGGCATTCAAGGACAGGTCCTAGCAGATTTCATTGTTGAATTTACCATCCCAGAGGACTTGCCCGAAACCAGTGAATCTCCTAAGTATATCTGGAAGCTGCATACATATGGTGCATCAAATGACCATTGCTCAGGTGCAGGGTTGTACTTGAAACTCCTGAAGGTCGATCTATATGTTATGCTCGAAAGTTCAATTTCCATGCAACTAATAACGAAGCTGAGTATGAAGCCCTACTGGCTGGATTGAAACTTGCCAGAGATTTAAGAATCATTGCGGTGGAAATTTTCTGTGATTCACAATTGATCGTGTGTCAAGTTCGAGGGGAGTACCAAGCCAGAGATCGAAGACTGGCCGCTTACCTTGCTCAGGTTCAGGAGATATTGAATCAGTTTGACTATTATGCTATTTATTACATACCACGAGAACGCAACCAGAAAGCTGATTCGTTGGCAAAGTTAGCCAGTACAGGTGAAGCACAGCAAATGGGACTTGTTCCTGTAGAGATATTATCATCGCCAAGCATTGATCAGATGGAAACCGATTGGATATTTTATGTCGTTTCCGAAAGGGAGTCGTGGATGACTCCATTCAGAAATTATCTCGAACACAGAACCCTGCTAGAGCGTAGGAGTGAAAAGAGGCAGATTCTTAGAAAAGCTTCGTGGTTCACTATTCAAAACGGAGTTATGTATAGAAGAGGATACCCTGTAACTTTACTCCGGTGTATCGCTCACGATGAAATAAAACGAGTATTGCATGATGTACACGAAGGAGAATGTGGCAATCACACCGGGGGGCAAGCTATTGCCAAAAAAGTACTTCGATATGGATATTATTGGCCGACTGTAAATCGTGATGCATCATATTATGCCAAGAAATGTGTTAAGTGTCAGAAGCATGCTCGAATCCCTAGAGCCCTATCTACCGAGATAACACAAATGGTCATCCCATGGCCATTCGCGGTATGGAGCATCGATATTATTGGCTCTTTACCTCTAGCCAAAGGTGGTGCGAAGTACGCCATCGTAGCAGTTGATTACTTTACCAAGTGGGCGAAAGCCGAGCCCCTTGCCATGATCACAACGAAGAAGGTGATCAACTTTGTAGTGCGCAACATTATCTGCCGATTTGGTCTCCCACGTACTATCATCACTGACAACGGAATCCAATTCGACAGTGCCGAATTCAAGGATTTCTGTCAATGATTCCACATTCAGAAGAAATTCTCCGCAGTCGCACACCCTCAAGCGAATGGACAAGTCGAAGCTGTAAATAAAGTTATAAAATCCATTCTGAAGAAACGACTGGAGAAAGCCGGGGCAAATGGGTCGATGAACTTCCTATGGCCTTATGGGCCTACCGTACAACCCACAAGTCCGCGACCGGTCACACTCCATTCTCTCTCTCTTATGGTTCAGAAGATGTTATTCCAGTCAAATTAGAAGTACCTTCTCATCGTGTGACATACTACGATCCGAAGACAAATGCTATATTGCTTGCTGAATCTCTCGATTTATTGGATGAGAAGCGTGAAGAGGCTGATCTGAGGGCAGCCGCATATCAAAGTCGAGTCACCCGATTATACATTGCCAAGGTCCGACCCCGAACCTTTGAACTTGGTGATCTCGTACTCAAAAGAATTTATCCGGTCCCTTCGCATATGAAGCCAACTTGGGAAGGACCATATGTTATTGAACGAAAGCTCGGAGATGGCACATTCAAATTATCGACCATTGACGGTCTTACTCTTCCGAGAGCCTGGAGCAGCGAGAGTCATTGTCGCTACTACACATAACAGGCTCTATTTATTTATTCAGTCTATTTTTCATTTGCAATTTGTTTCTGCATTTCAAAATTTGAATTTGTAATAAGGCAACTGACTTTGCCATATTTTCTTATTTCAGCAATAAAATGCAATCTCTTTGGGCCAGAGCTGTGATTTACTTGAAATACTTCATATGACCATCACTACGCACGGAGAGCTAAGTTCCATCATACGGTGGAATTTATTCAAATAGGGAGTGACTGTGATACGACCGGTCACTCACTAAGTGAAAACCAAGCTCGGAGACAAGCCATCACACTAAAGTCAAAAAAGGATTGATACATGACAATCCTTCACCTAACACCAGATTCCCAGAGTGCGAACTGGAGTATAAACTTACAAATATGGTTTCGAAGAGGGTGGATCCGTACACCTAACGACTTCGCTCGTAGTCGAACCAAGTTTGAGGAGGGTGGACCCGTCCATCTAACGACCTCACTTGTTAACTAAGGGTGGATGTGATCCGACCATCCATGATCCTGATACACCTTTCGTTCCCAGAGTGCGAACGAAATTCAAAAACATACAATATATGTGATTGACCGTCTGTTTACCAACTCCGGATTCCCAGAATACGAACCGGAGTATAAACATCAACTAACTCTAAGTTCCCAGAGTGCGAACTGGAGTATAAAACGTCATCTAACTTCGGATTCCCAGAGTGCGAATCGAAGTATAAACATTGAAACGATGCAGATTCCCAGAGTGCGAACCAGAAAGTAAACGTCAACCAACTCCAAGTCCCCAGAATGTGGACTGGATTATAAAATGTTAATCGACTCTGAGTCCCCCGAGCGCGGACCGGGGTATAAACTCAAGTCGGGTGTAACTGAGCGCCCGCGAATTTATTTAAGTCCCCAGAGTGCGGACGAAATGATAAGTGTCAAGCAACGTGGCCGATCGCCCGTGAAAATAACTTAAGTCCCCGGAGCATGGATACAATCACCAATAAAAGAGCGAGTGTGATTCAACCACTCAAAATCTCCTTGTTTAAACATCAATTCAACAATACTAAGCATGTTGCATTGAAAGCAAAATACGACCGCTAACCGATCTTTTCACTTCATCCCTTAAACTGGGGGCAGAACTTAAGTGTCAATCACTGACCGAAGCAGTACAATATCGGAGTTCAACTTAATGTCCAGTCGTGACTTATGGCTGTGATTTTAGGACTTGGCGGATGAACTCAAGCGAGATTCAAAAGTTGAAACTTCACAAGTGTACTGAACAAGGAATTCAAATGCTGGAACACTTAAGCAAATAAACACACATCGAGTTCAAAGCAAAATAAAGTTTCATTTCAGATATTTGCGAAAAGAAATTATGTACAAGTTGGTCCCAAAAATTCCTACTAGCGGGGGCCGAACCCGCATCTATACACGGCCTACCAAAGAAAAACGAAGATAAATTCTTGTCTATATACAAAAAATAAACCGAAGAAGCACGTCTATTCTCTCTACTTTTTCGGCTTTCCCTTCGGTGTGGACCCATTGGAGCTGCTACTTATTTTTCTCTTCGAGCCTTTGCCTTTCGGCGGCTGACCTCTAGTAGGGGCATGATATCAACTTCCTCATCCGAGCTCAAGTGTACAGGAATGCTCCCTGAAGGTGGAGTTGGAGGAACTCGATCGACTATAGGAGGCGGGATAGGCATACTGGTGTCAATAACTATACCACCAGGTGATATCATCCTTAACGGAGCCGGACCAGGTGCCGCCATCCCACCTCCAAAGCTACCACCACGAGATGCTGCTTCCATTTCAGAGTCAATTTCGGCCAATATTTCTTCTTTATGAATTGCTTGGGCCTCGTTGGGAGCATCAGTGGTTGGCATTGAAGAGCCAGTGGTAGGTACACTTCCACCCATAACAAATGGTAGGTCTACAAAGGGGTCGTTGTGATGACCGAGGAGTTCCTCCATCATTTGCTCGTCAAAAATAAGAGTGCTCCCCTGTGTTCCATCAATCGGCGCAGTTGTTATTATGGTGGTCGCTTCAGTAATGATGGCTTCCTGCGCTTGATGTGATTCTTGAGTTGTAGGAGGCGCAATCGGTGTAACTCCAGTCACTGGATAAAAAAAGGGAAGACTGTTAGTAAACGTTTCAAATCAAGCTCCTGATTTTGAGCAAGTATGCGGAATGTTCAGAGTACCTTCGTCAATTTGGCTCGTTGGCAGTTGAACGGCTTTAGAAACTTGTTCTCTGGCTGAAGATAGCTGCGGCTGATCCGGATTATAAGCAAGAATGGGTTAAGGATTAGCCACAGGTGCAAATTCAGGCTGGGTTGGCGCATGAACTTCAGCACTCGCATCGTGGTGCTCAACACCTGAACCTTCTCCGGCCTCCAAGTGTTGGGTGCCGAGCCTTTCTTTTTCATGCGAAATCATCGACTCGTGGAGAATCTTTCGTTCATCTTCATTTAACATACGATTCTCAAGCTCAAACTCGTCGATTGATTCACCCAGATGCATCGCCTTCTCCTCCTCAACCAATCAGCCCCAAGCGTTATATAAATGAGTCGGGTAATTATCGAGCTAGGCTAGATTTCTATGCCTCAAAACATTAGCGTTATAAACAATGAGGAGATCTTCAACATCAGCTTCTAGCCTAAACTCAGCCATTCAGACCTTCTCCTCGACCTCAGTCTCCACCACTCGGACCTTAGCCGTGGCTGCATCCCGTTCACCCCGAAGCACAACCGCCTGTTCACAAGCTTCTTGGGCGGCTATGTTTACATCATCCTTTTCCTTCATGATTTCGAAAAATTTAGCTTTAAGTTCAGCAAGTTCTTTCATAGCGGCGTCCCGTTCAGCTGTGACAGTGGTGTTGCGATGGCTCATCTCCTCCACCAAGGCATAGTGTGTTTGCCTCATCCTCTCCATGGCCAAGTTCGCCTCATCAGCCTTTTTGGTGGCCTCTATCTCTGATTTTCGAGAGGACTCAGCTTCATCGGTAAGCACTTGGACGATGCGGTCCTTCTGGGCGAGATCAGATTCTAACTTTTTGATTAGTTTAGCCCGCTCGAAGGCCACCTTCGACGCTTTCTCTGCAGCCTTCGCCCACTCTTTGTACTGGGAATAAATGTCATGAATGTAATCATGCATTGTGTTCTCCGCCTTTGATGGAATTCTATTTAAATGAGGGGGGAAAACGTAGCCATCGAAGCATATATTTGGGAACTCTTTCCTCAGCTGAGCAATTTTAATAGCCCCTTCCCCAGTGGGCTCAGTGATAGCTTGCTCAATGACGACAGGAGGCTCAACCTCAGTTCTATGGCGTTGCGACTCAGACTGAGAAGCATGCGAAGATGGTTTGTGACGAGGGGGCTCTACTGGCTGTCTCCCTTGACCCGAAGGTTGTGTAGGGAGTCTAGGAGGAGGAGAGCGGGATCGGGATCGATGTCTGTACTCCCTATCCCTATCTCTAATTGACGTTCCTGGTTAGATTACCCGCGATCGTGGTCTCTATCTTCTTCCCTCCTACGTGACTCATAATATGAAGAAGATCGGCGAGCTGAGCAAAGACTTCCTAACATCGACCCTCGTCCAGACATCATATCAGTAAAAAAGAAAGAGAAGCAGACTTAGTGGTTTCTTGAATCGAACAACTTATGATTGGAAATCGTGTAGTGCCGTGAAGTGTGTATGTATGTGCAACCCCTCGACCAACGTCACCAATCGAAAATGTCGGCCGCACTTATAGGAAGTGACTCGCTTAGGTCAAGAGCACTATCAAGCTCCTCTAACCCAGGGTCGTGTTGAAGTGACACGTAATCCGGAATTAGAATATCGGCAAGCCCTTCAAAAGGACTCTATGTTGGCGAGGAAGGAGCCTCTAAGATTCTAATGCCGGTAACCGGCAAGGAAACCACAACTGATTTCCACCTCGAAGACTTAGGACGTTTGTAAGCAGTGGCCTTGCCTTTTCTTCTTCCTTTTGTTGCTTGAAATCCGGCCGAAGACCCAGCAACAAGTTCATCGTCCGGAGATGGGTCTATAACTTCGGCTGCGATGGCCGGAATCTCTAGGACGAAAGGAGATGAATCCTGAAGCTCTTGCTGTTGTGAACCTGTGGATTCCATAGCTAATTAACTTATTAGAAACCATCATTAGACAATAAAAACCCAAGTGTTCCCCAGTGTGAAGTGCGTGAATGTGTTGTGCAGTGCAGTGCTACATATTACTTGAAGAATTTCTACAGATTTAAAGAAAACATTCGAATGACGAGACTTCAAAATTCAACCGGAGTGACCATCATCACTGACCGTCACAACCGAGCCATCTAGACTTTTGTGACCAATCCAAGTTAAAGTTTGTTAAGTTCAGTTAAGTTATAGTTCCATCGACGAGCTTCGAAAGGCAGTCCAATGTGCAGTGAAAAAGTTAAGTCTAGTTATGCAAGGCGGAAGCTCGTCGGAATCGAATATTCGAGTGTAAAAAGTTTAAAGGTCAGGACTTGGATCGGTTGCCAAAGCCTCTGTTCATATCGATCGTGGGGAAGGCTATTTTGCATTGATCGCCAGGGAGTAACTTCGAAATCGATCTTAAACTTTCCTTTCGTATCGATCATGGGCAATGTCTTCGCATCGGTCAACATACCCGAAGTTTCGTATCGATCAGATAGTTAGTCTTTCGTATCGATCAATCCAGATCGATACGAACTCCTATCACCTCCTATCGATAAGAAGCCGCTCTTTTATTCAATACGAAGTCCAGCTGTATTTGATCGATACGAACTCCATGCACTCAGACCGATATGAATCGCTTTTCTTCGATCGGTATGGAGGCCACCTTTAGAACCCTCGACACTTCTTCTTCTCCCTCGACCATGCTTCGACCTAATTCCAGCCTCATCGTCGTCGTCATAATTGGCCGTGATTATGAACGAATTGGCATTAAATCTCAAGTCTTAACGTTTTTAATGTGAGATTATGCGACTAATTACCTAGGTGAGGGTGTCGATTCGAAGGATTAGCAAGACGTGATGGTTTGAGGACGAAGGCTGTTTTCTATTTCTCAGTTTTTTCTCGATACGAGGACAAGTATAAAATAATGATGGATGAGAATTTTTTCTAAGTCCTAACGGTATTTATATGGGCACGAGGTAAAGGGAAAAGATACGTCTCCCAGTCATCAAGTACCGGTTGGAACGGTCACAATTGCCATCGATACGAAAGGGCTTATTCGTATCCATCGATCCGGAGCGATCCAAAGTGTACTGTTCGTGTCCATCTACACGTATTGGTCCTGAGCACAACCACTCGTATATATTCGACATAGACCCAAGATGCCATTATTCACATCCATTAGCAACATATCAATACGAACAGTACACATGAACTCATTCGAGTCGTACAGATGCATTGAAAATTTATTGATATAAAAGGACAAGTTCGTGTCCATCATTTTGAAAGCTGTCTGAGTTCGCATCCATCGATGCGAACTACATTAAAACGACAAGCAAATTCGTGATGATCGACATCTATACGAGAACCGTTTCTCAACCTTTTACATCGATTCAGGAGAGGATAGATATGAAGGGACCTTACAAAACAACCATCAAGCGTTGTTACAACTCAAATTTCACATCAATTCAGGAGAGGATCGATACGCAATTCAATGTGAGAAACTGGCAACGACTTGTGAACGTGCGAACGTTATCGAGAGTAAGGTTAACATATATGCATGTATGTCGGACTAATTTTCAATTTTCAAAATTCATAGGTCGAATGCCCACCAGATGAACAATTACAACAACAAAACGGCTAATCACTATCATACAACAATCAATTACAACAGTGCACAGTACAACAATTGGCAGTCTACGGTTCACAATTTATGTTTCTATGGATCAATCAAAGGTCACAGCTTTCAACGAAAAGACGATAACTGTTTAACAAGTCAGATGGAACTATTCTGTATGAAGATTGCAGCTTTTCAAAGCACGTCGTGTTCTCACAAGACGTACTTTGGAGGGAAAATGTTATCCTGCCTTTTGGCAAGGCCGTGATACCAAGAACTTGACTGGAGACCAAGCAAAGTCCATCCCGGAGATCGGTTATACGTAGGTTTGCTATGGATATCGATAAATTTTGTCCGAGCCCGGATCGAGCCACAATTGACAAGACATGACAAGCAAAGCTATGAAGACTAACGTTCCAAATTTCAAGTCAATTCAAGTTCGTATGCTAAGGATATGATCGATGCAAGCCAAAGAAATCATCTTAATCGCATCCATCAGAGCGCATCATTTCGTACCCATCAGCTGAAGAGCCTTGTTTGAATCCATCAGGCATCGGTAGTTCGTATCCATCAGGTGACCTTGGTTCGTATCCATAAATAACCACTGTTCGTATCCATCAAGTAACCACTGTTCGTATCCATCAAGTAACCACTGTTCGTATCCATCAAGGCCAAGCACAACCGCCATCTGTTCGTATCCATCACATTATCATTAGTTCGTATCCATCAAGTTAGAGCAACTTCGATCAATACGAACAAGGCCACACAATCGATACGAGCTGAGCAACTTGGATCAATACGAACAGAGCCACTTCCATCGATACGAATTGAGCCACCTCTATCGGTACGAACAAGGCAACGATCTTTGATACGAACAAGGCAAAAATCTTGGGAAGACTCGATCAACTCGGCATCGAAAGTGGAGCGATCCAAAAATCAAGCGCCACGTCAACTCGTGAGCACGTGCTCAGTATCGACTTGAGTGATCGACATGAACGTACCGATTCCAACAGGGCAACCTAGGGAAGATGTGAACTTGCATCGATCATAACTTCCAATCCACAAGTCCAAATCTATGAAATTTTCACAGGAGCTTACGTACGACATAAAGAATGTTCACGCCAAGTTTCGATTCGATTAGACCACATCTTGATCGATACGAAATTCGTTCGTATCGATCACGGATCGAGTCGAAATCGCCGGGGATCGATCGTGTGGGCCCACCCACGTGCCAGAAGAGGTCTCCCGAGATCTGAGCGAGATATTTTGCAACCTACGCCTATAAATAGCATCCCAGAGCTCACAGAAAAGGGATCTTTTGGTTCTTTGACGTCCAGACTCTGCCGAAAACATTTTTGCACTATAAGGTTGCTGTTGCACTCAATTTCATCACTGCAATCCGCTGTAATCCGCTGTATTTAGTTGTAATCAGCAAGAAAACATCAATAAAATCATCAATTTCATAGTGGACATAGGCAATACGCCGAACCACTCAAAATCTCTGTGTTTCTACGTACTTTCTTATTTTTTTTTGAAGTGTTTGTTAGATAATCCTCTTTTTCCATTTAATTTCTTCATTTTTATCTCTTCAAACCCTTCCGTAGAGTGTTGTGCCCAATTTTGGTACAAACACTTAAATAATAAAACTGAAGAATATCATGATATATGCAGACTAGATTTGCGCTACAATCGATTTCTAAACTATATTTAGCACTTATGCCTTAAAATTAGATTTTACCCTAACTTTATTGATTTGGTTTAAAACAGAACTATTAAAATCACTCTTTGTGTATTAATGTTGCTAAAGTGGGTGCTAAAAAGTCCTTATTTAGCAGGTGTAGCAAGAAATAGTGGGGCTTAAAGCAGATTTACTATTTAACAGTGCTAAATTGAAATAACGTAGTGGTCGAAGAGCGTTATGCGCTATAGCAGGAATTTTTTATGGCTTTTACTATGCAACCTGAAGGATAAGGATATTGTCGAGTCAAGGTTTGAGAGGTAATAATATACCAACTTGAACAGCTTCATTATTAACCATAGGTTAGTTTAAGTTTGAAATCAAAGATTGATGTTAAGTATATGAAGTATTATTTCTGTATATGAATTCAGTTACTTATGGAAATTTAGTAGTCTTATACTTGGCACAGAAAGCCGATGAGTAGATTGATCCTCTATCTACAAGGTCTAAAATCAGAGTGTTTCAACTAAGGCAAGGCTGGGAGTAATCAATGCCTTGACTTACCTGGCTTCGTTTTTGGACGATGGATAAAGTAAGTCGAAATGTCGAAAACATGGCAAGTGTAGGAGATTTCAGTTCTATAAATAATCCTTTAAAACTTATGGTGGTACGGAAAGTATTCTTTTCATACTTAACAACAAATTCCGAGATAGGAAAACTCGTATCTATCTATGAGCATTTAAGAATGTATGTCGAGGCAAGGATAGTATGCCAACTTGTCATATTACATTGTTAATCGAGGGATAATACAGGTTTGAAATTGAAAAGTGGTGGTAAGTATATTTGGTCTAATTTTTTTACAATCCATTTACTTACACCAAAAGTATTTTGGGTTTATTGTTATTAATTTTTTTAAATGACATTGGTTTTAACCCCATTAAGTATGTTTTTAGAAAGGAATTCTTTCTTAAGATTTTGTGAATATACTTATACCGTTGAGATAAGTATATGAATATGTTTTCTAAGCATTGAAAGTATAGTGTTTTGTGAATATACTTATACTGATAAGATAAGTATACGAATATCTTTCCAAGTGTTTATGAAGTGATTTTAATTCATGAAAGGATTAATTATTGAGGTTTAGTGGTTGCTTATGTGCTTAATCATGCTAGGTTTCCATATGAAATTAAATCCCTTATTGGAATATTTGCTTATTTGATAATTAGATAACCGACTATCAAATCTTGGCCAGTTTGAAACTGTGGATTGTTAGTTCGAAGAGATCAGGTTTAGATAAGCATGAGTTATCTGAAAACCACTTCAAACCAGTATAAGCATTCGAATTGGGGACATCTTGAAGATAATGGAAATCGAAGACGGGGTTCTTTGAAGTGCAAAGGCTGCTTGCTACTAATCCTGGGGGCGATTCCACAAAAATATAGTAGTAGTACCTTTGATTTGCTTATATCTTGAACAAATAGAATAGATAAATGCTGGCATTGCATTATTGCTTGGAGGGTACTGTTAGCATTCCAAGTGAGATTTACTAAAAGGGTAAAATGTAGCCTCGAGCCACACACCTAGGAATGACTAAAACATGAGATATGCTTTAGGGACATGTGGTTTGCTACCATTAGGGTATGATCATCACTTATATCAAGATCGATTGTTTCATGGCTTTAATTTGAGCTGCGGATTTATGAATTATGTATGCTGGGCCCACGGAAATAGTCTGTCAAATTGACAGCTAGGGTGATGATCATATTCGGTACTATTTAGGAAGGGGTAGGCCGGTCCATGATTCACAAAGGTGCAATGTTTGTAGCCTCGGTACATTTTATCTAGAGGTGTACCGTAATGGAAGGTACCCCTGTAGCACTGTCATTGATGGAATCCATTTTCCTATATGTGCCTTACGGACTTAGTTATATTGTAAATATGTTGGAAGGTGAGATGTAAGCATTTCAGCTATGTTATATATTTATTTTAAACCCTAGACATTATTATAATATTATAAGATTTTCTAATAAAAATGGTTTAGTTATCATAAGATAAAAACCCGTCTGTGTTTATGTGTGGCATGGTCTTACGATATACCTTTATTTATGAAGGATTTTATAAATATAAGAACCCATATGATTTGAGTTTCTCGTGCTGGTTTATCAAATTGATCCATGAGTTATTTTCTTATAATACTCGGGTCAGACCCGAGTACATTTCCAAATTTAGTTATGGATTCTTTAGAGCTTCAGGAGACGAGCTGGATGCCTTAAAGACATATTCACGTATTTTATTTTCCACTGCATTACTTGTTTGCATTCATCGGTATTTGTAAGGACATGTTGTTATAACTTTACAGGCTGATGATATGTTAGTTTACTCTGATTGATGTATGTATATTATAGTTTTCTTATGTAAAGATCATTTGTATATTATATATTACTCGTCACGATATGAGATTCGATTTTGTATTTTCTTTTCTTTCATTCCAATAATCTGGCTTTTTGGCAGTTGGAAACTCAGCACGTGAATACCATGGATATATTAGCATCGACTTTTGAGAGTTGAAAAGGCCAATCGTTGCAATAATATTTATATCATGTATAATGCTTTATTAGTTAGGAGACGATTTTACTATATCAATGTGTTGTCACAATTAGATTGGTTGTACTTTTATATATTTGAAAAATAAAAGAATAATTTTTTTATTATCATGTATATATATTACTTGCGGTAGAGAGAAATAAAAAAAATTAATTTAAAATTAATTTAATATTCATTTTTTTAACTATATAAGCCTTATAATTCAAATATTAAATCATATATTGTGTAAAATATGATTTTAAAATTTTATATAAGTAATATTATACATAAAAAAATTCGATAGAATTAATATATATATATATATATATATTGATTATTTAAATATTATTTAAATCATTAAATTCAATAAATAACTAATATTAATATTTTTTTTTAAATATCTTTTATATTTCAGAAAATTAAATTTACATTTAATGGTACTTTCGACAATAAAAAATTAATTTTTTACATAATTTAATTAATAGCTGAAATTAAGTAGTTGTTTTAAAATTAATTTAAATAATATATATGTATATATGTGTGTGTGTGTGTGTGTGTATGTATGTATAAATTTCATAATATCTTAGGAATTTTACTAGAATATTTAAATTTCGATTAATTTATTTTAATTTTTCCATATGAAATATCTATCTATTTATTTATTTGATTTTTTTTAAATATCAATGCCTTGAGCTATATAATTTCATGTGTGCGTATTATTTTACGCTATATTTTATTTAAGTATATATATATTATTAATTTTATAAGATATTAATACACATATATATATATATAAATCTTTTTTCTTTTTTCTTTAAATGGCAACCGATATCCCCCCTCTTTCAAAACTCCCGCTACTTCCTACTCCCCCGTACCCTCCGTACCAACCTTCCCCTCCTTTTTCGGCTTCTCCCTCATCTCAACTTCCCTTTCTTCCTTTTTCCTCTCTATCTAAACCTTTGCAGTCTTCTTCTTCTCTAACTCCAGGCTCGACTTCCACTTTCGTTCTCCCTGTTCATCTGCCTTCCCATCATCCTTCTTCATCATCTTCTTTTCCTTCTACTCTTTTGCCCTAGAATTCTCTTTTCAAAAGCAAGCCTCGGAATGCTGGCAAATATGTCCCCGTTGATATTCATCTTGAGTTTTCTGGTGAGGCTCTAGTCCCCCTACTGTTGTGGTCCAAGCTGGGAACGATGTTTGGGGAAGTTATCTTGTCGGATTCTTCCTTGATAAGCCGCTACCCTACATGACTGTCCTCGGCCATCTCAAAAAGATTTGGAAATTGAAAGGTGATCTTCAAGTGAAATCGGATGGAAGCTTGTTCCTCCTCCATCTTTCCTCTAAGGAGGATAAAAGGAGAGTTGTCGAATTTGACTCTATCGTGATGAGGAACAAGATTTTCATAATCAAGCAGTGGGATCCATCGATTGGAAATAGCATCATTACAATTAAAACTGTCCCAGTTTGGCTTAAACTGTGCAACATTCCTTTGTTTTCTTGGTCACATCTTTGAATCAGTTGGCTTGCAACGAGGATAGGTAGATTTCTTTGTATGGTTGAGTCAACTTAAAAGCTTGAAAGAATTGGCTTTGCAAAATGTATGGTGGGGATAACAGCGGAGCAAGATCTGCCTGATATGTTCCTTGTTAAGCTATTAGATGGTAGTGAACAAATGGTGACAGTTGAGTATTTGTGGAAGCCACAAATTTGTACTTAGTGCAAAGAATTTGGACATGATAGTACTGTTTGTTAGTTAATCATCAAGAACAAGGTGGAAGGAGAAGCAACTATGAAGGAGAAAGAGATGAATGATGCTTCTGAGAAAGTCATCCACTGGTAAGGAGCAGAGTGACAAGCAAATAATAACTGGTGGTATTTGGAGAAGCATGCATGGTAAAAAGTATAAAAATGGTAATTATAATGCAAGGAAAAGTCTCAAAACAAATGCAAGCAATAACTGTAATAAGGTGAAGCGGTCCCTGCAAGTTCAAAGTGAAAGTGTAAAATTAAGTAATGAAATAGAGATAAGTGAGGAAGCTAAAAATTCTAAACAAAATCCCTTTGTTGTGCTACAAGAAATTGGAGAAATTGATAGCAATGATGGTGTGCTGACTATTGATCTGGAGGAAGGTGAAATTGAGCTTGTATCTGATGCAATGGTGGACCATCAAGACCTAGTGGCAAATATGAAAAATGACATTCTTCATAACAGGCCTGACATAACTTCAAGTGTGCATGTTATGCTTTGGATAGTTGCAGTGCAATATCTACACATGCACAACAATGCACCAGTGCAAATGAACAGTAGCTACCACATAATCCATGCACCGGTGCACATGCTCAGTAATTACCACATATTTCATGCATAAGTGCAAATGAAATTCATGCACAAACATCTTTTGATAACCTCATATCACAAAATCCATGCGGCAATGCAAAACAAAACCTCATATCACAAATCCCATGCAGCAATGTAAATGAAAACCATGCACAATTACCCCTTGATAATCAAATCCAGTCTGACATTTCCTTTTGCAATGATCTGCAGCAACAAATCTATTTCCTTGTCCATTCTATGCACTATCATATTTCTACCTCTCATCATCTCCCCTCCAATCCAACTTCACCTTCTCCTGATGTTCTCTCATCATCTCCTTACAATTTCATTGGCATTATTCTTGGCTGGAAATCCCCCCTCCTTCCCCTGAAATTAAAACCCCTAGTTCAAGGCAAAAATCTAAACGAGCTTCTAATCTTGTTGTGCAAATTAGTGCTGCTCGATCCAATCCTCCTGCAACTAGGAGTATGACAAATATCAACTACCTCCCACAATAGTTTACTTAATGGCACACCATATAGCTTCTTGGAATATCAGGGGTGCTCACAACCCTATCAAACTTGACCATGTCAAATTCCTCATCAAATGCCACTGTTTATCTATCTTTGCTATCCTTGAAACAAATCTCAATCTTCCCCTCACCATCAAAGCTGCCACCTACATCAATTCCATTTGGATCCATAACCATAACTTGGTTGAGGCTCCTTATGGTAGGATCTTGGTAGCCCATGACCCCTTTGCCTACTCCCTCAATCCCATTCTTTCTACTGATCAATGCATACATTTTCATGCAATCCATCTCCACTCAAATTTGTCTTTCTATCTCACTTTCATTTATGCACATAATGCTCTTGCATCCAGGCAACATATTCTTAACCTCATCCCTGCTATGAGACAGGACACCCACCCGTGGTTGATTCTTGGTGATTTCAACTGTTGCTACAAACTCTTTGAAAAGAAAGAAGGTCTTCCACTCATGCCAAGAGACATTGCCCCCTTAAATACTACCATAAATGATTCTAATCTTATTCCTATTGTTAACTATGGTGTTCCATTTTCTTGGAATAAAAGAAGTCATTCGGGTGTTAGAACCTTCACCAATATTGACCACTCATTTTGCAATTATGAAGCTTTAAAAAAATGGCATGATTTATCTTCCTTCCTCCCACATCCCATTCTTTTTGACCATTCCCCAATCATTACCAGCCTTGATCATCTACCATTGAAGGAGAAGAGTGCTTTCAAATTTTATAATATTTGGATCCAGGAAAATGATTTTCTACAAATTATACAAACAGTCTGGACAACTAATGTTTTTGGAAACCCTATGTTTGTCTTACGCGGGAAATTAAAGGCTGTTAAAGTTGCACTCAAGGTTTGGGCTAAAGCTATATTTGGTGATGGATCTCATCTATCTACAAGTATTAAAGCTCAGTTGAAGGAAGCTCAAGATATCATGATGGCTAATCCTGGTGATCAGAATGCTGCTTTGAGGGAGAGCCTTCTCTTTTCACAGCTTAATGATGCTTTAAACAAGGAAGCTAGCATGAGGAGACAACAACTTCATCATAAATGGATTTCTGAGGGAGATAATAATACTGCTTATTTCCATGCCTCCATCAAAAACAAGCAAACAAGAAAGCAGATCAGAACCTTGTATGAGCAAAGAGGTACCCTGCAATCCCAACTCAATCAAGTGGATAATATCCTCCTCCATTATTTTACCAACCTCCTTGGAAATGCCTTTGATTTCCACTCTTCTCTTGACTTATTTGATAGCCTTCCACTGTCCCATATCTCCAGTTCCCTCCATTCTCAGCTTACTGATCACCAAATAACAGTCACTGAAGTTAAAGCTGCCCTTTTTTCTATGAATAAAAGGTCGTGTGGTGGTCCAGATGGGTATAATGTTGTGTTCTATACATCAACTTAGAATATTATTGGAGAAGATTTTACCAAGGCCATTCTCAATTTTTTTCAAAAATTCAGAATGCCCAAGGAAGTTAATGCAACTAATCTCACTCTTATCCCTAAAACCACACCTGTTATGCATGCAACTGATTTTCGTCCAATATCTTGTTGCAATATTATATACAAATGTATCTCTAAGATACTTGCCACAAGATTAGTTAAAGTGCTTCCTCATTTAATATCCAAAAACCAAAGTGCCTTCTTGCCTAACAGGAGCATATTAGACAACATCATGCTAACCCATGAACTAATTAAGGGATATGGTAGAAGCCAGGCTGTGCCCAGTGCCATGATGAAGCTTGACATCAGTAAAGCCTATGATAACATACAGTGGTCAACCATTGTCAGGATTATGGCAGTTATAAGGTTCCCGAAGACTTTTGTTGCTTGGGTTTATATGTGTATCTCCACTACCTCTTATTCTCTCATCTACAATGGAACTACACATGGGTATTTTGAAGGTAAGCAAGGTATTAGGCGGGGTGACCCATTATCTTCTTATCTTTTTCTTATTGTGATGGAAGCTCCAACTTGCATGCTAAACAGTAACTTTTCACAATCCAAAATAAGTTACCATCCTAAATGCAAGACTTTGAATATTACTTCCCTCCTATTTGCTGATGATATTCTTATCTTCACTAAACCAAATAGGCAGTCCATTGCAACCATTCTTAAAACTTTGGGATCCTTCTACCTTACCACCGGCCTCAAGTTAAACACTATTAAATCTCATATTCTTATTACTGGAGTATCTCTGAGTTTAAAAGAGGAGCTTGTTGCCTTCTCTGGTCTTCAATTCCTAACCGAAGAAATGAAATATCTTGGTCTCTCCCTGTGTACATCCAGAGTCACTATGGAAAACTGCGTTCCACTCTATGACAGAATCACCTCCATTATGAATTGTTGGTCTACTAGGATGCTATCTCAAGCTGGCAGACTAGTCCTTATCAAATTTGTTTGTTTCTCCATGATGGTTTATTGGGAGAGAACATTCATTCTACCAGCTAAATTATTGAGGATGGTTAGGAGTGCAATGATGAAAATTTTCTGGTCTGGCACTGTACATACTAGGAAGCTTGTTCTTATCTCCTTCACCAAGATTGAACTTCCTAAAATAAAAGGTGGTCTCAGGGTTATAAATATGGATAGATGGAACAAAGCAGATATGAGTTTTCATTTTTATACTTTGCTCAATAGGAAGGACAGTCTCTGGGCTGACTGGACATGAAGACATAGTATTGGTGGAAAAGGACTTTTGGGCCATGGTTGTGCCCCAGAACTACAGTTGGATTTGGAGAAAACTTCATGGTTTAAGGAGTGCTCTTCTTACATCAAGTACAACCTGTCACCTGGTAGTCTAGTTAGTTTCTGGAATGACCCTTGGTTGGCTGAAGGGACAATCTTATCCAGATTATTAACCACTCAGGAGATCCATCAGTCCTTAATAAATCACAATTCCAAGGCTGTTGATCACATCTATAATGGTAAGTTGTTAGTCCCTAGTTCTAGCATACAGGTAGTCAGAGCTTTATGGTATGAGTTTGATCATCTTAGCATTCCTCTTTGTAACAGAGACACTATAAGTTGGAAAGGAAGCTGACATAAAATTGTTGATGTCTATTCTCTACTCTCTGGCCATGCTGCAGTGCCTGATTGCAAGTGGCCTTTTGTAATTTGGTACAACCATTCACCTAGCAGAGACAACCTCATGTTGTGGAAGACTGTGAAGAATGCCCTGATGACTAAAGAAAAGCTTGAGAAGTTTGGTATGAATATTGAAACTGCCTGCCCATTATGTCAGTCCAACAGTGAAAGCATACCAACAGTGAAAGCATACACCATCTTTTCTTTGCTTGCCCCTTTGTTAAAAATTTGCGGTTATCTGTTATGGCCAAGGCAGATTAACATAGGTTTACTAGAGTTTTAGGTGCTGACTAGGATACTATCAGCAAAGCAACAAGGTGGAAGAAGGATAAAAAGGCCATGATCTTTTTTGTTTTGAAAAAATACCTGAACATGGTGCGGGAAGAAAGAAATAGAAGAGTTTTTCAAGCCAAGAGAAGGTCTGACTAGATTCATTGGAATGCATTGATATTGGATATTGCTCATGGCCTTAAAATGAGCAAGTGCTTTGAAGGATTCCATCTTCTCCGGATGTGATTCTTTCTTTCTTTTGTTTTTTTATCCTTTTCCCTTTGTTTTATTTTTTATTTTTATCTTTTCTTTCCTCTGTTCGATAGTAGCATAGGTATCTTGCCTATATAAAACCGGCTGGCCTTGCTAAAAAAATAATAATAATTTAAATATACATATATATATTATAATATTTTGTACATAAAATATTATATATAAATGAAATAAATATATAAACATACATTTGGATAATATATTTGTATATTAGATAAGCTAACATGTCCACTGCAATGTAAATCCCAACACTTATACATGGACGTGTTATACCTTGCAAGGATTACTATGTTACACATGGACACACATGTATATGTGTATATGACACACACACACATATATATATAATATAATATCAATTACATAATATTAAACTGTATTATAAATTTAAATAAAATAATGATTTTATTTAAAAATTATTAGAAATGTTCCGAACAAATTAAACTTCATAGGCCAAATAAGATCCAAAATGGTAATTTTTTTGAAATTCACCAATTTCTTCCACTGCGAGCTGGTCCAGTTCCAACAAAATAGATGTATTATAGTGGGCAAAATTGATTGCAAAAGACCCACTACAACCAGCAAAAACAATGGTAAAAGGCTTTATTACAACGGTACTCTACAATTATCCTAAATAGTTGTAAAATGCTTTGATCATGTTACAACTTCGCATATTAACACTTGTGGCTGACAGTTGTAATAGACCTATTACAACTGGTTTTGCCAGTTGTGAAATTGGTATTTTGTTGTGGTGGTATGATGTGAACAATAGTCTTGTTGGTCCAAGTTCTTTTAATTTACATTTATCTTATCTATTTTGCATTCGAATGCACAAGTACTAGTGAACGGTATTAGACGTCGATATTAGGTATAAAAAATGATGGTTATCAGAAACGGGCATACACCCAAACATATATGACATGTATGATGTATCATGTATGCATTTGAATCACATTTACACATGACCATATATAAGATTCCATTAAGATAAGATTCTTACCTTGTCCTAATAGACAATTAATAATGAGTAACAAATTTCACAAAAAATGTATTATACTCATATACATGTAGCTCACATTTCAAAATTTTATTATCATCTCATATACTAGTTTAACATACTAGAAAAGACACAAAAATTTCAAAAGTATAAAATCACAATCAAGTTCATGTTTATAATAGAGATCCTAATTAAATGATTTAACAATGAAAATATAATTTTAGTTCCATTTTATTAGTGGGGGTTCATGTTAATTCTAAACTTATCTCTTAGTTAAATTTCTATAATCACTTGTTTTGCTTTTGAAAAGAACATCATTTATAGATTATTTCCAAAATTATATAAATTTTGTTCAAAAGAAGAAAATGAGCATATAAAGTTATAAGATTTCTTTTCAGATTATAATACATGATACAAAATTATTAAATAATAGTAAAGAAGAAGAATTTCCCACTCTCTTATTAATTCGAAGAATTTCCTCCACTCTCCATGATTCTTTTTCAAGGTATTTTATTTTCAAATCCTTATAATTTATTATTATTGTAATCACATATAAAGTCCTATTGATTCTCTCCATTATCATTTTACATTTAGATATAAACTTTTTATAATTTCTATAATCATTTAAAAAATTCTCCTAAGTCTTACCATATTATTTTACATTCAACTCCGAATATTTAATTAATTACATGATCTAAATTTTGAACATCTAAAATAAATCCAATTAGCTATATTTAATATTAGGTCTACTAAGTCCTAGAAATTGACAATTCATTGTATTGTATTACATGATTATATTGACAAAAATTGTAAAATTAATATTTTATTATAGTCCATATAACTTAAAATTTTCACAATTATATACAAAATTACCGCTAGTTGGCTTACATTATTTTACATTAATGTTTACGTAATTTATTTCTTTTTAAAAATTAGTACTTTGTGATACAGGAAAATATATTAAAAAAAATATTTCTAAAATTGGTATTTCATTATAAACAAATATATACATAGTTCATTCTTTTTAAAATAGATATGTTCACTACACATGCATCTCTTTTATTTTCAAAATCAGCACATCAAGTTAATTGTTTATCACTAACAAAATTTATTTTTGTTAAAAATGACATTAAAATAATGATGAGTGATGCATACCATAGTTTGCAATTTTGAAAAATAATGAATATTTGCATTGGATAAGTTTTGTGAAAATGTTAATTTTTAATTATGTGTTTTCGTAATTTACGTTAATGAAAGATAAAAATATACAATATTCTTTATTTTGATTAAAATATCTTTCTTCTGTTTTTTGTTGTCTTTTTGAGGTAGATGTTAATTATCTTCTTAAAATGTTTATTATAAATTAAAATTATTGAGGTATGAAATGATGATCTAAAAATCAAGTTAATATTTTTACATAATTTAAATAACAAAATAATTTGTAATATTTCTTTTAATCAACGCTACTTTTAGTCATTAAATAACTGTTCTGTTTATCACATTGCTGTTACCCGACATTCTAACCCGGCTATATTGAACTAGCTGCATGAGTCAAACCCGATTGCCATCAAGTTCAATGATTCCAAAGCGATGGTTGTGGGACCCGAAAGTCAAGTATAAATGGATATGAAACCAGAATTGAACGAAGTTGGTAGACAAACAATGTAAAATGTTTAAGGAATAGAATATAGCTTAGTAAAAAGGAAAGATCGGTGTGGTTTGACTATTTGATAAGGATCGGCATACTCCAGTTAACAAAGGAGGCATCGACATGATTTAAAGGTAAGGGGTGGGCATGGTCAAATAAACAAGGGATTGGCATGATTGAGCAAACATGGGTCGGCATGGTTGAGTAAGTAAGGGATCGACATAGTTGGCTAGTATGGATCAGCATACTTCGATTAGCAAGGAAGGGTTCGGCATGGTTTATTGACTTGGATTGGCATACTTCAATGAACAGAGGAGGACTTGGTATAGTGTGTTGAGAAGGGGTCGGCATGTCTTGCTAAGAAGTATGGATCGGTAGGCTCTGTTGAAGAGGGATCGACATCCAACTGATTGCAAGTGCCTTCGAGCATTCAACAACCATTATATCAAGATTTGTCAGTCCAATGCATATGGAAATTGGAGTGCAATGCATTTGGACCCTAGGGAGCATACCCTAGGGTCACGCATCAAACAAATGAAGATAAAGGGATCAATATACAACATATTAAAGAGATCGGTAGAAAATAATACATAAACAATCCTGAATCAAAGATCATGCAATAATTTGAGCTCCTTTGGTCCAAACAGCATAAGATTTGAAGGGCTAGCATATTAAAGCATGCAGAAGCAACCATAGAGATTGCTGCCCAAAAATCAAATAATAAAGGGATCGGTACCGATCCCTCTTCATGGGGATTTGGGCCAAGTGACCCCTCTGGTGGGCCCATATGGGTTAGAAGGTCCTATAGCCGAATTTTCAGAGATTGGTGGTCGTCTTCACCTATAAATATTGGTCTAAGGCGTCACTTTAAGGATCTTTATGCCACTGGTTACTTTAATCTTTATTGTAATCAAGTTTTTTCTATTCCTTGCTGTTGTAATCAGATTATTAATTGATCAATAAAGATAATCTTCAAAGTGGACGTAGGCATACAATGCAGAACCACTATAAATTTCTGTGTTTCTGATTATTGCTTTCATTTGGCTGTTAGTTTATTCTATTTCTCGATTTTAATTATACTTTCTTCATTTACTTCTCTACATAAATTTACTCTTAGGTGTTTATGACCAATTTGGTTGCAAATATTTTGGTGCTTTCACTGAGAAACTGATTCTCAGCTTGTTAGGATCCCCTTTGTCGCTACTGGATTGGATAAATCCCCCAAAGGAGATCCGTAGTTATCTTCATAAAGTTGCTTATACTACTCAGATTTGCTGAAATCTAAGTAAGAAGATTGATAATGGTAAGACATACAAGATATACTTCTCAAAATGTGGATGGAAATGAGACTGCTAGCATTCAGCAGGGAGACCCAAGTAATCAACTTACAAATTTGAATGTTGATCTGGTTGAAGTTCATAATCCTACCGATTCTATAACCAGAGCTGAATTTCATAATCTAATGAGAGAGTTAATGGAAAACAATTGACAACTAAATCAGCAAATTCAGACTAATATTAACCTGATGAACCAGATTACTCAACGGTAGGGTGGGAAAGCTAGGGGACCGTACTCTTTACTTGGCATCGAAAAGTTCAAGCTCATTGGATGAATATCACAGGCATAGGCATCGCAGGATTGAAGGAGATCACACAGAAACTTCAGAGCGTCGCTTGGCAGACCATCACGGTCCGCCACGACCAATCGGTGTTGATCCCTCCCTAGGGATTGGTACCGATCCTCCCTCCAGAGGAGTGATTCCCCCTACACTTAGGGAATCATGTTGGAACTATTCCTGAAGGCTTGGATGGTGGAGTTCGATTGAATGCTGACCAGGTACCCCTCCTGAATGATGATGATATAAATGTTCAAGATGCACACCAAGAAGATTATGAACCAAGAAGGCATGAAACAACCCGTAGACATCGACTGGACTGTTCACGTGAGGTGGAGCATGACCACCGCTTGGCACCAACCATCCAAACACCAGACTTAACGACAATGGCCAGATAGTTGGTGAGAGAGAACCAAGGCTTGACTAACGATGACTGGGAATTTCGAGGAGCAATACCCCGTTTACTGATAATTTTCTACATGCAGAATATCTGAGAAGGTTCAACATGCCATTAATGCCTGCCTATGAGGGAAAAACCGACCCAGGCAGCATATTATGAGAAATGGATGGCTGATGGATTCTGCACAAGCCAATGATGCGACAAAGTGCGGATGCTTTTCCATAACCCTTTCCGAAATAGCGATGATGTGGTTCAAGAGACTACCCTTGCGACCAATTTCTAGATTCGATGAGTTGGCAACCAAGTTTGTGGAGCAATTCTGAATGCACGTGACTCGTCCTAAAGACGCGATGTCCCTTTCTAACGTGATCCAGGCTCCAGGGGAGTCCTCGAAAAATTATTTGGAGAGATTTCATACAGCTGCGATGAAGGTCAGTAATTCGAATGATCTTGCTATACTTATGGCTATGACGAGAGGGATTGATCTGGAGTCTGAGTTTGACGATTGGCTGGCTGAAAAACTGCCTGCCACGTTGGAGTGCTTATATTCGAAGGCAGCTCAGTTCCTGAGAAAGGAGGAAGCCAGGTCCTCCAGAAAAAAGAACGCTGCAGGACCAAGTGGAGAAGTAGTACAGAGTAACATTGCAATAAAACAGTCTGATGATAGTTCTGGAAAAGTCCGAGTCAATGTTCAGAATAAGCCAAATCAGCAAAAGAGAGGCGGAGATAGGAATCGAGAGCGAAAGAGGGATTCTGGGAGACTAAAGCTTAGGGTTCCAATGTATGATAATTACACACCGCTAAACACCTCCTTGGAGAATATTTATCTATCCACTTGCAATACCATGCAGTATAGGAATTCACCTCTGAAGGAACCAGCAGAGAAGCAGAAGCAGACCGGGAAATATTGTTGGCTTTATGAGTACTATGGGCACAACACTAATAAATGCAGGCATTTCAAGATGTTATAGAAAAGCTGATTCAGGAAAGGAAGTTGCAATAGTTTGTGAAAACCCCATAGGATGGTGGGCAAGGGACATCAGACCCCAATCGAGGACAAGCTCCGCATAGGGCTGAGGAGCCTACATGGCCCGATGGAAGACTGGTGATAAATACGATAGTTGGAGGACCGCACCCGACAGATAGGAGTTGGCAAGAGATGGAGCGCTATGCTAGCGCGATTAGGCATGTAGATTTTGAATGCTGTTCGAATACGGAAGATGGAGCTCCAACAAAACAGAAACGCACAATGGCAGGTGATATTGTATTTAGGAACAGGGATGCAGACAAGGTAGGGACTCCGACAATCGACCTGATGGTCATTTCAGCTATGATTGGTCCTGCATTAGTGAGAAGGACTTTTATTGATTGTGGAAGTTCAGTGAATATAATCTTCAAAAAGGCATATGATCAGATGAGGATGGAAGCCAAAGATTTAAAACCATCTAAAGCTCGTATACATGGTTTTAATGGCATTGCAACCGAAGCTGTTAGTTATGTGGAATTACCTATTCAATTAGGAGAAGGTGAACGAAGGAGAGTGTGAATCTTGCCGTTTATTGTTTTGGATGTTGACTCTTCATACAATGTCTATCTGGGTCGACCGGCCATGGCTGAATTCCCGGCAGCTCTTGCCCCATGGTGTTTGACTTTGAAGTTTCCAACAAACAATGGTGTAGGAGTTGTTCATGGCGATTAGGCGACTGGACACGCCTGTTGTGTAGCTGAGTTGGGGGAGGCTCAGCGTAAAGAAAAAGGTAAGGGTCTGGACAAGACTGTCCGCATCCAAGCTACCAAAGATTGACAATCGGCGCTTGATCCTTGGCTTGGGAACTACAGTCAGTTCTATAGAGATATAGATCTAAGGGATGATGAAGAGGAGCCTAAAGAGACCAAGGCAGCATCGGCTGAGCTGACCATTGATATTACGGTTAGCCACGACAATCCATCGCGAGTCCTAAAAATTGGATCACAGCTTAGCCCTTCGATGATGAGAGAACTTGCTGGTTTTCTCCGAGCAAATTTAGATGTTTTCGCTTGGACTCACTCTGAAATGTGTGGAATCTCGCCTGCCATTGCGAGCCATGCATTGAATATTGACACGAGGTATGTCACGGTGAAGCAAAAAGACGCGGTATGGATCCAGAGAGATCTATGCTCTCAAAGAGGAGGTGGATAAAGTAAAATTCAATGGGTTTATCTGCGATGCCCTCTACCCGAAATGGGTATCTAATCTTGTACTTATGAAGAAAGTGCATGTGAAATGGAGAACGTGCATAGATTACTAAGATATGAACAAAACGTGTCCAAAAGACAGTTTTCCCCTTCCAAGGGTTGACCAGCTGGTTGATTCAACTGCAGGACACGAATTGTTATCTTTCATGGATGCATACTCGGGATATAACCAAATCCCGATGCATGTCCCCGATCAGGAGCACACTAGTTTTATCATGGGCGTTGGATTGTACTGTTATGTAGTAATGCTGTTTGGGTTGAAGAACGCTGGAGCAACCTATCAGCGCTCAGTTAACAGGATGTTTAAAGATCAAATTGGAAAAACAACGGGAATGTATGTGGATGATAGGCTCGTAAAGTCACGACGAACAAGCGACCACATTAGAGACTTGGTAGAAATGTTTGACATCCTTTGATATTACAAGATGAAATTAATCCTTTGAAGTGTTCTTTTGGTGTTGCATCAAAAAAAATCTTGGGCTTTATTGTCAATGCTCGTGGAATAGAAGCTAATCTCAAGAAGATTCAAGCTATCTGTGATATTCAAGCGTCGAGAACTATTAATCAAGTGCAGAGTCTGAATGGAAAAGTCGCTGCCTTAAGTCGGTTTATATCCAGAGCAACCAAGAAATGCATTCCTTTCTTCGATTTTATTAGGAAGGGAAAAAGAAACTTTGAATGAACGCAAGATTGTAAAGACGCGTTTCAAGCTTAGCGATCCCTCTGGTGGGCCTATATGGGTTAGAAGGTCCTATAGCTGAAGTTTCATAAAGATTGGTGGTCGTCTTCGCCTATAAATACCGGTCTAAGGGGTCATCATGAGGATCTTTACACTGCTGGTTACTTTAGTCTTTATTGTAATCAAGTTTTTCTATTCCTTGCTGCTGTAATCAGATTATTAATTGATCAATAAAGATAATCTTCAAAGTGGACGTAGGTATACAACGCCGAACCACTATAAATTTCTGTGTTTCTGATTATTGCTTTTATTTGGCTGTTAGTTTATTCTATTCCTCAATTTTAATTTTACATTCTTCATTTACTTCTCTACATAAATTTACTCTTGGGGTGTTTGTGACCAATTTGGGCGCAAAAGCTTAATACTTTTAGTCGTTAAATAACTATTCTGTTTATCACGTTGGTAATATAGTATAATTATTTCTGACGTTGGTTTAACTCCAAGAGCTTTAAATGCATACAAATAAAAATATACTGATTCATTACTATTACATTTTCATTTATAGGTTTTTTCTATCATTCTCTCAAGCAATGTTTGAAATTCAATCTACATATTATTTATCTTTTAAACAAGTCGCTGAAAGCTAAATGTTAAACACAAAATCTATATATACAAATATTTATTTGGTAAATGTATTAAATTTAAAATTATTTAAGGATACTATCTTTCGTTTATCTTCCAAACAAATACTAAATGATAAAAATGATAGTTCAGTATTTGACTCATCACTATCTACATAATTGATAATTTTGTATATAAATATAAAAATACACAAATTACATATACATACTTAAATAAGTTAGGTACACAACAAAATTATCTTAACAAATTAACCACAATAAAATAAATTCTATATTTTTTTTAACAATAATTGTAATATCTTTGTTGTCATACTTTTTTTTGTAAATGTGAACTACCCAAAATACCACAAGAAAAGAACTAAAAATAGATGAACATATTTCAAAAGCCAAATCTTCATCAATAATTGTTGAATCAAAGTTTTATCATTAATTTGAGCAAAATAAACATATTATTTTTACTATTCTTATCAGTGTTGATTAGGAAATAAAATACTATATTAAAATTATAGATATTATGTTTTTTACTGGATAAAAAATTAAAAACCTTTTTATATATTTTCTTTAATATGATTTTAATACATTTTGGTTTCATAGTTGTGTAAATCAATTTCCTTCGCATGTGGGTTTTATTTGCAAAAAAATTATACCAAGCGGGTGGCGTTACACTCTCATCTTTATTAATAGTTGGCTTGGAAGCACAATCTTTTGGTTCGACCGCGAAGTTCCAAAATTGTCCTTTATATACAATTCTTTAAAAAAATTCTCCACTAATTGATCCTAAAGAGTAGCATATGCATATTTGTTCCTAAACTTAGTGCATTTTCCTAAAAATAGCATCTACATATCTGATCTTAAACTCATGCATATAGCAATGCACTTTTATTACGTATAATATTATCGTCAACTGCATACTATGGTGAGTAGCAAACTATTACTATAATTTTTTGTTCCTGAGTTTAAGTGAAAGCATGATATTTGTCTGGTATCAACGTCAACTTGCAAAAACGTCTCTATATGGATATTAACAAATTTTAATATCACTTTAAAATATGATCTAGCAAATATACTTTTTCGCAAATTCATAACGCTCTTTTACATATATTACCAAACTTAATATCGCTTAAAAATAGATCTACCAAATAAAATTTCTATACATTTTTGCTTTTTATTAATTGATAACTACAAAAAAAAATAAGCTACAAAAAAAATTAAACGATACAACTTAGAAATAAAAATTCAAACTAACAAAAAAAATTAAACGATGCAGCTTAAAAATAAAATTCAAACTGACTACACATGATTCCAACATAAAATCATAGCTAAATATTTATGAAAATAATTATTATTTTTGAATATGTTAAGCATATATAATTTGTTAAAAAATCAATTTATTCGCAAAAGGTGTACTATTGTCACATGCGAAGCGCGTACCGTAATACTGGCGTATAAAATTACTTTTCTACCACTTAAGCGCACCGCATGATTCGACGCTAAGAGCATCTCCAACCGTTGAAGAATTCTCAAATCTGCACCCTCAAAGCTCTCCAACAGGGTTCGAGAAAATGCAATACTGCAAAAAAAAGGGTCGAAGTGTGGGAAAAGAAGATCAGACGAGGCGTCTGGATACCTGGCGCCTGTATAACAGGCGCCCAATGTACTATGAATTAATTGTGTACGTTAAATCCGTGTACTTTAATTCTTAAATTTATGCACTGTTTGTTTTAAAAACACGGGCGCCTGTTAAACAGGCGTCTGAAACTCAGGCGCCTGGCCTCATGAGGCCTCTAACATTTCGGAGTGCGGAAAATTCGAACGGTTGGAGATGCTCTAAAAACAGAATTTAATTTTGTTTACAACCCAGAAACCATTCCTTGCTTACCTGTTTAATATAAATAGAACAAAATTATAGGGCCAAAATGGAAAAACTCCCTCAAATTTCAGAGCATGGAGGTACCGATTATTCTCTACAAACAGATCGCAGAATGTTCATGCCATAGTTCTGAACATATAATCAAAACACTAAACGAGGGAAAGATAAAATAAATGCAGACTCAGTTCCTTAATTACTAACTTATTTACTAAGTTTTTTATTTGTTAATTTAGCGGTAAATTTTTGTTGATAAATCATCAACAATGGCCGAGAGTTTCAGCAGATGGGAGTCCGACCCTCTTTTCTCAGCGGCAGAAGTTGTTCAAGATTCCGCAGACAGGTTTATCTTCCATTTATTTATTTTCCTGTTAAATTTATTTTGTGTGATTGAAATTTTAGGTAAGTGTGATCTGTCTATTAAATTTTGGGTAACTCTTTCTTTTCTTTAGATCTTTATTTCTTAGTTTATTTCATTTTGGGGGCAGTTGATACAGGAGTCATTTTACTGTTTGGTGTCTACCCTTATGGAAACGGAAATTGAACTAAGAGAGATTTATGCGTGAGCTAAGATGAACAATGATCTAAGGTGCCGTTTGGTTAAGATTTTAAAAATAATAATATTCTACGGTACGTCAAGTGATGCTTAGAAAAATGATTATCAAATAGTTGCTCCTTTTCCGTTATTTGAAAGCAATTATTGTTTGTTTTAATTTTAATAAGAAGATTTTATTATTAATATTATACTTATTACTAACCAATGACAATTTGTCTTCTGACTTTTTAAGATTTTCATCAGATCTCCTTGATGTTTTCTTTAAGTATTCTTCGCAACACGGCGGTAACTTGCACACAAGGGGTAATTTATATGGCAAATTCTATTCCTACACCACTAATTGCTTTTCCTACGCCATAAATTTTTTAATAAAATATTAGACAAAAGACACCCATATGTAATAAAAAATAAAAATCAATATTAATGAATAACAAATTCATAATATAATCAGTATAGTTTCTTTCCTCAAGCAACTAAAATTCCTATACATCTTAAGTTGAATTAAATTTAAATTCCTTTCGGTTATCAATTTTTTTTATACAGTTTCAAGTGTATTCATGCGTAGTCAATTTTAACATTTTTACAAAAATTAATACGATTCGTGGAGTACTAAATTATTCTCCATCTTTTACTTAAATTAACTTAATTTGCTATATGTACATAATTGAATATATTTGAATTCCATTTAAGGTATTTGAATCTGAAAAATAAATTTACAGAAGTGAATTTGTGAAATTTTGGAACCTTAGTTTGATTAATGCATAAGAGAGAAAATTAGTAAAATGATGTAAGCAATTTGTTTTATTCCAAATTGTGGATAGTTTTGTAATATGCATGGTGTATATTAAATAGAAAATGATGAATTCGATTTTAACAAACTTTTCGGTGTATGTATAGTAATTTACGGTGTATTAATAAAATTTGTCAATTTATATATGTGTTCTTAATTCAGAGACGGTGGAGATTTATATTTTGGTCTATTCCATAAAAAACAAATTCATAACCTATTAAGAAAGTTGTACTATCAACACAATCAAAATTTTATAAACTGTGTCCTTTGCTTTTATTAATCAAATAACTGCATGATAAATTAACAAAATCTGTAGACACTCACGCTCTTCTACCAGTTTACCTACTTTGAATATGAATATATGAAAGCGGGAAAAAAAAACTTTTAATTTTGGTTATGAAAGGGGCTCTAAGTGTAATATTTAAAATACATTAACAACCAAATATAAAGGTAAATTTGTTTTTGAAAAGACGGTTTTGCTTTTGAAACAACAAAAACTAAAATGTCATTTTGACAAACCGCTTACTCATCAACTAAACTAAAGTTAGTCTTTGCATAGATAAAGCATGTATTTCATCCCTTTAACAATACCATATTTGCTAACTACATACGACACACAAAGCCTCAAAAGCTTCCTTGCAATTTGTGCACATGATTCGATGTAAGACACTCTTTACTCGAAGGTAGTCTATATATGCACAAAAAGATTTTTATTTTTATTTATATACATTACAACTAACTGAACAAAACTAACACAAAATATGTTTCTTTTTATAGAAGGTATATTTCTTACTAAAACCGCCAACAAAGTTTCTAGATCAATCCGTATGAATGCCATCAAATATGAGGCTATACATATAAAATTCCAAGTACAAAAGTTCTAATAAATGCGAAAAGTAAGAATACAACTCATAAAACTAGATTTTTGAATCTAGGATCGTCTGATTCGCAAAGAAAAAAAAGAATATATCAAACAAACATCAGATTTTCATTCATATCTTAAACATTTATTTTCTCTCACTCTCTTCTACCTCATTTGTTACTTAATAGATACTGATTTGGATTTATATTGTTCATCTTTCAATGACGACAATTCTTCTTTCTTAAAATTGCAAACTCGAACAAAAATCAATTTTCAAATCAATCCAACGTACTAATTTGTAGGAGAATCAACTCGATATTGCAAATCTTGGCCTATTCTTCTGTCCTTTGAAACTGCTAGATCAGAACGTTATTTAAATTTCAGTTATGGAAGAATTGAGAATGACTCAAAATTTCTTCACATACAGAAATCCCTAAACAAGGTAGACTTGAGCATAAAGTTTTGTTACAAAAAAACAGTACACAAGCTTATTGTTATGTTAATTATTTGAATTAAAAGTAACAGTTTCAAGTCCGAAATAAAATAAAACAGTAAATATAACCCATCACAGTTTAATTTACTAAAAAAAATGCAAATGGAAGCACAAAATCAAATAATTTACAATGATTAATAATTTTTTGTGAAACTTGCTAGGAAATTCATAACACAACCAAAATTATCAAATCAAATTAAATTCCCTAAAATAATATTTTTTTAATGATTTGGAACTTAATTTTCCATTAATGATTGCAGTGAAGATCTTGTACAATAAAAAGAGAAGAATTGTCACAATATGGACACTGAAAGTGCAGAATTGAGAATGCATAACATGATACATGAAGCAATAAATGAGACAAATGAAATAGAAAAGGTAAACCCTAAAAATTTGATTGACATAAATGAAAGGCTGAGATTAGTCTGGTGTATCCCTGCTCATGGTAATCGTAGCGTAAAAACAGAATCATAGTATTAAAAAAAGGCGTTCAGTGCACCATTTGCATCACTCCTAGTCACATGATGCACCTTTTCATTCTCGAACCACTAAGTAAAAATGACACAAAATGTAAGTTGTGATGTGTCTTCGTGTCGTGCATATTTTTTCGCAAGGCAGACGAGGTTGAATTTTTCCCTACCATAGTTTTATAAAACAACGGTATACACAATAGTGAGGTAGATGTGCCTCAGCTACAACAAGTTGCATGGTACAACTCGTATGGTACATTTACAAGAGTAACACCACACATCGTTAAACACTGAACAACATAACATGGATATATCACTATAGCAGAACAACACCCAAGTCTTTTTGGGAAACGAATTTATGTTTGGCTTGACTGTTTTGATGTAAGGTTAAGTTAAATATAATATTGGGTCACTATGAGTGCTGCATTGCAATGATGCAATCGTGCAATACTTTGCGAGTGGGTGTCAGTAGTACGAGTAGATAGTATTTGACAAGCTACCTTGGCTTTGACCTTATGATGAAAGTGGTTGAGTTTGAATCAATTTCTATGCTTGAGTGTGTTGTGTTACACTAGATGCTTTTTCTCTTTGATTAACAGATGAATGACATCATGTTGATTATCATACTTTAAAATACACCATAACTGTTTGAAATTAAACAAACTGTGGTTAAATGTTTATACCGATGTAAACTAAACCTTAACAATTTCTGTCTATAAATTAGGATGGATTATGTTTATCGGACTTTATTGCATGAACAAAGCCTTGCACAAGAAGACCCTTCAGATCCCAAGCTTCTGAGCTCCTTGCAGTATCATAAAAGAGATCTCACTACAGCTCTGGAAACAACCAGATGGCAGGTAATTACATTATAATGTTGATATTTTATATGGTTAAATTCCATTATGACTTGTTTAACACTGCTAACTCAACTGAAAACTCAATTTTTTTGGTTAAGTGAGCCTTAACCAAGGTATCAAATTACCAAGCTTTCATATAAAAAATCATGCGGTTCAATGTTCAAACACATAAAAGCTCGTTAAATCAATTATTCTATCATTACAAGCTAGTCATTTTGCGGATTAACAGTTCAGCTTTTGGGTATAAATTAACACGTTTACTTGTTTGTACTTGCTTTAGCTGGAAGACTTTGAGAGGGAAGTCAATCTTGCAGCATTATCAGACGAGTCCAAATCAAGAGAAATTGCAATCTTGAAGCACAGACAATTTATTAGGGCTATAAGAGAACAAATTCTTGAAGTGGAAAAAAGCGTGCAAGGCTTAATAAAAGACGATAATAGAGGAAATTCCCAGTGGATGAATTTAAATGAACAAGACAAGGACATGTTGACTTCGTTTCTTTCTGGGGCTAACTTTGGAGATCAAAGTTCAAATTATGATACTGGTAGTAGGTCTTTTGACTCAAATACGGAAAATGATGAAATTGTTGAAATAAAATCCGAGGAAGTAGAAGCGTTGCCTATGAATGGCAATGCTCATAATTTCAATAGAAATAATATGCCATGGAAAATCGGATCGCATGTTGATAAACAACATGATTTGGAAATTGGAGGGTTCAGTGCAAAAAATTATTATCCCAATAAAATAAAGGGATCTGCTTGGGGTTATTTGAGAAACTTTTGGCTAGGAAATACGAATAAGGGCAGTTTTACCAAGATGAGAAAGGATGGTGAGATCATGGAAAATGCTGAACAAAATACTGCCAGTCAGAAGGTACTCTTCTTCTTTAATTTTATATTGGGTGATGCACCCTCTAGCGTTCTCATACGGTCCCAAATTATTCGTGCTCTAAAGTTCCACTACGTAACAATTGCTTGAACAAGCAAGTAAGGTTTTCCACAACAATTGTCGCTTCTTACCAGTCAAGATGCAGTGAACCTAAATCTCAACAAAAGATATGACCTAGCCAAGTAACAGTTTTGATGCTTTATTTAGGCTAGCAGAATAACAGTCAAGCTGCATCACTGTCGACGATCACCTAAAAGTACCAACAACAGCAACAAAAAAACGCTAGTTTACGCTAGCATTATTCGTATATAATGCTAGTTTACACTAGCATCGTATATAATCCTATATTTATTTTTACAATACACAGAATACTAGTTTAATTAGCATTAAAAAATCATGTGTTATATATTCATTTTTAAAGTACGTGAAATGCTAGTTATGACTATTATTAAAGAATCGAATGGTACGTATATTCAATTTTGCAATACCAAAAATGCTGGTTGCATTCAATTTTGCATTGTTGAGTTGTTTTTTAAAAAGAAAAAGAAAAAAGAGCGACCTCCACCAACCATGGTTTTCCCCTTTACCAAGCATCACTATCACACCACAACCAGCCGTCTTTGCTGCATCTCGACCGCTAATCTCATCATTCTCTTCAAATAACCCTAATCCAACCTCCACATTAGCCATCGTTCACCAACCCTAGCTGCAGCCAGCCTCCACCAAGCCTAGTCGCCGTTACTTCCCCTTGCTATTGTTATTTTGTCTAATTGAGTTTGAAATTGTAACAACAAATTTTGTTTTTATGTTGAATTATTGCCAAATCAAATCTGAAAAGAAATCTTGTCGTCCTTGAAGTCAAAATTTTCCCAAACTTTGTTCTTATGCCTATTTTCCTACAATCTAAAAATTGTATAAATGTTGTCCTATGTTGTTTTGCAGGGAGCAAGCTTTGAGTGTATAATAAATGCCATGCAGTTGCATAAATTTATCACCGTAAACCAGAGAAAATTCTCGTCAGTTAAGTATGCTATCTCATACAATCAACGAATGAGGTTAATGTTGGTATTGCTGATTATGTTAATCATAGGTGAGTAAATCTTTTATTTATTTATTTACTTTTTTTTTCGGTGTATGTGCGCGCACGTGCTTACTTCATAACGGTTGCATACCATATAGAAGTTGCGTTCAAGTAATTATATTTAACATTCACAATCTGATGGTTACATTAATAATCTCTGTACGGACATGTTCAGTATGTTCAGGTTCTACTGATTATTTGCCTACATATGATATACACTTGAGCTTTTGCAATAAGAGCTATAAATTGAGTTTGATCATTTTCACATATATTTTTGTAGGTTTCATAGTATTTCGGATGAGATGATTATATATTTGTTTGAAGAACAGCTGATGTTGCTCTTGGGCTAAAGATGTTTTGACCATTGGTGTACTCCATGAATTTGTTTGAATTTTTCATTTTTATTTTACAGTGTAGGCAGTCAGAAAGATTGTCTTATTTAAAGAAAGGTGTTAATAAATTAAAAAGATTTTGGCATATATTGATTCCTAGGTATCATAGATTGTAAATTTCAGAGGCTGAATGTTCAGTAGGCTCACATTGCAAAAAAGGGCAAAGAGTGACTGCATGAACCAGTCCAGAGCGTATTTGAAGCTGGAACAGTGCACTTGTTTAGTTCTCGTTGTATTTGTTATTTTGATGTGTAAAAAAAATCAATTGTACGTATTTATAGTAGATGAGTGGTTTGATAAAAATTTCTATAATGAATTATGGAGCATGGACGATAAATTAGAGGTTTGATGCTAAAATTTGTGCACCTTTTCTTGGGAAATCATATGTTTCAGATGTTTTACTGACAGTTTTTGGAAGCTTTTGTTGATATTAATATATAATTAGTAGGGAGTGCAAAGCGATGTTAAAGGGCAAAAGGCAACTATATTTCCAGTAAAATTAAAATTTTGAGAAAAATTTAGTTTCAGGGACAAGAAATTTGCATTTTAGGCCGAAAGACAATTTTTAGTGTAAATCACAGAATGATAGTTGCAACTATCATTTTCTGTTTACACTATTGTTTGTATCAAAAATGGGCACAACACTCTTCGGAGTTTTTGAAGAGATAAAAGTAAAGAATAAAAATTAAAACTGTGAATTATCTAACAAAAACTCCAAATAGCAGAAATGTAAATTGCAAAGACAAGCGATTTAGAGTGGTTCGGCGTTTCGCCTACGTCCACTATGAAGTTTGATGATTTTATTGCTCGATACTTGAAGATTACAATTTCTTAGAATGTAATACTACTGACTTTATGAGCTAAGTCTGAATCTAAGGCAACCGTGGTGATTTTGAGTAAATCTGGCAGAGTCTGGGCGCTCTTTAGCTTTTAGAATTATCCGACCCATTTTTTGAATGACCAGAGGCTCTATTTATAGGTGTAGGAGGCTGATATTTCGCCTAAATTGAGGGGAGATCAGTTCTGGCACATGAGGGTGCCCACATGCCCACTTTCAAGAAATCCGGGCCCACTTTGGGATCGATTCGAAGTCCATTCGAATCGATCAAGAAATCATCCAATCGAGCTGAAATTTGATGTGGACATTCTTCATCATGTGCTTAAGCTTCTGTGAAAATTTCATGGCATTTGGATTTGTAGAACTTGAGTTATGATCGATTCAAGATTGTATTTCTATTTGACACGCTTGCTTCGAATCGATCCCTTCGAATCGATAGGGTCGAATCGATGCTTGTTGCGTGTGCATGGTGACGTAGCGCGTGCTTCTCGCATCGATCCGCTTTTCACTCCGAGTTGACTGGGTCGACTCCATGATTCTAGCCGCTTTGACGTAGTGGATTCGAGGGAGTGGATTCGAAGCAATGGCACTGGATGGATACGAGGCGATTAGTCTTCGTGGTTTCGAAGTGCTTCGTCCCAGATGGATTCGAAGGACTTTAACCTGAAGGTTATGAATTAGCGTAGCTCTATCGATTCGAAGCGACTCATCTGGACCTATTCGAGCGAACGCTTGTTTGATGGATGCGAACCATGTGAAGTCGAGCAGATGGATTCGAACAGAGTGCTCACTGATGGTTACGAAGCTCCGAGACCAGATGGATACGAAGTAGAGGGGTTTCATTGATGCGAAGCAGGGGAAGGTTGATGGATTCGAACGCATGTTTCTGCCTATGGATTCGAACTCAAGGCCATGTGCTCCATTTGCATCGATGATATCTTGAGCGTACGACCTCGGATTGACTTGAAATTCGGAACGTTGGTTTTTATGGCTTTGCTAGATGTATCTTATCAATTGCAGCCCGATCCGGACTCGGGCGAAAATTCACCGATATCCATTGTAGACCTATGCATAAACGATCTTCAAGACCGTCCTAAGTTTCTAGTCGAGTTCTTGGTTTCACGGCCTTGCCAAAAGGCGGGATAACATTTGCCCCCCAAAGTACGTCTTGTGTAAACATGACGTGCTTTGAAAAGTTGCAGTCTCACATCGGACAGCTATGACATGCTTTGCTGAAAGTTGTATTCTGTATCGCTGTAATTGACCATTGTATGATTGTGATTGGTTTGACTTTAGTTAACGTTGCATATTTGCAAGTTGTTGCCCGTTCAGTTTGTTATCCAATTCTGTATTGATCCTCTCTTGAACCGATTTGAGACTCGAGTAAAAAGGTAGACAAATAATTTTTTCATATCGAAGCAATGCGTCCATTCTCATCGATGATTTCCGATGGATTCGAAATGGTCATTTAAATCGATAGTCTTCGAGTCGCTACGAGTTGATGGTCGTGAAGCTAACATTTCGAATCGATGGGACACGGTGACTCCGATTTAGTTTTTGTTGATTGCCTCGAATCGATGAAGCTTCGAATCGATGAAGCTTCGAATCGATGAAGCTTTGTATCGATGTGGCCTTGATGGATTCGAAGCTTTGAGGGATTCGAAGCTTTGATGGATTCGAACGTGAGGGGTTCGAATATGGTTGTTCGGATCGATATGGTTTATGACCGGTGGCAATCGGTTAGGTCGACCGGGAGGCGAAGCGTCACGTTTCCTCCTTAGGATCCATATAAATACGCGAGGCTTGGCTTATTTCTACTTTTTACCGTTTCTCTAACTTTTTCTCCGTATCGATCCCCCAGAGTTTAGAGAAACGCTTCTACGAATCGATAAAATCCTTTAGGCTTTCACTCGTAATCACACTAAACCAGGTAATTACTGGATTGAGCCAAGTTGGGAACGATGGAACGGGGAACTTTCGCCATTATCTTCGATTTAGATTTTTCTTCGGAAAATCTTGGAAGGTTGTGAGATCTGAGTCAAATGGGTCGAATCGATGGATGGAGCGTGACAAAGTGTCGAGATTTTCTTTGGAGAAGGAGAGATCTTGAAGGATTTTGTTTCTTCCTCGCCTCGCATCGACCCTGTACGGAGTAGTTCGAATCGATCCTGAGTATGGGACCTTCGAATCGAAGCTTGCGAAGGGAAGTGGCTCGTATCGATCGATTCGAAGCGATGATTCTACGATCGATTCGAAGGCGTTGAGTTTGATTGATACGAAGTCTTTCTCCTGATGGACTCGAAGCATTCTTTCACTTGATGCTATGGGTATCATCCCAACGACCTACATTCGTATCGATCCGAGGTAATCGATTCGAACGTCTTCAGTTCAGGGAAAGCAACTCTTCTGACTTGCTCAATGGATTCGAACTATGACCAATTTTCAGTTGAAATTTGACGAACTCAATGAACTTTAGCATACTTGACTCCGACGAGCTTCGGCTTTGCCTAATTGAACTTGACTGTAGGACTATACTTGATTTCCTTTTGAAGCTCGTCGATGGAACCAGGACTTAACCAAAAACATAACAGATTTATACTTGAATCGGTTGGTGGCATTTGGATGGCGTGGACATGACAGTCAGCGATGACGGTCATTTCCAGTTTTGATTTCTAGACTTTCGTCGTTTGCACATTTTGTTTCATTCCGTAAAACTTGCTTAAGTAATGCACAGCACTTGCACTGCACGGCACATTCATACACACTACACTGGGGAATGCACGGGCTCTTTATCTACTTAACGTTTCTTTATGATGAGTTAGCTAGTTATGGAATCTTCGAGCTCGCAACAGCAGGAGATTTAGAGTTCTCCTCCTCCGATCCTTGAGATTCCCAATATTCCTGCTGACGTAATCGACCCAGCTCCAGACGAATTGTCGGAGGCTATATTTATCGAGGATCCCGTTGATTCTGTCCAGTCTAATATCTCTAAATCCTTATTGGGTCGGATATGCTTGAAACATAACATATCTCTGAACGATGTATTATTACCCGGTGCCGATGACAGACCGCATAATCCGCCCGAAGGATATACTGCCTTCTACCGCCATGCTTGCGCGGCTGAAACTCTTCCTCCTTTTAATCAATACATCAGGGAAATGTTGTCGTACTTAGGAATTGCTTCTTCGCAACTTCATCCCAACGGACATGCGTTGCTGAATAGTGCCTTCGTCATATTTATGGACTGTCTCTTTCGCCCGCCAAGGCCAACCGAGATTAGATACATATTTAATTTCAAGAGTAGGGGCGATAGTCCGTCCTTTACATTTTTGGAGGCAGTCAGAAATTGCCAAGTTATTATTGGAGCCTGGACCAGACTTAGCTATTTCTAGAATGAATGGTTTTATGTCAGATGTCCTCCTGGTTTTGCTAGGCGATGGTTGTCTCGACGTAAGTTTCCTATCCTGTTGATGATTTTCCTTGATCAATAGTTTTTTGGCATTGGTATTGACATCTTGTCTCTCTTACAGCCATTATCTCCAGACCCGATGGCGGGTACTACAAGGGCATAGTCCAAAGTCTCCAGGAAGTTCCAAGCGAGCTGAGACACATCGACTCGGTGCTGAATGATAATAACTTAAGAGCTCTCGGCTTGATTGAAATAAATCAGAGCATAGTCATCGAGGGGATGTCAAAGCCTGCCTCAAAGAAGAAAAACAAGAAAAAGAAGAAGGAAAGGAAAATGGCGAAGAAAACGCACGGAGTTACAATAACTGAAGCGAGCGATGAAGAAAGGACCCACACAGATGTGGAGCCGATGGCTGACCTCTCGGGCAATTTGAAGAGTTGGGAGAAAGACAGAAAAGCAAGGCCGTCGTTTCCAAAAAACTCAAGTCTAAGGCATGGAAGTCTGTAGATGTGTCTCCTCCCACTTCCGGAGCCATAATTTCTGAGGCCGCCCCTTCTCATTCGAGAGATACTTTTAAAGGGCTTGACGATATTCCCATCCCGAATTTTATATTGATTCCATGTAACCCCGGGTTGGAGGAATTTCAAGATGTTTTAAATATGAGCGAGCCCTTTCCTTTGAGTGCGGTCAACACTTCCGGTTGGTCTGGGGGTTTACACATTTACACACACTTCCACACCACTACATGACTCTCGCATATTAATCATTGTCTTGTAGGATTCTAATCTGTAGCTCTTTCTTATCGCAGGTGAGATGTCAGGTCGCGGATCCACTTTGGACAGGCTCCATAATGTGCGCCAATCTTCCCCATATTATGATTCCCGTAGGAGAGAATCGGATAGGGATCACGGGCGAGGCTATATCAATCAGGATCGCTAAGATAGAGATCGTGAGCATTGGCGTAGCCATTCTAGTCAAGATCGTACTGACAGAGATAGGAGCTATCAGTACCGACCGCGATCTCGTTCTCCACTGCCTCCTAGGGCTCCCGTAGATCTCCCTGGGCCTTCACAGCAGCAACAGCCTTCCCATTCTTCAAGGCCCGAGACTCAGCGGCCTAGAGTTGAACCACCAACAGCTGCCATCGTTGAGCAGGCTCCGGCTGAGTTGACAAGCGAAGGAGCCATCCAGCTTGCTCAAATGAAAAAGGATTTCCCAGAAATCTGCATGGATGCATATGTCTTTCCTCCTCATCTCAAGAGGATTCCTCAGGATGCCGAGAATACTGCGCACAGTTATATTCGCGACTTCTATGCCCAATACAAGGAGTGGTACAAAGCAGCCGTGAAAGCTTCAAAGGTAGCTTTTGACCGGGCAAAGATTATTGAGGAGCGTGATGCTGACATTGTTAAGAAAGACCGCATTATCCAGGTTCTCCAATTTGAGATGGAGTCATCTCGAAACTCAGAACTTCAAGCACTTAAAAAACATGACGATGCTGTGGCGAAGATGGCGAGGATGCAGCAGGCACACTGTGCCTTGGTAGAAGGGATGGGCCACCGTTATACCACGGTTGTAGCTGAGCGAGACACCGCCGTTAACGAGCTGAATGAGCTTAAAGCTAAATTCACTGAGGTGGTGAAAGAAAGAGATGATGCAAACACCACCGCTCAGGAGGCATGCGACCAAGCTGTTTCACTTCGAGCCGAACTTGCTGCGGCGGTGGCCAGGAATAAGTCTCCGGAGGCAGAAATCCAGGAAAAAATTATGGTGGAGCAGTCCAGGATGGAAGCTGATTTTGATGATCTCTTGGTCACATACAATGCTAATGTACTGGAGCACAGAAATTTATTTTGGCTCGGAGATGACTCTATGATTCTGTACAACGCCTGGACTAGGTTGGTGGCGGAGAAGAAAGCGGCGCATCCGGATGAAGTACTGGATGATTTCGGGCTTGAGACGCGCTTGCTTTCTGAGGAAGAGAGGAAAGTTCTCCATGAGGCGGTGATTTCCGTGGAGAAAGAGAGGCTTGGAGCTCGTCAAATAGAGACTGGTGAGGGCTCGGGGATCGAGCATCATGAAGCAAGTGTTGGAGCTGTAATCCCGACATTGCTTGTAGTTACTGGCGCGGTTGATCCCCAGTCCGTCCCTGCTTACAATCCTGACCAGCCGCAACTGACCCTTGTTGATCCTCCTGTCTCTGCACCTGCCCATGCTCCGGGTCAGGCTAAGGAAGGTATTTGAATGCTTCCCCATATACACTTAGTGTGATGAACCTAAAGCAATACACTTAGCTAACAATCTTCACTTTTTTCACATTTTAGTGACCGAAGTTGTCATCTCTGCACCTCCTGTATCTCAAGCTTCACATCAAGCGCAGGGGGCCATGGTCACCGAAGCCATTATGACATCTGCCGTGGTCGGCGAAGAAGGAGAAATGAGCATGTTGTCTTTCGACGCTCAGATGATTGAGGAACTTCTCAGTCAACCCAACGATCCATTCACCGACCCTTCTTATGCCATGAGTGGGGTCGCTCCAGCTGTTAGTTCTTCTATGCCAGCTACTGGCACATCCAGCGCGGCCCAAGTATCTCGTGAGGATGAAGTTTTGGCTGAAATCAGTGCTGAGATGGGAGCAGTGACTGCCGGCATGAATCCTTCTGGCCCTGCCCCGTTAATGATGATATCGCCGGGCGGTACTGTGGTCATTGCGAGTGCTCCAGTCCCACTTCCAGTTACAGCCCCTATTCCCCCAGTTCAACCCTCCAAGAGAATCTCCGTTGCGTCAAGCTCCAAGGAAGATGTTGACATTATGTCACCATCGGAGGATAAACCGGAGAAAAGTAAGAGAGTGAGGAGGAAGTCGAGTAGCGGATCCAGTGGGACTACTCCGAAGAAGAAGCTAAGGAAGAAGAAAGATTGAACTCCTTCTTTAGCTTACTGTAGTGTTTTGTTTTGTCCTTTTGCTTTTTCTATAGCCGTGTATAGACGTGGACTCGGCTCCCACTAGTAGGAATTTTTTGAACCACCTTGTAACCGGATTCTTTTTGTTGATAATGAAAACATATTCTCTTTTGTCTTCAACTCAATATTTGCTTTGGTTCTGCCCCCAGTCTTGGGGATAAGTAGGGAGTTGATGTGTGTTTATATTCCGTCTCGCACTCTGGGAGTACGGAGTTTAGTGAATGTTTATACTCCGTTTCGCACTCTGGGAGTACGGAGTTAATTAATGTTTATCCTCCGCCTCGCACTCTGGGAGTGCGGAGTTAAGTAATGTTTATACTCCGCCTCGCACTCTGGGAGTACGGAGTTGGTCAATGTTTATACTCCGCCCCGCATTCTGGGAGTGCGGAGTTAAGTAGTGTTTATACTCCGCCTCGCACTCTGGGAGTACGGAGTTAAGGAATATTTACACTCCATCTCGCACTCTGGGAGTACGGAGTTGATGAATGTTTATACTCCATCTCGCACTCTGGGAGTACGGAGTTTATGTAATGTTTATACTCCACCTCGCACTCTAGGAGTACGGAGTTGATGAATGTTTATACTCCGCCTCGCACTCTGGGAGTACGGAGTTCAGGAATGTTTATACTCCGCCTCGCACTCTGGGAGTACGGAGTTAAGGAATGTTTATACTCCGCCTTGCACTCTGGGAGTACGGAGTTAAGGAATGTTTATACTCCGCCTCGCACTCTAGGAGTACGGAGTTTAGTGAAGGATTGTCATGCATCAACCCATTTTTAGCCTTGATGTGATGGCTTGCCCCCGAGCTCGAGTTTCATTTAGCGGGTGGCCGGCCGTATTGCAGCCGTTCCCTACTTGAATAAATTCCACTTGCAGGATGGAATTCAACTCTCCGTGCATTGTGATGTTGTACATTGTATTTAATGAATCACAGCTCTGGCCCGAAGAAATGGCATTTTATTGCTGAAATCAGAAAATATGGCAAAGTCAGTTGCCTTATTACAAGTTCTAATTTCGAAATGCAGAAACAAATTTTAAAACGGAATTTAAACTAAATAGATAAACATAGCCTGTTAATTGCAGTAGCGACGAAAGCTTTCGCTATTCCAGGCCCTTGGTAAAGTTAAACCATCAACAGTTGATAACTTGAATTTGCCATCCCCGAGCTTTCGCTTAATTTTATGCGACCCTCTCCACGTTGATCTCATGTGTGGGAGTGCCGGATAATCTTTTTTAGTGACTAGCTCACCAAGTTCAAAAGTTTTAAGTTGGTCCTTGGCATTGCGTAATCGGGCAACTCGATTTCGGTGTATGATTGTTCTCAAATCAACCTGGTCGCCCTAGATGACCCCAACTTCGTTGATGGTTGGGAACTTTAAAGTTAAACACCACGGGGCGATTATGGCCCTGAATTCAGCAAGGGCAGGTCGACCTAAAAAGGCATTATATGGCGAGTCTACATCCAACACAACAAACTGCAATGTCCGAATCGATCTACGTTCTCCGGCTCCCAACTCAACTGGTAACTCTACCATCCCAACAGGTATGGTAGTGCTGCCATTGAATCCATAGAGAAGAGTTTGGCAGGGTTTTAGATCCCCAGCTTTCATCTTCATTTGATTATAAGCATGTACAAATATGATATTCACAGAGCTCCCACAGTCAATCAGGATCCTCTTCATCCACATCGGTCCTACTCGGGTCGATATCACAAGTGGGTCATTAGTCGGGCTTCCGACGTAGTCAACATCGCTGTCTCGGAAAGTGATGTCGTTAGTCATCGTTCTCTTTCGCTTGGTCGAAGGTTTACCGTCTAAGTTATTATCATACTCGAAGTTTGTACGTCTAGCTAAGTTGTTATTTGATTCCATTTCCTCCCATCTTCGAACCGCTGGATGAGGACTACCACTTACAACATTAATTACCAATCTTCCTCCGACACGACCTGGTTCTTCCTGTCTTTCTTGATCCTGTGTACGATTTTGACTTGAGGGGCCCGCTTCACCAGACCGTGGTGCCCGCACGAACTGGTCTAACTTTCTCTCCCTGATCAGCTTTTCGATGAGGTCCTGCAGATGTCGACACTCATTGGTGTTATGGCCGTAACTTTCGTGAAATCTACAAAACTTCCCTGTTTGAATCTGCCTCTCTGATGATTGCTTCGGAGCAGGCTTCTTATATTGCACAGTGTTGCAAGTTTGCAGATACACATTCTCCAACGATGTATTCAATGGCGTGTAATTATCAAACATTGGGTTCCTACGCCGTGGGCCTCGATTTTGATCCCTTTTCTTATCTTGACCACTGTTGCCTCTTGGCTGAGTTTGTTTGTTCTGTATGTTCAACTGAACTTTTCCGGAACTCTCACCGGATTGCTTAACTGCCACATTGCTTTGTATTCCTTCAGTTCTGGGCACCGCATCGTCCTGCTTCCTAGACTATTTCGCGTCCTCTTGCCATAAGAATTGAGCGGCTTTGGAGTAGAAACGGTCCAACGATGCGGGTGGTTTTCCAGCTAACCAATTTCCAAACTCTGAATCGGGATCGATCCCTTTGGTTAATGCCATCAAAATCGAGTTATCGTTGGGATTACTAATTTCCACGCATGCTGCATGGAATCTCTCCAAGTAACGCCTGAGCGTCTCTCCCTTAGCTTGGGTGACACTAGATAGGGTGTTAATGTCTTTGGGCCTAGCGACATGCATACGAAACTGTTCGGCAAATTTCTTAGCCAGTTGATCGAACGAAAAGATGGATCTCGGTGGAAACCTTGTAAACCACATCGTTGCAATTCCTCCCAAAGAGATGGGGAAGCTTCGACATTTTACTGCATCATCAGCCCTTGCGGCGCTCATTGACCATTCATATTTCAAAATATGTTGATTGGGATCAGAATTTCCTTCGTACATAGAGAGAGTTGGCATTCTGAATCGCCGAGGAGGTTCAGCATATAGTATTTCATCTGTGAAAGGAGTATGACTACGGGATATTCCCCAGTCGTCATTGATAAGTCCTTGACTCTCGCGAATCATTTGACGTATCATGGTTGAAATATCGGGCATAGCCACGTTCTGCGCATGCTGAGCTAAGGTGTGGTCGGGTTCCACAGCGTGAGTTTGGACCGGACGCTGTCGACGGCCTATGTCTCGCCCCCTTGGCTCCACATCTTCTGGGACGTATGGTTCAGGAGTACGCCCACGTCGTTGATTATTTTGATCTGACAGATTCCGGATATCAACCCTTGTTTCTACTACGGCAGCTGCGGTGCGATTGTCCGCGTTATATGGTGGAACGACACCTCCTTGTGATGAGGGCCCGGTCTGGAGGCTAGTTGATGGTCCAACTCTCAATTGCCCTACAGTTAAGGCAGGTTGATATCCGGTAGTTTGTGTGCGATTCGCATCCAATCGGGGACGCGTGGATCTGCCATGATAGCCAAATGAAGCAGAACTTTCAGTGGACGAGTGGGAAGCATCATCCCTCCTAGTCCTCCTACGCCTTCGGCGGTTTAATTGATTGGTCAATTCAGTATTAGCACGCAACTGTTCGGCCAGCTGTTGCCGACTTTGAGTCAGTTCCTGGAGCAATGCTTGGAACTCTTGTCTGGTGACTGGTCCAGATGGATCTGAGTGAGCAGTGTCTTGATTGGATTGTAGCTGCTGTGTAGGATTTTGTCCATCCCGACCTTCTTGATTAGCAGCTGTAGAGGTAGTTCTCGTACTAACCATCTTGAGTAGTGAATTCCTTTCCTAGATTTTATGAAAATCTGAATAGAGTGGAAGGATTCTGGAGTAGAGATATGGATCTTCCTCTTGGATTTATGCAATCCGGTATCGGCGGTAGATCCAAGGAGCAGGAGAAAAAGCTGGTTTTTCTCAGTAAAAGCACCAAAGTGTTTGTACCAAAAATGGGCACAACACTCTTCGGAAGTTTTTGAAGAGATAAAAGTAAAGAATAAAAATTAAAACTGTGAATTATCTAACAAAAACTCCAAATAACAGAAATGTAAATTGCAAAGACAAGCGATTTAGAGTGGTTCGGCGTTTCACCTACGTCCACTATGAAGTTTGATGATTTTATTGCTCGATACTTGAAGATTACAATTTCTTAGAATGTAATACAACTGACTTTATGAGCTAAGTCTGAATCTAAGGCAACCGTGGTGATTTTGAGTAAATCTGGCAGAGTCTGGGCGCTCTTTAGCTCTTAGAATTATCCGACTCCTTTTCTGAATGACCAGGGGCTCTATTTATAGGTGTAGGAGGCTGATATTTCTCCTAAATTGAGGGGAGACCAGTTCTGGCATGTGAGGGGGCCCACATGCCCACTTTCAAGAAATCCGGGCCCACTTTGGGATCGATTCGAAGTCCATTCGAATCGATCAAGAAATCATCCAATCGAGCTGAAATTTGGTGTGGACATTCTTCATCATGTGCTTAAGCTTCTGTGAAAATTTCATGGCATTTGGATTTGTATAACTTGAGTTATGATCGATTCAAGATTGTATTTCTGTTTGACACGCTTGCTTCGAATCGATCCCTTCGAATCGATAGGGTCGAATCGATGCTTGTTGCGTGTGCATGGTGACGTAGCACGTGCTTCTCGCATCGATCCGCTTTTCACTCCGAGTTGATTGGGTCGACTCCATGATTCTAGCCGCTTTGACGTAGTGGATTCGAGGGAGTGGATTCGAAGCAATGGCACTGGATGGATACGAGGCGATTAGTCTTCGTGGTTTCGAAGTGCTTCGTCCCAGATGGATTCGAAGGACTTTAACCTGAAGGTTATGAATTAGCGTAGCTCTATCGATTTGAAGCGACTCATCTGGACCGATTCGAGCGAATGCTTGTTTGATGGATGCGAACCATGTGAAGTCGAGCAGATGGATTCGAACAGAGTGCTCACTGATGGTTACGAAGCTCCGAGACCAGATGGATACAAAGTAGAGGGGTTTCATTGATGCGAAGTAGGGGAAGGTTGATGGATTCGAACGCATGTTTCTATCTATGGATTCGAACTCAAGGCCATGTGCTTCATTTGCATCGATGATATCTTGAGCGTACGACCTCGGATTGACTTGAAATTCGGAACGTTGGTTTTTATGGCTTTGCTTGATGTATCTTATCAATTGCAGCCCGATCCGGACTCGGGCGAAAATTCACCGATATCCATTGTAGACCTATGCATAAACGATCTTCAAGACGTACCGTCCTAAGTTTCTAGTCGAGTTCTTGGTGTCACGGCCTTGCCAAAAGGCGGGATAACAACTATAAAATGTCCTTTAGACTAAAAACCAAACTTGGTGTTTCTGAGACTAAATTTTTTTGCAACTTCTTCCCTGTGGCTATTTTCCTGAATTAAAATAAAAGAATTAAATTTTCAATGTACTTCGCGTAGTAGTGGAAGAAAAAAAATGATGTTAAAACTTTGATACAACGCCTTTGAATCGTATTACCATGTGTACGGAAAGACATGAACAAATTTATTAGATAAAATTAAAACAAACATCTGTTGTTTTTTGGTACGCTTGCGTAATCTAAGAAAGGTTGCATCAATTTGATACACATGTCTGTGTAAAAGTATTGTTCGTTGTGAAACATGGAATGCAAATAAGCAACAACACAATTAATGTGATAGATTCACCGATTCACGATTTTTGTATTTTGTTTCCATTTGTGCAAATAATTCTTATGTATAACCGAATAACACTTGTTCTGTTATGAAAATTAAAAATGTAAACATATGTGAGATTTAAGATATAGGAGTAAGTTAAATTTGTACACTGTACATGTACATCTTTTATACTTTAGATGTACAGCCTCTACGCTCAATTTTAAGATGACCAGAGCCTTTCCATACACTTAACTAGCTGAAAAGATATAACCGAATAATTTTATATACTAAAAAGAACAGGCAGAAAATGCAATTCTAATAGTTGAATAATACTAAAATTTCTCAATAGATAACTAGCGTTATTATTACGAGAATTACGGCACGCGCTTCGTGCGTGATTATGACATGTGTTTTACGCATGAATTGTTTTATTATAAATTGAATATGTGTAATATATTCAAGAGAAATGATTTGTATAAATGTTAAGTCATATATTTACGTTGAAATCATGCATAGCTGGTTTGAATTTTTAGTTCTTAGTTGCAGCATCTACTTTTTGTTACTTTGAATTTTTTTTCTACTAATTTGTAAAAGAGGTTCATTTTTAGATCTTATTTGAAGTGGTATTAAGATTTGGTAAAATTTGTAGAGGGAATTTTTGAATTTGTAAATGAAATTTAGTTGTTAGGTCCTATATTTAAGCGACAGTAAGATTTGGTAATAGTGGTAGAGATTTATTTATTAGATCTTAAAGTTTAAGTTATATTAAGATTTGGTAATATTTGTAGAAAGAAGTTTTGAATCTATAAAGGAAGCTAGATTCAACTTTTAAGTGATATTAAGATAGAGTGACATTTCTGGTAGTTCACGTTGATATCAAAAAATTATGACACCAAAGGTATTGCAACTATTATTAAAGATATAAAAAGATTCTATATTTTGCATTCTATTAATTTGATTTTTGCGTTGTTTCTTTGTTTGTGTATTTGGGAATTAAGCTTGTAAATGGATACTTTCGGATACGGATAGTGTCATATCCGTATCTGTATCCGTGGATACAGACGAATATCGGATAATTATCATATCCGCTAACGATTGATAAATTGAAAACTATAAATTCAAAAAATTGGTTTAGCATAATTTTTTGATTCCATTGATTTTAACATCACTAGAAACATAGTAAATCGCGACGCCATTTTCCGAAGGCCGCTGACGGTTCGTCGATTTATTTACGACGGCTACCGACGGCAAGCAATTGCCGTGACATAAATGAAAATAAAATAAACTAACCATCGGAAGCCGTCGCAAATGAAGCCGTTGAAAAGTCGCGAATATCTGAACCTCAGGCCGATAGTTTCATTCACTTTCCTCTCCTCCCCAAATCAAAAATTTGCTCCTCCAACCCCTCCTCCAACCCCTCCTCCACGCCGTCAACAAGCTTCCACGCCGTCAGCAGGTCTCCATTAGCTATTTATCGGTAAGAAGGTTTAATTTATAAACCCTATTTAAGTTTGATTTGTTAAATTAGGGTTAATTTGTTGTTATAGTTGTATAATACCTCATTGATTGTTTGGTATACCATATTGAATGCTAATTAGGTTATTATTATAATTGTTTATCATTGAAATGTTGGGAAAAAATTTCTGTTTAGTGTATATGTGCGTTAATTGGTGTATATGCGTTGATTAATTAGTACGTACGCGCAATAGGGCTACTTTGGATTAATTAGAGTCGATGCTCAGAATTTGATGTATGCATTTTCAAGATGACGAAAACAACGATTTAGTGTATGCGTTTTTTAGAATGTAAATAAATTATTGTAAAAATTATTGTATAATACGCTTTACTTTTTGTAAATCCCTTAGAGAGTTTTTGGCACCGTCTGACAAATATTGTATATAATCGTTGTATGAATATTCATTTTTATCACAGAACGGACATTTATATTCATCCGATACAATATTTGTCGGATTTGTCTCTGTTTTGAACAAGTTACAAACACAGTAGTAATTATATTTTGCAAATCATTTTATTTTAAACGGTTCATAAAATTTCGACAACACTTTCTTTTTGTTCCCTGTGTACACATATATGTGTACGATACAGGGAACAAATGAAAAGTGCTGCCAAAATTTTGTTGAATCGTTTAAAATAAAATGATTTGCAAAATATAATTACTACTGTGTTTGTAATAGGAAGTAGGATGACCAACCATCAAAGTGTAAAACAATAACCTAAAAATTGTAGATTATATTCATATAATAATTTGTGTAAATTCGTTTGAAAATAAAATAAAATAGAATAATATTATATATTTGTGAAAATTTAAATGTATGATTTATTTGAAAAATAAAATGTCAAGACGTAAATGATTAATGCGTTTTTATATTTTAAAGTAGAAAAAATGGTCAATTATTTTATCGATCGGAGCTGGATGTACCAACAAAGAAGAGAAATTGGAGGCTCGATAAGTGAATATTTTCAAAATGGTGTACACGTCTTTATTAAATTCGCTTTACGTAATAATGGAAACGATGAAGAAATTCGTTGTCCATGTAGTAGGTGCAAACTATTGAAGCATTTGATACCAGATATGCTAATAGTTCATTTGCGCCAATATGGTTTCTTGCCGAATTATTTGGCGTGGGATCGTCATGGAGAACTTATAGCACCTAATCCCGTACAATCGGAGGAGGAGGTGTATAATGAACTTGTTTCGACGAATTTCATAGAAGATATGGTTGAAGATGCAACACGTTCAATGTTCCCTACTGTTGAAGTTGATGGTAACGATGTTAATGTCGAAGAAGAACCAAGTATTGGAGCAAATTTATTTATGATTTATTGGAGGCTACTAAGAAATCCCTTTGGGATGGTTGTACAAGCGGTACTCAACTATCAGTAACTGCAGAATACATTGCGATAAAATCAAAATACAACTTCACGGAAGCCGGGTTTACAGCTATAGTACAAGCTGCAAAACGGCATATGCCAACCGATAATTTAATGTGCGAAAATCATTATGAAGTTGAAAAACTTATGTCTGCCTTTGGTTTGCCGTATCAAAAAATAGATACATGTTTAAATGGTTGCATGTTGTTTTGGAAAGAAGACACCAGTCTTAGGAATTGTAAAAATATGTAATCAGGAAAGATACAAACCAAGAAAAAGAAGGGAAAGGAAGTTCCGTACAAGCGTATGCATAACTTACCCATCACTTCTAGGCTTTAAAGGTTATATGTATCTTCTGTAACCGTGCATCATATGAGATGACACAGTGTGAGAACACAGGAAGAAGGTACGTTAACACACCCAGCTAATGGAGAAGCATGGAAGCATTTTGATAAGACATACCCTGCTTTTGCAGGGGAGAGCCGTAATGTTAGATTTGGTTTATATACGGATGGATTTTCACCCTTCTCTCAATTTGGTTCAAAATATTCATCTTGGCCTATAATCGTTACACCTTACAATCTACCTCCGTGGATGTGTATGAAAACTCCATATATGTTTCTCACTATTGTCATCCCTGACCCTGATGATCCGACACAAGGAATCAACATATATTTACAACCGTTGATTGAAGAGTTGAAAACACCATGGTATGAAAGTGTTGAAACATACAACATTTCAATTTTTTTCTTTCGTATGTTCGCTTCTCTACTGTGGACTATAAGCGATTTTCCTGCGCATGCAATGCTATCGGGTTGGAGTACGGCTGGCCGTCTAGCCTGTCTTTATTGCATGGAAGAAACACGAGCATTTTCTTTACCGCATGGGAAGAAAATTTCGTGATTTGACTATCATCGGTGTTTTTTTCCATATTAATCATCCTTTTAGAAAAGAAAAAAAACTTTACAAGTAATAGAGTTGAGACCTTGCGACCACCAACGATTTGGTCAAGCGAAGATATTTATGACATTGTAAAGGATTATCCAAAGATACATGAAACCAACGAACAAATTGAAATTCAAGGTAAATCGACGATTCATAATTGGTGCAAACAAAGTATATTTTGGAAGTTGCCTTATTGGAAAAATCTTCTAATTCATCATAATATCGACGTGATGCACAACGAGAAAAATGTGTTCGATAATGTATTTAACACAGTTCTGAATGTTAAAGGAAAGACTAAAGACGATTTGAAATCAAGACGTGATATAGAAGCAATATGCAATCGTCCTGAACTTCATATGAAGCCAGATGACAAAAAAAAAACCCAAAGCATGCTAAGAGCTAAACAGTAATCAAGTTAAAGTACTGTTAAAGTGAGTGGAAGGATTAAGATTTCCTGACGGGAAGAAGTCACAGTGGATGGAAACCAACGTCTGAGATGCTTGGGTCGCAGGTTGAGGTAGCGATGAATTCAAGGTAAGTCTATCAGATATCACCTTAATTTATTCAGTACATAATACATAATTTTTACCTACAAAATAAAATCTTAATTTTTAATTTGCAAGCGGAGTCGGACATGAACTTTGCGAATAGGTAGAAAAATCCTGTCACACACCGTGGTGGCTCAAAATCATTCCAACACCATCACGATAACCTGGTAAATTAGTTAATTGCAATTACGAACAGTTATTACATTTTTAGTATAAATTTGTATGAACAACAATAATATACACCAATTATTGCAGGATAGAGCGCGTGGGGTCCCATCTCATATATGGGCATGCTTGAGCATACCCATGCCGTTAGGCAGACAGACGACAAGGGATCAGTGTCATATGCCTGACATGAGGATGGTAGAGCATACGCCGTACATGTAAGTATATTTTAAGTTATAAGTTATTAATAATGATCATTTTAATTAATTAGTTATAAAATATTTTAATAATGTCATGTAATATTTATTCGTATTTAATTTTGCATTGCAGGAAAAATTTATGCAGGCACGTGTGTGGATGCTTGAGCATTCCGGACGGGAGCAATTGACCACTGACGAGGAGGATGCGATCTTTGACTCTGTTATGGACCCGACCCAGAGAAACAGGCGCTACGGGAACCAATCAGTAATTTATAAAAATTAACTACATTGTAAAATTTCTTAATTTTTATAAAAGTTATGTAATAATTAAACATATTTCAACTTTTTTTGTAGGCTCGGACATCACAAAGGGCTTACCGAAGGGCTCAGGACAAACGAAGATTAATGAGCTTAGATAGCAAATTGCACAGCTGCAGGAGTAGGACGGCCTGCGAGCAGTGCAAATGGAGCAGCTCAACCAGCGTTTGGCCGAGTATGTGGAGCGTCATGGAACACCCTTCGTCTGGTGGTTCTGGAGCCGATGATGAGTCTTGAGGTACGATTTGCAGTTTTTTTAAACTGATGTATATCAACATTGAGTGATGGTGAGGTTAATATATGGACATGTGGTGTTTGACATTGATTTGTGTGGTTGATTTGGTGGTTGATTTGTGGAGTTGATATGTGGAGTTTGATGTTGGATGTTTATGTTGTACATTGATGTTGGATGTAAATATTGAAGCTGGATGGGTGAAACTGATGATGGAAGTTTTGTTTTGTATTGATTGAATATGTTTGCGTTTGATATGATGATGTTTGAGTTTGATATTGATATTGATATTGATTTCAACTATATATCTAACTTATATATTAATTTTGATGAGTTGTGTTATATATTGGTATGGAAGTGATGCAGTGCTATAAAAAATTTTTTTACCTAGATTTCCGACGGCTACCGGCGGCCTATTGGCCATTTATTTTGACGGCGAGCGACGGCTTCCGACGGCTTTCTGAACGAAATTTGCAACGGCTAGCGATGGCTTAATGGAATATTGCCATGCCACGTGGACATCATCGGAAAAGCCGTCGGAGGAACCGTCGTCACTCGTCGCAATAACTTCGTCGAAGCCGTCGAAAATGGACGATAGTCGTGGTCCGTATTCCGACGGCATTTCTGACGGCTCGCGACGGCCGCCGACGGCTGCGAGCCGTCGGAAATCCCCCTTTCTCTTGTATTGTAAAAGTGTGAAAAATAAACAAATAGAATGATAATAAATAGTTTTGAACAATTAATATGCATTAAATTCATATAAAAGAAGCTATCAGCTTATAAATAAATAAACACATATCTATCGTTGTACTAAAATACACAAAATCTGTATTATAATCTTGACAAATATCAGATGGATAATTTTTGGATGTATCAGCATTCGTATTGGCTTTTCCGAATATTAGACATTTATCCACTTTTCGGATATGAATGCAGACGGATTTCTAATAGTTCAGGTATCCATTGACATGTCTATTAGGGATATTTAAATATTCAATAGGTGGCGGATTTTAAAAGATATCCAATGTGACGGTTTAAACATATTAAAACATAATAGAAAATTATTCCTAAAAAGACTACGTTAAGGAAAGTAATTTCTGTGAATAAATATTGGTTCTATGTTACCATATCTTTACTTATTATCTTATTTTGTTATCTTGTCTTTAAAACTTAAGTGTCCGTAGTTGTTCGGTAAGGTAATGAAACTGGAATGTGCATCTTTTATCTATGATTAAAGGCATGCACTTTGTTCGTTGATTTTTCTATTGAATTAGTAAAAAACGCAAATGCATAGTATTATAAATGCAAGTACGAGTCAAACCACAAGAATTTGAAAATGATTTTCTTTGTTTTTTGTTTTGAAGGGGTACATACTATATTTGCTAAAGTTAAAAATAAACTTTACAAAATTCGGCCAGAGGCCTATATTGTAATGACCCGGAATTTCTATCATTTGAAATTCGTATATTTAATTAATTTTAAATATTAACAAGTAAGATTTGTAAGTCGAATAAATAAAAATTCGAATATAGTGATTTAATTGTTTAATTAAATCGATAATTTAATATTTGAAATTCCAGAAATAATTGGAAATTGGATTTAATGTGTATAAAAATGATTTATAAAGTTATATTAAATCATATTGGAGTTAGAATGATGTTTGTAAACTTTTAAAATTGAATTAAAAGTTAAATTGTGAAAATTGAATATTTTAATATTTAATTGACGAGGAAAATTAGCCATTTTTCAAACAGTCTCGGATTTCGACGAAACCAGTTTCATCGGATCCATAATGTGCAATTTTTGTAAGGTTTCAAATTTCGTGTCAATCAGATTTACGGTTTGTCCGGGGCAAGCCAAAACGCATCGAAATCGTTTTAAATCGATTTAATTTAAATTTGGTCGTTTATTTCCGTAACTCGCACATATGACCGAATTAGCTTCCTAAACACGTTCCATTGTGTTCGAAACGCGGGTAAAACCTTAGAAACGCCAGCCGGCACGCTTCGTTTTGAGTTCGAAATTTTTTGAGATGAATAGTGTTTTGCAATTTTCTATATAAGGACTTGCTTTCTTCATTTTGCAAACAAACCTAGCTAGGGTTTCATGGCCGCCACTTATACTTCAATGGCCAGAAACTCGTCCTCTTCTTCCCCAAATATCTTCCAATCCATCAATCGATTCGAAAAACTCTCAACTACAAAAATGAAGAGCATATCGAGCTCTATAATCTCAACGGTGGAGATCGTTTAAAACAAGGCAAATCAACGGCAATTGGCGATCAAAGTTGCGCGTTCTTGCACGTTTTCTGAGGCATGTGGTCGACCGAGTTGCACGAGATTCTCGGCGTGGGTAGCTCTCGCGAGGGGCTTTCGAATGAGGGTAGTTGATCGGGTTCAAGTGCTATGGGGAAGGAATGGCAATCGCGAAGCGAACGGCGACAATGGGTTTCGTTCAACCGCGTGCGCATGAAAACTGATGGGGGAAGAAAAAGAAACGCGGCTGTGATCTGTTGTTTTGAAACGAACGGTGATGATGAATAGTAGGGTTTTAAATATAAAAGAAATTGTAAATTATTATAATATTAGTTCGTACAATGTTTAAAAATGTATATCTTCTTCATACGAGGTCGAAAAATTACGAAACGAATTGCGTTGGAATCGTTTTGATGAGCACTACGTAATGGAACTTGATTGGATCTAGGGAAAATTTTGAGTAAAATTAAACGTGCGTTTAATTTTATTTGAAATAAAACACTGCAATCGTTATTGAAAGCAAGGTGAGAACTTCTCACTCAATCGAAATTGTTTCGATTTAAATTTTAAATAGTTAGATTTAAAATTGTTGATAGTGTTGATTGTGTGAATTGAATGATGATTGCTATCTATTGTGTTGAAATAGACCCTATACGCCGTATATTAAGCGGAGGTTATTATATTAAAAACATATACTGCGATAATTCCACCGTGAAGTGGAATTAGTATTTTATATGTATTTGGAGTTGATTTCCCGCATTATATAGCGGATGAGACCCTATTGCGCCGCATAATAGCGGATAATATTTTATAAATTCCATATACCGCGATATTCCACTTCGAAGTGGAATTGGTATTGTGCTAACACCTGTGGATGGAGGGAAACAGGTTGGAGAGATCCAACTGGATTCCTCAAATTATATGAATTTGTTTCATATGTTGTATGGATTTGTTTCATATGTTGTGTGATTATTTATTTATAATCTGTGAATTATTATATTTGCGATTGAAATTGTTGAAGGCTATAATTTAGCCGAATATATTTTTTGTATCGTTGGATACCAGAAATAAATAAAATTGGATTTTTGAAATTCAAGTTGAAAATTTATTGAAAATTTATTTTTTTAGAATTGGATAAATTTAAAAGGAGTTTTAAAAAGATAAAAGTCTTATTTTTGAACCATATTGAATTTAATTTCAAATTTGGGAAAAAAGGCTTAATGAATGGATTTCGAAAATATTACTTATAAGTTGAAGAATTTATTTAAATTTGGATTTTTATATAGATTTGAAGAGATAAAGGAATTTATTTTAAAAAGGAAATAACTTTGGAAATTTATCTGACTTTAAATTAATCAGATAATTAAATTAATCCTACTTATGGATGTTTGGATTATATTGGATGTTGAATTGTTTGATATCTCTGATATGATGCTTTGTGATATATCCTGTTCTGTGTGTGATTTGTGATCTATTTATCTATGATATGAATATCTGTGATCTGTGAATTAAAGATAAGCATTATAGTTTATACCGCTTATCAACTATATTGTTATATTTGATCTATGATGATTGTATGTTGTTGCACTATTGTGTTAAACCCGTGGACTACACAATACACACACAAATGTGGATTTCACGTGGAAATCAGTTAAGTCACAGATTTTTAACAATTCTAAAAATTGAATTTTTGAGTCAAAAATAGTTTTGGAATTGGAATTGAAAGTTTTTGAAAATGAGTTTCAAAAATAAGAGTTATTTTAAATGACTTAATTAATTGGAATTTAAATCATTTGATTTAAATTTTGAATTCAATACTTGAAATTGAATTCAATGATTTGGGAATTATGGTCTAAAAGATTTTTACAAGTGTAAAAGGTGTTTATATGGGTTTTGAACCATTTAAAATATGGTTTTGGAAATTTAAATTTATATTCAAGTTTTATACTTGGATGGCTTTAACCTATGAAATTGTAACCAGTTTTTCCCAGAACAAAAACTATCTGTTTTCAAATAATAATAGCTTTCATAAAGTGAAAAGATTTCAAATTTGTATCGAAACATTTCAAATTGAAATGAAATTGTAAATAGTTTGGAAAAACTATGAATTAACCTTTGTGAAGATGATTAAGCTTTATTTTGAAATCAAAGAAGATTTTAAAAAGGTGTATCTTTTATATTATAAAAGACTTGAATTGTGAATAGTTTTGAAAGCTATAAGTTAAATCTTGATTTAAAGATTTAATGGGTTAATCCAATTGAAATGGAAATTGATTTGGAAATCTGTGAATGAATCTTTGTGAAACTGGGTAAACTTTGTGAAGTAAATATTTTTATTTAAAGATTTAAAATGGTAATTTGTTTAAACCATTTAAAGGAAAGGATTTGGGTAATAAGTTGTGACTTAATTGAAATCCCTATATCCAAATGTTTTAAATATTGTGCTCACTATTCGGGTTAGCCGGGAAAAGACCTTTGTGTCATATAACCCATTCCGAATTAGTGATACAATGATATGGATCGTATTAAACGGTGGTGTAAAGATCCTAGACTCGGCCTTCGAAAATCGGCACCGTACTTCACTTGTACTCAAAATGCCGCAGATTCAAACGCCGAATCTAGCTCTCCGGAGCTTATAACACCATTAAGTACAACAACCCAGCGGAAGAAAGAAAACAGTGATATTATATACAACTCCAATGAATACAATATCCAGTATGATATACAATGATGATATCAATATGATACAACAATATCAAAGATAAATAATGATACAGCGGAAATAACATAAGTGATAACTCCAAATGATCATCAAAAGAGAATGAGTCCAACAACTCCAACATCAGCTCGAACCATCATCACGTAAGACAAAGGTAAGCAATGTCAGTCGTGATCTCCAAAACTGAACTAGCTCCAATGTCAACTGAACCTGATTATCTGAAATAAGAAACCCAACTCTAGACTGCCCGTGTGGAAAATTGTGGGCACCCAGAGTTTAGGAAGGGAACAATAAACTCCGAGTCAGTCATGGGACTGGTGTGAGTAACAAAAACAGTTTATCTTTAAACAAACCACAAAAGAATTTTAAACATTGAAATCCACAATGCTTTTGGAAAATGAAACTACCATAAGACCTCCCACCACACACACAATGCAATCGTAGACTTGGAGGAGATTGCTTCTTATGATAGTCAAACATGCTTACTATGCAAACAAACTCTTTTTGATATTATTACTAGTGCATAGTGTACAAAAATCATTTCGAAAATACAATATTAATCTTAGCCAGCATAGGCATTCCGCACTTATGCCTACTATAGCTACTATGTTCAATAGCAGGTTACCGCCACATTCCATAGCAGGTTATACAACTAAAATTGTACAAGGTTCGTATTGTTCTTTGGATTTCCAACAAATGGTCAGGCTAAGGAACTTCCTATGCCACATGGGATCGCCTCTGGCGGGACGTCCCGAGAACTAACTAGCTCTATGCCAACACAAGGCCGGGTTACCTCCGACACCAGGTAACTACTAGATGAATATGCCACCCCCCGGTCCTTTGGGACCTTTATCCGAGGCGCCTCGATCAAACAACAATCACACAGTAAATGAGATTGGAGTATCCACATAGGTTAAATACCAGGGCTCCATACCTGATACCACCCTTTTCCAGAAGGAAATAACATACCCTAATGGGAGCGACCCACATAACCTTGCCGCATCATTCTTGTTTCGACCATTTTCGGGTTGTGAGGTCCAAAGAGGTCTCGTTCACAAAGCTACGCTTTTTCACAAAGCCACGCTTTGATCAACAAATGATCAATAAATGATTAACACACAACAACACTCAGCATGCCACATTACCAAATTGGGAGTATATCACTGATAACCTTCAACTACATCACCTCTGAGCTCGTACGTCTCAGAGAAGGGTGTTAAGCTAAGAGAATAAATTCTCCGCCACCAACAGAAATGTATTTGAAAGAAATCAGCTTTATATCTCAAAATGTAATGTCAGACATGTAACCATACAAGTCTGTTCCGGGTTCAAACAGAACCGAAGGCACTTCCGAAGAAGCCCTTGCAATCCGGGTATTCACAATCCTGATCGGACTTCCCATCACTTAGGAAATCTCTATACCGGAGCAACCAGTGCAGAGACAATCGATAGACTATCCTGTCGTTCTTGCAAATACCCAGTCTTCAACACCGGTCTTCAAATGCTATCCATATACGACGTATCATTATTCAGAATGGGTTATGTGACACAAAGGTCCTCTCTGAAAGGGACGCGGAAGATGATCTTAAGGCTATTTAACACTAGATGGGGGTGAATAGTGTTTTAAGAATTTCTTTAAAACTTCTTTGATTTAAATTGATTTAACTAACTTAATGCAAATACACAATCACAGATCAAATCACAGAATCACAAACAGATGCAAATATAAATAAAAAGCAAGTAAAGGAAAGAACACACCAGGAATTTTATACTGGTTCGGTGTTACCCTACATCCAGTCCCGCACAACTCGTACGGCTTTCTATTCAATAATAATCTAGATTACAATCCCTCGATTCCAAGGCAACGAGGTACACCCTCCAGATTCTCAGGTCTCTGGGTAGAACCACTTGATTCACAGGACACAAGTTCACCCGATCGATTTCCAAGGACACGATCACACCTTTATAACCCTACACAAGTTTCTTTGAGTACAAATGTATCTATAACTCTGATAAGCACTGAGATTCTTTGAAGAGAGTGGCAGAGAATCAAACTAGAGATATTCTGGTTTGATTCACTTAAGATTTCGGCAGAATATGGATAGGATGATTAGAAAATAAGATAAGAGAATAAAGAGGAGAGAAACTAATGAAAGTAGTTACTGGAAAACGTCCATAACAGTCTCTATTTATAGAGAATGAATGGATGTGTCCATTCGAAGAGGTTTAAGCGAATAGACACTTCTTTTGAAAACAACCTTTGCTATAACGGGAAGCATGTCGACATGACGAGTAAATAGGATGTCGACATGGTCTAGTAAAAAGTGATGATTTGCTTTACTTTGAAAATGATGATTTAAAACATATGCAACTTAATTCAAATGGACTCTATGTATTTGTAGAAGGTATTTAGAAGTAGAAATACTTATGAATGTATATATGTATATATACTAAAATATATTTAAAATCAAAGTAAATAAACTAAAGTAAATATAATATTAAAATAGATTTTGAGGCTAAAATATCAAGGACAATTTTGAAATCAAAATATAACAAAATGATAAATATGATTTTGAGGCTAAAACATTTTTGGAAATGTGAACGAAGGTTTTTCTTTTGAAAAGGAATATTTGAAAATCATTTTATAAAACAAGAGATAATTTTGAAAATCATTTTGAATCAAAATTAGTGGATAACAAAATAGGGCTACTATCTGTTCCACTAGATATTTCGTGAGTTCCATCTCACTAGGGTTCCATCCCTTTAACAAGAACGAAGTGGATTCCATTCCACGAGTAAATTGGATAAAAAAGAATGATAGTGCTTTCAAGGAGTTTTAACAAATATCTAACCTAACTATATTATTTGTCTTGAACTCTTGAATATCTTGAATCTCACGAGTCTTCAATCTTGAACTCTTGATCTTTGTCTTCATCAATTTTGTCTTCTTTACTGTACAGTCTTCTTTTGTTGATACCTGCATATAGATTTCCTGCACATATATATTTTATAACACTTCTATAGTTGTTGTCATCAAAACCACTATCCTATGGACTAACATTCTCCCCCTTTTTGATGATGATAACCTTTGTTTATAAAATATTTATATTCTCCTTATAACTCCCCCTAAATCTAATAACTCCCCCTTAATCTATGCCTAACTAACCTATTTTATACTTCTCCCCTTTGTCATCAACAAAAAATATGACACTAACTCCCCCTAAATCTATGATATTAATGATAGTGTTATCATTAATAATACTAAAACTAGATATAACAATGCTAAATATTGTATACTCAGAATGATATATATGAGTAATATAAGAATGAGAATAATAAGTGTAACCACAGATTATTTTATTCATTTCAATATTACTATATACATGACTATTTAAACTTATAAACACATAAATAACTAAAACAAGAAAATAAACAACTCAACGGTTGTTTTTGATGATGGGAGACTTGTGGACAGGACAATTTGGGTAATGGAAACAGAAGTTTCCATGTTGTTCCACAATGTTCCCATAAGCATCAAAACAAACTTCCCCTACACATAATGCTTCATCATCAGTTTCTTCCTCCATTGGTTCTTCCTCTTCTTCTTCGTCTTCGTCTTCTTCTCCTTCTTCATTTGCTTTAGAAGAATCTTCAATTACAATTGGATTGGCATGATTATCCATGAGGAATTTTTGAAGATTCCTCAGAATTTTCCCTTGTTTCTCTTGCTCTCTTGCCATTCTCAATTGTTGAACTTGCATTTCAGTTAACATCTGCAGCGAATCATTAACTTTCTCCTCTATTTTGATGACACGAGCGAGTATGGAGTTTTGGAAAGGGCCTTGTGAAGGAGAAGGGAAAGAAACCGGTGAAATTTGATTAGGATTGGATGTGGAAGCTATGGATTTGATGTTTCAAGAAAGTAGAATGAAGAAATAATGATTGGAGGGAAGAGAAACTCGGAATGGGTGAGTTAAATAACCACCTATTCAAAAATTAGAGGGAAAAACGAATTGTCATTTTTACCGTTTCATGTCGACATGACGCATGAATACTATGTCGACATGGTGTTGTAAAATGCTATGGTTAAGAAATCATTCATATATACCCTATGTATACTACTATACTATATACTATATTTCAGAAAGAGAACATATACCTAATTCTCTTCTTAACTTGGTGAAGACAGGTTCTCCTAAAGGTTTGGTTAAAATATCAGCTATTTGATTTTCAGAATTAACGAAATCAAGAGAAATTTTCTCTTTATTTACGTTATCTCTTAGAAAATGGTGTCTAATGTCAATATGTTTAGTTTGGGCATGGAGAGTTGGGTTTTTGGACAAACTAATGGCACTAGTGTTATCACAGAAAATTGGAGATTTCGTGATAGATATACCAAAATCATTCAAGGTTTGTTGCATATACAAAACTTGAGAACAAGCTAAAGCAGCAGAAACATACTCTGCTTCAGTTGTTGATAGGGAAACAGTATTCTGCTTTTTACTGAACCGGGAAATTAAGGAATGACCTAGAAAGTGACAAGTTCCACTTGTACTCTTTCGGTCTGACTTACACCCAGCATAGTCAGCATCACAGTAGGAAATTAATTCAAATGAATCATTCTTAGGGTAGAACAATCCATAATCAAAGGTGTGTTTAACATATCGAATGATACGTTTCACAGTTTTTAGATGAGTTTCCTTGGGTTGAGATTGATATCTTGCACAGAGACAGACACTGTTCATGATATCTGGTCTACTAGTAGTTATATAGAGAGGTGATCCAATCATTCCTCTATACAAGGTTTGATCTACGTCTTTGGATAGATCATCCTTACTTAACGCTATATTGGTTGCCATGGGAGTTGGTTTTCCACTCACATTGGTCAAGCCAAACTTACTAACTAACTCTCTCGCATACTTCTCTTGACTGATAAAGATACCATTATCTAATTGTTTGATTTGTAATCCTAGGAAAAAGTTAAGTTCACCCATATGACTCATCTCAAACTCTTTTGTCATAATGTCAGAAAATTCTTTGTTCATGTCAGAATTGGTTGATCCAAAAATAATATCATCTACGTACACTTGTACAAGTTGAATATCATTTTTGTTTCTTTTAATAAAAAGTGTGTTATCTACTTTACCTATTTCAAAATCAGATTGCAAAAGATAAGACCTAAGTCTATCATACCAAGCTCTAGGAGCTTGTTTTAGACCATACAGGGCTTTCTTTAATTTAAAAACATGATTTGGAAATTTTGTATCTTCAAAGAGAGGAGGTTGTTCAACATAAACTTCCTCTTTTACAAAACCATTTAGAAAGGCACTCTTGACATCCATTTGAAAAAGTTTGAAATTATTGAAATTAGCGAAAGCAAGCAGAATTCTAATAGCTTCTAATCTTCCTACGGGTGCAAAGGTTTCGTCATAATCTATACCTTCTTCTTGACAATAACCTTGTGCAACGAGTCGAGCCTTATTTCTAACGACCTCACCTAATTCATTTAATTTATTTTTATATACCCATTTAGTGCCTATAATGGATTTATCCTCAGGTCTAGGAACAAGTTCCCAAACATCATTTCTGGTGAATTGATTCAATTCTTCTTGCATAGCAAGAATCCATGAATCATCAGTTGATGCTTCCTTTGGATTTTTAGGTTCTATTGAGGATATAAAACAACATGACTCATACTGTTTAATTGATTCCTAGTTTTAACAACAGATTGCATATCTCCTAGAATATTTTCTACAGGGTGATCTTTTAAAAGCCTAATCTTTTTATTTGGATGAAAAGTTTCATTTGTAGCATCTACAGATTCATGATTAGAAATAACTAAGTCATCCTCATCATTAGTCTGATCAACTTCTTTGAAATTTTCATCAAAGGAAACATGTAAAGTTTCTTCAATAGTGTTTGTTCTTAGATTAAAAACTCTATAAGCTTTACTCCTGTTAGAATATCCGATAAAGATTCCTTTGTCGGATTTAGGATCAAACTTATCTAAATTATCTTTTGTATTTAAAATAAAACATTTACTTCCATAAATTCTGAAATAAGATACCTTAGGTTTCTTATTGAAAAGAAGTTCATAAGGTGTTTTATTGGTTAGAGGTCTAATTAGAATCCTATTCAAAATATAACAGGCTGTTGCAACTGCTTCAGCCCAAAAATGTTTTGGTAATTTACTATCAGAAAGTAGAGTTCTAGCACACTCTTGAATCGTCCTATTCTTACGCTCAACTACTCCGTTTTGTTGTGGAGTTCTTGGAAACGAAAAATTGTGAGTAATTCCCTTCTGATTACAGAATTCCTCAAACTTCTCATTTTCAAATTCACCACCGTGATCACTACGAATAGTGATGATCTTGGAAGAAAGTTGGTTTTGAACTCTTTTTGAAAAACTTTTAAAATAATCAAAAGTATCACTTTTATGTTTCAGAAAGATTGTCCATGTATATCTGGAATAATCATCCACAATTACAAAGACATATTTACTATGGTTGATTGATTGAATCTGAGATGGACCAAATAAATCTAGGTGAAGTAACTCAAGAGGTTTTGAAGTAGAGATCATATCTTTAAGTTTAAAGGAACTTTTTCTAAGTTTTCCTAATTGACATGCATCACATATACTATCTACTTTAAATTGCATCTTAGGGAGGCCTCTTACTAGATCAAGTTTGGATAGTCTAGATAAGAGTTTAAAATTCAAATGTCCAAATCTCTTATGCCAAGTCCAAGGGTCACTTGTATTGGCCAAAAGACATAGATTATTATTTGAAATTTTCATACTAAGAATATAGATATTCTTTTTCCTAACTCCCTCAAAGATAATATTAGATTTATTATCTTCGATGTGACACTTGTCTTTTTCAAATTTAATCCTATATCCTTTATCACATAACTGACTAATACTAAGTAGATTATGTTGTAGATTTTTAACTAACAAAACATTTGAAATAATAGGAGTTTCAGAATTACCTACATTGCCGATGCCAACCACATAACCTTTTGAATTATCCCCAAAATTAACCAATCCTCCATCCTTGTAAATAATGTCATTGAGTATCTCTGGATTTCCTGTCATATGTCTTGAACATCCACTATCAAGTATCCACTTGTTTTTTCTTATTTGCACAGCTTGTCCATTGTGAATAGATTCATTTGTCGCCATGAAGCAAGATTCCTGCACAGTGAGAAACTTTTGTAGACTACCTGATTCTATATAACTATCATGCATTAATTTATGAGACCACAATGATTTGATCATTAAAGAAATATTTTTAGGAAACATTTCAAACTTAGCCATGAACTTTTCAAAAATCAGATTATGAATACTTTGAAAAACCTGGCTCTGATACCAAATGAAAGGGACGCGGAAGATGATCTTAAGGCTATTTAACACTAGAGGGGGGGTGAATAGTGTTTTAAGAATTTCTTTAAAACTTCTTTGATTTAAATTGATTTAACTAACTTAATGCAAATACACAATCACAGATCAAATCACAGAATCACAAACAGATGCAAATATAAATAAAAAGCAAGTAAAGGAAAGAACACACCAGGAATTTTATACTGGTTCGGTGTTACCCTACATCCAGTCCCGCACAACTCGTACGGCTTTCTATTCAATAATAATCTAGATTACAATCCCTCGATTCCAAGGCAACGAGGTACACCCTCCAGATTCTCAGGTCTCTGGGTAGAACCACTTGATTCACAGGACACAAGTTCACCCGATCGATTTCCAAGGACACGATCACACCTTTATAACCCTACACAAGTTTCTTTGAGTACAAATGTATCTATAACTCTGATAAGCACTGAGATTCTTTGAAGAGAGTGGCAGAGAATCAAACTAGAGATATTCTGGTTTGATTCACTTAAGATTTCGGCAGAATATGGATAGGATGATTAGAAAATAAGATAAGAGAATAAAGAGGAGAGAAACTAATGAAAGTAGTTACTGGAAAACGTCCATAACAGTCTCTATTTATAGAGAATGAATGGATGTGTCCATTCGAAGAGGTTTAAGCGAATAGACACTTCTTTTGAAAACAACCTTTGCTATAACGGGAAGCATGTCGACATGACGAGTAAATAGGATGTCGACATGGTCTAGTAAAAAGTGATGATTTGCTTTACTTTGAAAATGATGATTTAAAACATATGCAAATTAATTCAAATGGACTCTATGTATTTGTAGAAGGTATTTAGAAGTAGAAATACTTATGAATGTATATATGTATATATACTAAAATATATTTAAAATCAAAGTAAATAAACTAAAGTAAATATAATATTAAAATAGATTTTGAGGCTAAAATATCAAGGACAATTTTGAAATCAAAATATAACAAAATGATAAATATGATTTTGAGGCTAAAACATTTTTGGAAATGTGAACGAAGGTTTTTCTTTTGAAAAGGAATATTTGAAAATCATTTTATAAAACAAGAGATAATTTTGAAAATCATTTTGAATCAAAATTAGTGGATAACAAAATAGGGCTACTATCTGTTCCACTAGATATTTCGTGAGTTCCATCTCACTAGGGTTCCATCCCTTTAACAAGAACGAAGTGGATTCCATTCCATGAGTAAATTGGATAAAAAAGAATGATAGTGCTTTCAAGGAGTTTTAACAAATATCTAACCTAACTATATTATTTGTCTTGAACTCTTGAATATCTTGAATCTCATGAGTCTTCAATCTTGAACTCTTGATCTTTGTCTTCATCAATTTTGTCTTCTTTACTGTACAGTCTTCTTTTGTTGATACCTGCATATAGATTTCCTACACATATATATTTTATAACACTTCTATAGTTGTTGTCATCAAAACCACTATCCTATGGACTAACACTCTCCCGGCTAAACCGAATAATGAGCGCAATATTTAAAAATATATGGATATTGGGATTTCAGTTAAGTCACAACTTATTATCCAAAACTTCTCTTCAAATGGTTTAAACAAATTACCATTTTAATATTTTTAAACAAAAAGATTTAATTCACAAAGTTCACCCAGTTTCACAAAGATACATCCATAGATTTTCCAAATTAATTTCCATTTCAATTGGATTAACTCATTAACTCTTTAAATCAAAGATTTAACTGATAGCTTTCAAAACAATTCCATTTCGAATGGTTTAAACAAATCACCATTTTAAATCTGTTAAAAATAAACAGATTCAATTCATAGCTTTCAAAAAGAATTCACTCATAACTTGGAAAACCATTTTTCAATTCAAACTTGAAATTCCTTTACTTAAATTGGAATTTCATTTCTTATATGAAAGCTTTTATTCTTTGAAAACAAACAGTTTTCATTTCGAAGACCTGATTCATTTATACGAGTTAAGGTTCTTGGGTTAAATTCAAATTCTCAAACAATATTTTAAAATGGTTCAAGTCCATATAAACACATTTATAACTTGTATAACACTTCTTAAACCATAATTATCAACATAGAATTCAATTCTAAATTTTGAATTCAAATTCAAATTGAATTATTTAAAATTGGAAAACTTTACCAAGTTATTCAAAATAACCTTTCTCTTAAAAACTCATTTTCAAAAGCTTTAACATTTAATCCAAATTCATTTCCAAAATCAATTGAAATTAAAATTTCAATTTCAAAAACATTAAATTTAAAGTATCTGTGACTTAACCGATTTCCTCGTGAAATCCATATTTGTGTGTGTATGGTGTAGTCCAGGGGTTTCACACACAATAGTGCAACATCATTCAATCATCACAGATTAAAATACAAAAATATAGTTGATAAGCGGTATAACTATAATGCTAATCTTTTATTCACAAATCACAGATATATAAATTACAGATAATATATTACATTCATCCCAGATAAATGAACTACAGTACAGATCACACACAAATTAGAATATATCACACAGCATCACAGATCAGGGAATATCAAACAATTCAACCATTCAGTCAAGTCCAAACATTCATAGGTAAGGTCAATTAATCCTTTGATTAATTTTAAATCAGATTAGTTACTTATGAATAAATTACTAATCTTGGTTAATTAACATTAATTAATTACAAACCATTTTAATTAATTAACCTTTAATCATTTATTAATTAACTTTTAATAATAAATTAATCAACCTTTAATTATTAATTAATCAACCTTAATTTATAATTCAATCAACCTTTAATTATTAAATAATTAACTTTTAATTATTTAACTATCCTTTAATTAATTATATTTAATTAATAACTTTAATTAATTATTCCTCAATTAATTATCATTCCTTAATCACCTTCATTAATTAATTAACCTTTAATTAATTAATTATCCTTAATTAATCACATTAATTAATTAGCCCTTAATTAATTATTGTTTAATCACTTGAGTAATCAACCTCAATCATTAAGTAATTATCTTTTAATTACTAATATTAAAAAGTCATTAATTACCTAATTAATTTTTAAGATAACCCATTTCATCTTTTATTAATCACTTTATTTATCATTTAAAAATCTTTATTAATAATCTTGAAAATAAATTCACCATCAACTTATTATCCTAAAACCTTTAAGTTAAATTAACAATTAAAAAACTTTATTTAATAAACCATTTTAACCAACTCAAAACTCGGATAAACATTTACATTTACAAACGAATTGGTTTTAACCAAAATTGTTTCAAAATAAACTTGATTGGTTTTAAAGTTTGAAAACTGTTTTTATATAAAATTTCAGACCCAAGCCATTTCTCAATTTACCCGCACGCAGCTTCGAGTCTCTCACCTTCATCACTTGCTTCGAGTCAAACTCTCGTTTCCCCGTGCTCGAACCCGAGCGAATTGCTTCTTCCCCAAAACTAGCTCATCACTGACACACATGTCCACGCGTGCACATGCACCATGGCTCAGCCTTGCTCCGACCATCATCGTTGTGGCCAACAAGTCGACAACCACTTCCTTAGTCAACGCAATCACCTAGATCATCGAAACCACCACGAAATCGAAATCGAGCTATCCTACCGCTTCTTAGAACCCAACACGATCAACAAAACTCCCCGCGCCAACGATCGCAACCACCTGCAACCCCACCACCTTGACCGGAGAAGCTTCGTTCACTAATGCTTCGATTTCCCCCGATCCTATCAAGTCCGATACACCCATGCCTACACAATCACCTTGCAAACCTTGTCGACTCGAACAGGGCTTTTAACCCTATTTTATCGTCGATGCGCCACCACGACACATTAAAATTTTCGTCACAATTTTTCCTGAAACCACCCACCTCCAGGCAATCTTTAGCCATAATCTAAAGAACTCAATATTCTCCGTTTACCAGAAATTGACGCAAATGTAAATCCCGTTCTATTCGCGATTACTCATCATTTACAAACTTAAAAATTATAATTCGGTCGCCAAAAATAATCATTTTTGAGTACGAACCAGAATATAGATATGAAACTTTCAATTATGTTGGTCGAATTTTCTGATATATTTGTTCTTGCTGTATAATTCAATATTATCAGAGGAAAACTTAGTAATTTCATTTCAAATTATTTTTAAAAATTGTATTACATTCATACAAACATATTCTCTTAAGACATCATAACCTATACTGTTTTAAATAAAGATAAATTGAATTTTTCTTTAGGGGAGATGAGCCTGTAAAACTAAACAGAGACATGTTGCCTGGAACACAGACATGCATATACTCATTTGTGTATATATATACAGACATACATGTATTTTTAACAGCCATACAAACAATCTTCATAACATACTTTAAGTGACAATCCAAACATCAAAATATAATAACAGGTTCAAGAGGTTTGCTCAGTTTTCTTTAGTTTCCAGGGATATTTACAATTTGTTTTAACTCAAACAAAATTTTAAACTTTAATAAATGCTATAACAAATAGTTTTTTGTTTATATTCCAAGTGCTAATAGTTGTTAGATCGAGAGAAACGAATTTATTCGCATGTCTGGTCTAAAAAGAAACAAAACATAAAAAAACAGGAATGCCTCAAATTGTACAGGCATACATATACTCACATATATGCACAGAAACAAAGTTCAACATACATATTTCCAGACTTAAACTTGCAAAATTTCAGATACTTAAAGTTTAAAAGGAAAATGGAGTTACTCACAGTGATTCCAGAAGAAAGAAAAACAGAGCTTCCTTGATGCTTGAAATAGGTTTGTGAAAATTTTGCAAGTTGAATCTTTCTTTTGATCCTCTGGTTTTTCTTTGATTGTTTGATGGTTTAAGTGGATGTTTGTTTGTTTATAAGTAATATTATCTCAGTTTTGAAATGAACGAACCGAATTGAGAAAAGTTGATATATGGAATGAAGTATACAGGGATGTATTATTTTGTACAAGTGATATTTCCTTTAGTACAACATATCAGTGATATTTCTTTAGCTTTGGAGGCTGATATAATTTGTGGTGTGCTAGCATTAATTGTTGTTGTACCATTTTTATAAAAATTTCTTTATTTCGGCTGATACAATGCTACATTAATTGCCTTGTACCACTTACCTTATTTTATTTGCTTTAATTTTATGTTATACATTGCATTAGAGAAAAGTCTGGTGGCTTCTAACTTTGTAAGCCTACAAATATTTCCTATATATGTATTTCTTTTATTATGCAGGTCATCATTTCTTGCAACCTGAATGTATATGTTTTTATCATATATATTTGTTTTCTTTCATTTGTTCATATTTGAAAGTATTTCTTTCTTTTCTTTTTCTTTAGTAATATTGCTAAATAAATTTCTATTTGTATTTCTAGCCTATCAATTCCAAATTTAACTTTAATACTAATTTAATTTAAAATCATTTATTTTTATAATTATCTTTAAACCATTTATATTAAGATTTAAATTCAATTATCAATATATATATATCATTTCAAATCTATTCATATAGGCACAACTATATAGATTCACATATATACATACAATTTCTAAATTTAAAATGATTTAATATATATTTTTATTTGGATTCGGGGAAACTCAATCGATTTACCATTTCATTTTACAATTTTAATTCAAAAATTCAATTAATTATCAATTTAAATTTAATTAAAATTCGGGGTCGTTACAGACTTCCCTCCTTAAAAGAATTTCATCCTCGAAATTTGCTAGGGAGACACAAAGATAGATGAAAAATATTTCATCAAATCAAACTGAGTATCTATTCTGCATTTGGCTTACCAAATCAGAATATCAATGATAGATACAAGAACGAATCTATTTAAAAAATTTCCATAGGATACTCGGGTTATCCAGATCTACGAAATATACAGTGGCATCAGTTAGTTCGAAAGGATAACTAACAATTCGTAGAACATATCCGGATCCAAAGAATAGATAGACATATGGATACAATTTCAAAATTTTCAGTTTAGAAACCAAAGTGACCATAACAATCAAAGAAACCAATTCAACCAAACAAATAATTCTGACTGACTTATTTGGAGTTTACATCCGATATTTATATATCGAATTTCTTCCTGGATCTACCAGAAACTATCGAAGAATTGAGGAAAAATGACGAACAAAAGAGATTGGTAGAGAAAAGATGGTTTCCTTGTTGTTACAGGGTATTGACCGTTTATAGTCGTATCCCCCTATCCCCTATCTCATCCTCTTCTTGCACTCATACTCACTATCAGTGGATAGTAAGAGAATTTACTAAGGCATACGGATGGATATCTTAGAGATTACTCATTCTAGGGTATACTTCACCCTATCTCTAATGAGCTACTTAATGTGTTATACTCCTTAGCTAAAGTTCAACCTTAGCTCTGATACCAAATGTAAAGACCCTCACGAGGCAATGGCGACCGGTAGGCTTTGCAACCATCCCAGAATCACCGTGGCTCACACTGGTACCTCGCATTTACTTTTACGGCCAGCCTCTCGACTGTCACAACCAACCCCTCCCACTTAGGGACATGTAGGGGTAAGAGTCTCCCGTTCGCCACCAAACTGCGAAGCGAGAACCCCCTATCATGCTGTAATATAGCAAATGCGATCCATATACGACGTATCATTATTCAGAATGGGTTATGTGACACAAAGGTCCTCTCCCGGCTAAACCGAATAATGAGAGCGATATTTAAAAATATATGGATATTGGGATTTCAGTTAAGTCACAACTTATTACCCAAAACTTCTCTTTAAATGGTTTAAACAAATTACCATTTTAATATTTTTAAACAAAAAGATTTAATTCACAAAGTTCACCCAGTTTCACAAAGATACATTCATTGATTTTCCAAATTAATTTCCATTTCAATTAGATTAACTCAATAAATCTTTAAATCAAAGATTTAACTGATAGCTTTCAAAACAATTCCATTTCGAATGGTTTAAACAAATCACCATTTTAAATCTGTTAAAAATAAACAGATTCAATTCATAGCTTTCAAAAAGAATTCACTCATAACTTGGAAAACCATTTTTCAATTCAAACTTGAAATTCCTTTACTTAAATTGGAATTTCATTTCTTATATGAAAGCTTTTATTCTTTGAAAACAAACAGTTTTCATTTTGGAGATCTGATTCACTTATACGAGTTAAGGTTCTTGGGTTAAATTCAAATTCTCAAACAATATTTTAAAATGGTTCAAGCCCATATAAACACATTTATAACTTGTATAACACTTCTTAAACCATAATTTTCAACATAGAATTCAATTCCAAATTTTTGAATTCAAATTCAAATTGAATTATTTAAAATTGGAAAACTTTACCAAGTTATTCAAAATAATTTTTCTCTTAAAAACTCATTATCAAAAGCTTTAACATTTAATCCAAATTCATTTCCAAAATCAATTGAAATTAAAATTTAAATTTCAAAAACATTAAATTTAAATTATCTGTGACTTAACCGATTTCCTCGTGAAATCCATATTTGTGTGTGTATGGTGTAGTCCAGGGGTTTCACACACAATAGTGCAACATCATTCAATCATCACAGATTAAAATACAAAAATATAGTTGATAAGCGGTATAACTATAATGCTTATCTTTTATTCACAGATCACAAATATATAAATTACAGATAATATATTACATTCATCCCAGATAAATGAACTACAATACAGATCACACACAAATCAGAATATATCACACAGCATCATAGATCAGGGAATATCAAACAATTCAACCATTCAGTCAAGTCCAAACATTCATAGGTAAGGTCAATTAATCCTTTGATTAATTTTAAATTAGATTAGTTACTTATGAATAAATTACTAATCCTGGTTAATTAACATTAATTAATTACAAACCATTTTAATTAATTAACCTTTAATCATTTATTAATTAACTTTTAATAATAAATTAATCAACCTTTAATTATTAGTTAATCAACCTTAATTTATAATTCAATCAACCTTTAATTATTAAATAATTAACTTTTAATTATTTAACCATCCTTTAATTAATTATATTTAATTAATTACTTTAATTAATTATTCCTCAATTAATTATCATTTCTTAATCACCATCATTAATTAATTAACCTTTAATTAATTAATTATCCTTAATTAATCACATTAATTAATTAGCCTTTAATTAATTATTGTTTAATCACTTGAGTAATCAACCTCAATCATTAAGTAATTATCATTCAATTACTAATATTAAAAAGTCATTAATTACCTAATTAATTTTTAAGATAACCCATTTCATCTTTAATTAATCACTTTATTTATCATTTAAAAATATTTATTAATAATCTTGAAAATAAATTCATCATCAACTTATTATCCTAAAACCTTTAAGTTAAATTAACAATTAAAAAACTTTATTTAATAAACCATTTTAACCAACTCAAAACTCGGATAAACATTTACATTTACAAACGAATTGGTTTTAACCAAAATTGTTTCAAAATAAACTTGATTGGTTTTAAAGTTTGAAAACTGTTTTATATAAAATTTCAGACCCGAGCCATTTCTCGATTTACCCGCACGCAGCTTCGAGTCTCTCACCTTCATCAGTTGCTTCAAGTCAAACTCTCGTTTCCCCGTGCTCGAACCCGAGCGAATTGCTTCTTCCCCAAAACTAGCTCATCACTGACACACATGTCCACGCGTGCACATGCACCATGGCTCAGCCTCGCTCCGACCATCATCGTTGTGGCCAATAAGTCGACAACCACTTCCTTAGTCAACGCAATCACCTAGATCATCGAAACCACCACGAAATCGAAATCGAGCTATCCTACCGCTTCCTAGAACCCAACACGATCAACAAAACTCCCCGTGCCAACGATCGCAACCACGTGCAACCCCACCACCCTGACCGGAGAATCTTCGTTCATCAATGCTTCGATTTCCCCCCGATCCTATCAAGTCCGATACACCCATGCCTACACAATCACCTTGCAAACCTTGTCGACTCGAACAGGGCTTTAAACCCTATTTTATCGTCGATGCGCCACCATGACACATTAAAAATTTCGTCACCATTTTTCCTGAAACCACCCACCTCCAGGCAAGCTTCAGCCATAATCTCGAGAACTCAATATTCTCTGTTTACCAAAAATTGATGCAAATGTAAATCCCGTTCTACTCGCGATTACTCATCATTTACAAACTTAAAAATTATAATTCGGTCGCCAAAAATCATCATTTTTGAGTACGAACCAGAGTATAGATATGAAACTTTCAATTATGTTGGTCGAATTTTCTAATATATTTGTTCTTGCTGTATAATTCAATATTATCAGAGGAAAACTTAGTAATTTCATTTGAAATTATTTTTAAAATTGTATTACATTCATACAAACATATTCTCTTAAGACATCATAACCTATACTGTTTTAAATAAAGATAAATTGAATTTTTCTTTAGGGGAGATGAGCCTGCAAAACTAAACAGAGACATGTTGCCTGGAACACAGACATGCATATACTCATTTGTGTATATATATAGACATACATGTATTTTTAACAGCCATTCAAACAATCTTCATAACATACTTTAAGTGACAATCCAAACATCAAAATATAATAACAGGTTCAAGAGGTTTGCTCAGTTTTCTTTAGTTTCCAGGGATATTTACAATTTGTTTTAACTCATACAAAATTTTAAACTTTAATAAATGCTATAACAAATAGTTTTTTGTTTATATTCCAAGTGCTAATAGTTGTTAGATCGAGAGAAACGAATTTATTCGCATGTCTGGTCTAAAAAGAAACAAAACATAAAAAAAATAGAAATGCCTCAAATTGTACAAGCATACATATACTCACATATATGCACAGAAACAAAGTTCAACATACATATTTCCAGACTTAAACTTGCAAAATTTCAGATACTTAAAGTTTAAAAGGAAAATGGAGTTACTCACAGTGATTCCAAAAGAAAGAAAAACAGAGCTTCCTTGATGCTTGAAACAGGTTTGTGAAAATTTTGCAAGTTGAATCTTTCTTTTGATCCTCTGGTTTTTCTTTGATTGTTTGATGGTTTAAGTGGATGTTTGTTTGTTTACAAGTAATATTATCTCAGTTTTGAAATGAGCGAACCGAATTGAGAAAAGTTGATATATGGAATGAAGTATACAGGGATGTAATATTTTGTACAAGTGATATTTCCTTTAGTACAACATATTAGTGATATTTCTTTAGCTTTGGAGGCTGATATAATTTGTGGTGTGCTAGCATTAATTGTTGTTGTACCATTTTTATAAAAATTTCTTCATTTCGGTTGATACAATGCTACATTAATTGCCTTGTACCACTTACCTTATTTTATTTGCTTTAATTTTATGTCATACATTGCATTAGAGAAAAGTCTGGTAGCTTCTAACTTTGTAAGCCTACAAATATTTCCTATATATATATATATTTCATTTATTATGCAGGTCATCATTTCTTGCAACCTGAATGTATATGTTTTTATCATATATATTTGTTTTCTTTTATTTGTTCATATTTGAAAGTATTTCTTTCTTTTCTTTTTCTTTAGTAATATTGCTAAATAAATTTCTATTTGTATTTCTAGCTTAAACTATCAATTCCAAATTTAACTTTAATACTAATTTAATTTAAAATCATTTATTTTTATAATTATCTTTAAACCATTTATATTAAGATTTAAATTCAATTATCAATATATATATATATATCATTTCAAATCTATTCATATAGGCACAACTATATAGATTCACATATATACATACAATTTCTAAATTTAAAATGATTTAATATATATTTTTATTTGGATTCGGGGAAACTCAATCGATTTACCATTTCATTTTACAATTTTAATTCAAAAATTCAATTAATTATCAATTTAAATTTAATTAAAATTCGGGGTCATTATAGGTGGTGAAGACCGGGTATTTTCGAAAATGAAAGGACAACCTGTCGAATGTCTCTGCACCGAGTTGCTCCGGTATAGAGGTTTATATCACTCTTCTTGTGATGGGAAGTCCGGACGTGATTGGTGAATACCCGGATTGCAAGGGCTTCTTTGGAAGTGCCTTCGGTTCTGTTCGATCCCGGAACGGACTTGTATGGATGTGTGTCTAACGTTACACTTTGAGATGTAAAGCTGGTTTCTATCAAATACATTTCTATTGGTGGTGGAGAATTTATTCTCTTAGCTTAACACCCTTCTCCGAGACGTACGAGCTCATAGGTTATGTAGTTGATGGTTACTAGTCATACATTCCCAATTTGGTAATGTGGCATACGAAGTGCTGTTGATCATTTGTTGATCAAAGCGTGGCTTTGTGAAAAAGCGTAGCTTTGTGGACGAGACTTCGTCGAGCCTCATAACCCGGTAATGGTCGAAACAGGAATGTTGCGGCAAGGTGTTTAGAGGTCGCGCCCCTAGGGTATGTCATTTCCTTCTGGATAAAAGGTGATATCATGGTATGGAGCGCAGATATTTTGCCTATGTTGATGCTGCAAATTTATTATACTTTGTGGTTGAGGATCCTTGGATAAAGGTCGGTAACGACCGGGGGATGGCATAGCTTGTGTGTTAAATACCTAGTTACAGTTGTACAGCGTGAGGTAGCGTCGACTTTGTGTTTGCAGAGATCCGGTTAGGTTCTCGGGGCGTCTTTCCAGAGGCGATCCCATTGGCAGTAGGAAGTTCCTTAGCCTGACAATTTGTTGGAAATCCAAAGAAACAATACGAACCTTGTACAGTTTTAGTTGTATAACCTGCTATGGAATGTGGCGGTAACCTGCTATTGAACATAGTAGCTATAGTAGGCATGCAATAATGGTTGTATGTTGGCTAATATTAATATTATACTTTCGAAAAGATTTCCGCACTATGCACTAATAATAATAATAATCCAATGATTTTGCGTAGTAAGCATGTTTGACTATCATAAGAAGAAATCTCCTCCAATTCTGTGTTTGCATTGTGTGTGTGGCGGAGGTCTTATAGTAGTTTCATTTTCCAAAAAAGCATTGTGGATGTCTATTACTTCTTGTGTTGTTGTTTTAAAGATAAAAACTGTTTTAGTTCTCACACCAGTCCCATGACTGACCTGGAGTTTATTGTTCCTTTTCTAAACTCTGGGTGCCCACCAATTTCCACACGGGCAGTCTAGAGTCAGGTTATCAGGTCATTCTGGATTCAGGAGATGCTTTGGAGCTCAGTGGCGAGCTGGATGGCGAGACGTATCACTTGTATATGATATTAGTATTCCGCTGTGTATTCTGTATGAGGACAAGTTTGTATAACTGTCCAGTATTGTGTTGTGTTGTTGTAAACTCTGATAATGATGTAATGTATAAAACTGATATAGTTCTTTGATTTAAAGGTTATTCATTTATCTATTATATGTTGTTCCGCTGCTAATGTGAGATTCTGATATTGTTTCTGTGTTTCTTCTTTCTTTTTCTTCTGTCTTCTTCTACCTCTTCTTTTTTAACCATAACAATTCGGTTTTCCGGCATTCGATTGCTCGGCAGTTGATACAGTAGAAGTATTAATGTCGATTTTCGAAAGTCGAAAATCCCGAATCGTTACATTCCTCCTAGAAAATACGAAATAATACTTTAAACTAATTATTTAAGTACTCGAAAAATTAGGAAACCTATGAAACTTAAAAGAGCTAGAAAATTTAAATGATAGGAAAAAATTATGAAATAAAACAACAATCTAGAGTTGAATCCACTCTCATATTCATTAAAATTAAGGTAAGATAATTTCAATCACTTTTAAATTTAGGTAGAATTAATTTATATGTATATTAAGAGCATTGAATATGTGCGGTTAAATCAAGCTATATAAACCATCAAATTTCAATACATAATTAAATCCGCTTATTCAATCTTATGAACATGATTATGATATTGGAAATAAAATCTATTTGAGTATGATTTATTAAAATTAAAAATCGAGTAACATAAACCATCAATTTCAACTCTATTAACATAAAAGTCATATAATTTGAGTTCACTATTGACTTGAGCATAACCTGTTTATGATAACTAGTATTAAACAACATAGGCAACCAAATATCATGTATAAACATTAATGTTCCATCCAGATTAAATCATTATTAAGTTCGAAATAAAAGGAGATTACAAATGAGACCTTATGTTGATTTTACATGAACCAAAAGCACTTCATTACCCCTGCATAAAAGGTGTTTAGTTAATCACAATTTTCATTTCAGCATAACTAGTTTCAACATTAAACAAAAAGGAAAGAGCATTGTTAGAATTAAAACAAGAGGAACCTAAACTACTTGCATAAAATTCAAGGACCACTAGCTCAAATGGTAAATTATATGACACTCTGGATAGAGGCTTCAAAGGTCATAGGTTCGAACCCCTGAAATATCAAAGTGAATACTTTGCTTAATTAAAAGTATAACTCTCCTTATAAAAAAACAACTTGCATAAAAGTAAGAGAGATATACCAGCTGCATAAGAGAGGAGAGCTATACTAATTGCAAAATAAAAGTGCATAAAGCAAATAAGAGCATGAAATAAAAGAGTAAGTCACTGAATAGAGTAATGAGAGAGGAACATTATTTATGATTTACTTTTCTATTTTTTTCCATTAGCTTCATTCTTCACTTGTGGACTTCGTAGATAAAATTGATTGTATGTGAATTTATTTACATCAAAATTCATGTCTATTATTTATCTTTTTCTTAATGATCCATTAGTATTCACAAATCCATGTGATGACAATGTTGAAATTTTGGACCTAAATGCATATAAAAAATAAACAAACATTAAGGTGTGCATATAGATTTATTAATATTAAAATATGCACAAATAAATTTCTTTAGTTAAATAATGTTAAATATAAATGCATGGATGGTGATTGAAATCATTTTTAATTTTACATTAAAAATATGTAAAAATACTCCTAACGTAACATTTATTTAGATAAAGAAAGATAGTATGTGACCATAAAAATAGATAGTATGTGACCATAAAAATAAATCTTTTTACGTGTTTATCAAATACCCAACCACCAACTTAACTTTTTTATTCACCCTCGAATAAAGTAAAATTAAGATAGGTGTACTTTCAAAGGAAACATAATTGCATTGAATGTATGCAATAAACCATCAAACCTCTAGGTATTCCTATTAGGACGAGTGTTGTCTCGTTAGGATTTCTAACGGATACTACCCATAAAATCCAAAACTAATACACAACTAAATGTTTCAAAATCTCAAAAATATTTACAATAAGATAGTGAAAATGATCAAATTGTGGCATTGTTAATCAAATATCTATACGTCTTTGTTCGACATGGTATACATCTTAACCAAAAATCTAGGAATTAAGCAAACAAAAATCAAGTATGTATAAATCCTAAATCTAGATAACTTGTTGGTTCAATTTTTATCGCAATATAGATTTGAATTAAATTCTTCAAATGTAATCATTATTTCATAAATTAGAATCTCAATTTCCATGGGTATAATTGCTTAATCGGTGAAATGTACAATTAGCCAAAACTTCAACACACACCCTCTTATCCTATTTCAATTTTTTATTATACACACACACAAAATATATGTATATGTCTGTGTGTATGTGTGTCTGTGTGTAATTTTCATTTTCACATTATGACCCAACTGTGCAATGCTGATTTTATTAAGCCTACTTACCCATCCTTTAACATGATTTAGGTCAGTAAATTCCTATCCAGTTATCTAGAGTTTACTAGGTTCAAACCTTTTTCACTCCAATGGAATTGTTAGGTTTTATCCCAAGGATCCCTCCACAAGTAGATTTGTGAAGAGAAAAGAAGTAAAGAAAAACAATAGGAAAAAAATTCTTCCAAACAAAACTTTATTAATTAACTAAAAGATTATAGAGCAAATCCCTAAAAGCTGAAAAGAAATCTCAATCCTAAAACATAAATACAATAACTCCTTTCTTCACCCAGACCCCTATACAAGCCTATTTATAGAAGTCTAAAGTAATCTCAGTCATTGGATCAAAGATATGTAGAGACCTATGGTTGAAACACCGAAACACCCTGAAAAAAGAAAACCCTAAAACTCGAACTCAAAGTTGCCCCAAAATTTTCGATCTAGTCGATTAGAATTCTTAATATTCGACCAATACAAGTCGGTTGGAAGAGTGCTCCAGTCGACTGGAAGCACAAATGTGCTCACTTGTCCAAAATAGCATAAAATCTAGTCGACTTAAAGACCTACCAATCAACTGGAAATGCATCAAATCAACTGGTAGCTTCTTTCAGTCGACTAGATGCCTATAGCTTATTCTATAGGACTTTGAAGCTTCACATCTTTCCTTCTTCTTCCTTCGTCTTGTCTATGCTGCATCTTTGCTTCTCTAAACGATGTACCATCTTCTTTGACCTAGAAATATTGTATTACCAACTCCAACAATCTCCACCTTAATACTATATTTTCATACAATTGTCCAAACTCCGCATATAATCCCAAGCTTTAAGCAAATTATAATATTACCATGGAAACTAATGTCTCCATCCTAAAAGAATACTTCACCAATCTTCAAGCCACCTAAATATTCATCTCGCATAATTGAACATGCATATCATTAATAAATAAGAACCGCTTGTAATACAACAAAGACCTCCATGCAGTCTTTGTGGCTTTTGGTTGCTAAATCCATCTTGATTTAGATAGATTTAACTCTCCAAAACCATTATGAGAATTCCCATCATTCTCCATTGTTTTCTCGAGAAATTTGTATATGTTATTACTAACCCGTTTACATGTAGAACTTCCCTATTATCCTTTCAAATCTTTGTAACTCCACCTCGAATTGAAAAGTTATAGTCTTTTCCTTCCAACCGTCCTACTGAAACATGATTCTTCTTAATTTCTGAGGCATACCTAACTCCTGTGAATTTCACCACCTTTCCATTGTACATCTTCATCCTAACCAAATCTATACCTTTCACCTCAACATTTCACCAGCAACAGATTCCACCTTGCTTTCTTGCTCCTTATAATCAATGAATCCTTATTTTTGGTTGCATATATGTAAACATGCGCCCAAATCAAGCACTCACTTATTTCCTTTTCTTATGTCAACATAAAACACATCATTACTAATAATAAATTCACCTCATCATTACTGGATTCCTCTAATTCCCTTGTCTTCTCTTTATCCCTTTTTAGCTTCTGGTAGAATCTCAATTGATGACTTGGTTTTTCATAATAATGGTTGATGCAATCCCTTTTTTGTTTGATATATTTGATCGTCTTTCCATATTTGGATGACTACTCCTCCTTTTAAGATGGACCTCGTCAATCAATATTCTATTTTCCCTTTCTTCATTAATCTTTCTTTCCTTTAGGTTTATCCTTTGCATCTCCTCATTGAGATGTCTACTAACTACCAACAACATTGAAACAACTCCATCTGAATTTGAGTTGTTTAATGCAACAACAAACATTTCTAATTTTTTGGTAATGCACTCATCACATCAAGGCTTGTGTCTCATCATCACAAATTCACGACTTCCAATTTTCCAATTGATTCACAATTGGTCGAAAATCATCAAGATGCTCTCTAATTAGCCTACCTTCCCTAAGCATTATATTCATCAATCTTCTCATAAGAAGAGCCTTCTTTGTTGTAGAGATCTCTACATAGATTTCTTTCAATTTCTTCTAGATTGCATAAGTAGATTTTCACTAACAATAATATGAAACATCATTTTTCCCAAAAACACTGAATAGCCGCCCTAACCTTCTTGTCCAAAATTTTCACATTTCTTCAGTTACACCAATAGGTTTCTACCTTTTTATCCAATGGTCAATGATGATCATTAAGGTTAGAAAATCCTCCATCTTCACCTTCTATAACCCCCAATTTCTCCCATTGAGTTTTTCAACACTTATCTTCTACGTAACAAAACTCTCTTCAGAAAAATTTGTGTAGTAAGCTCTGATACCAACCGTTAAGATTATCTAAAATATTCATACATAATAAGATTTGAGAATAGACAAGAATTGAAGAAAAACAATAGGCAAACAAGTTCCTCCAAAAAAATTCATTAATTAAACAAAAGATTACTGAGAAACTAAAAGTTGTGAAGAAATCTCAAGCCCGAAACCCTAATACAATAACCCTTTTCCTTACCCATTACAATGACCCTTATAAGCCTATTTATAGAAGTCTAAAGTAATCCCAGTCATTAGTTCTAAGGTATGCATAGATCTATAGTTGAAATAAGAAAATATTCTAAAAAAGACAAAATTGTCCCCGAATCCAAAACTCAAAGTTGCTTTAGATTAGATTGCTTTAGATTTCCTAGTCCATTTGACTGGAATTCTTAATAGCGATTGGTGCCAGTTGACTGGTACCAATCGAATGGAAGGGTTTTTAGTTGACTGGATGCACAAATGTGTTGTTTGGTCCAAAACAACATAAAATCCAATCGATTGAAAGATCTACCAGTTGATTGGAAAAATCCAGTCGACTGTTAGCTTCTTTCATTCGATTAGATGCATGTAGCTTATGTTACAAAATTCCGATTCTTCACTTTTTTCGCTCGCCTTCATTTCTTGTCTCCACTACATTTCTATTTCTCCAATCGATGTGTCTTCTTCTTTAAGCTAGAAATATTGTACCACTAATCCAACATGAATAACGTCCCAAAACCAACTAATCAAGTTCATTTTATTTATTTACGAAAATATTATGACTTGGTTTTGCAATATTAATTCTATTAGGTCTACTTAATCATACTTTAGCGACCTTTAAGTAATAAATTCATATCCAATCGATTAGATTTTACTAGGTGAGGAAGCATCCTTTAGAATTTTTCACTCAAATTTTATAATGCCCCAAAACCAACTAGCCCAGTCAATTTATATACACACACACAATCTTTTTAAACGGAGAAATACCTAATCCATATTGGTTTATCTCATTCAAGGAAAAAGTATTATACCTATGTAATTATGACCTCACTCGATTTTGAAATCAACACAAAATATACATTACGACAACGAGAATTAATCTTACATTCAACTCTTATGATTAAACCTATTTAGTAACTTCCTATTTATCATTTACAATGTATATTTTTTATTCTTCTTGATTCAAAATTTTGAGATAACTAAAATTCCCTTCAAACTAATTAAAACCACATATAAAATTTGTTATCCTTATTTTAATAAAATCAACTTAGTCACAAAATGATTTTTATTTATGAATGTTCTTTTCGAGAAAGAAAATGCAAAATATGGTTTTTTAATGAAGTAATGAGAAAAATGCAAATCCCTCAATACTTAAGTTTGACTATGTCCTCACAATCATGATGTGATGAATTATGTATAAAGGAGATGTGTATATACATGTATACAAAAGAGTGTTTAAATTTCTTACTAGACGTAGTGTGGCTCTTGAAGAATCTAGATCTCCTCCTCTTAATCACTTGAAAATTCCAAGTAATGTTTCAAACTATGACCGTTGACTTCGTAAGTCAATTTTTCCCTAAGTTTTTTTAATTTCTACAACACCATAAGGAAAAACAATGCGTACTATGTATGGTCATATCCATTTAGATTTTAACTTCCTATAGAATAAATGTAGTCTAAAGTCATAAAAAAGATTTTTTTTGGAATTGTAGATATACCCTAGATGGAAGGGGACAAGGGAATAGGGTATTAAAAATATTTTGAAGAAAAACAGATTAAATAAAGTGTGAAAATATAAAATGGGAAAATTAAGAACACAAAAATATACTCAGCTTCGGCCACTACCTCGTAGTGTCTTCTGGTGTTCCAACATTACTACTAGAATAAACGATCAGCTATTTACAAACTTGTGAACCTTAATAAAAATGAATATTCCAATTCTATGCCTTGTAACCCTGTATGTACTCAATACTTTAAGATTAGAATGACTGAACCACCATAGAACCACAACATGTGCATACTCCAATAACTTCTACTCCCATTACAAGAAATAAGAAAAGGCTTCTTGCCAAGGATTGAAATGAAGGCAAATTCAATATAGAAGAAATTCAAAATAATGGTTGAATGTGCATACTCCAATAACTTCTACTCCCATTACAAGAAATAAGAAAAAGCTTCTTGCCAAGGGTAGAAATGAAGGAAAATTCAATATAGAAGAAATACAACCTACTACTAAGGCTATAGAAATGAAAGTGAATCCAATATAGAAGAAATTCAACATACCACTAAGGCTATTTTTGCTGGTGAAATGTGCGTAGCAACAGTGATTTCCTCTCCATCAAGCAAAATACTTCTGAACTGTCATGCCTCCAAAACCAAATAATGATTGAAAAAATTTCTTGTTAGAATATCAACGGTGCTAATGACATCTCTAAGGAAATTGAAATTCATAATTTAATCAATATAACAATATTCAAATGTTGGTTATTCTTGAAAACAAGCTGAATTAAAATAATGTCTCCTCGGTGTGCTCTTTCATTAAGAATGATTGACTCTTCCATCATAATCTTTGTCATACTACATTTAGGAGAATTCTTGTTCTCTACAACCCTGCTACCTTTAGCTTCACACCTCTAAATCCTCTTGACAACATTGGCACTACTTTATCAACTTTATCCCAGAAAATCTCAATTTCAATTGCACTTTTGTCTATGCTCTAAACAGTGTTATTTCCCGGAACTCATTTGTAACAACCCGCATCTTAAATGGGCCTGAAATTTCACTAAATTAAATACCCAAGTCCACTAGGGTACTGATCATTGGTGTTGATATCCCATAATAAACAAAAGTATATCATAGAGCTATTGATAAGAACTCACAGTGGAGTAATAAATTATAATAAAACATATATGATTTCTACCAAAGGCCAATACCTCGGGTATCTAGTGCCCTTGTCAGTGCAGAGCATGCATGAGGGATTAGATCCTCGCACAATTCCCGCCTTATACTAGAACCTATTTCTCTAAATTTAGCTCATGGGTTATAATGAGAAGGGGGTCAAAACAATATTCTGGTGACTGATAAATTATATACTTTATCTGAAACACTAGCTTATGCCTATTGTTTTCCATTATGTTTATGTTTGTCATTCAAAACTTAGTCATTTGGACTACATATACACGTACGATAAATTCAACCTACATCTAGGTGTACTATATATATATGTATTTACATACATATATATATATATATATATATATTTATAAGCATCATTGTCCCCCATTTACAAAGATACTGCTATCCGGGTTTTCAACCCAGCAGGACCTACTAAAAAGCAAGACAATCTCGTGACATCAGGATGGCTTAGAACTCAACCAGAAAGGCTAAGACAAGGAGTGAACGAGAGCCAAGCAATGTTACTAAGGCAATAACTGGGTTCGACTAAACCAAGGGACCAACATTCTTTTAGCCCAATCAGTAGCTGAGCACAAACAACTAGTGAATTGCCATCGAAACGGGACAACTATGATAAAAGACTATCAAAGCATCTCCAATTCCAAACTCCAGAAAATCCTAAGTGCTTGGATCATCGGCTACCCATGCCTCTCCTCAAACCTTCAAACAAGTTAGCTGAAGAACACTACGAAAAGAGGCCACGACATTGGCTCACAAACGAGCCAAGACCATGGGTCGCTAGCGACCCATGGCTCTATCTCGTTTTACGAGCCAAACTCTCCCTGAGTCGTTTCCTACCTACCTACGAGCAGTTGATAAACAGGCCCGGCCCAGAAGCTCTCCGATCTTTATAAATACCATCCTACCTGCAACATAAAGAGGATCTTCTTCTCCGAACTGGTTGCTGGAGCTCTACTGGATATATTCCTCACTTCCTACCTCCCTCACAACAATCTCCAAAGGAATTCGCTGTGATTCTCTAGTGGATTCTTATCTGGAGATTGAATCTAGCTAAAGATAATCAAAGCCTTGTAATCAAACATCTCTTGTAACAACAATCTGTCTATAATAAAACTATAAAGTGGACGTAGGCTTCATTAACAGCCGAGCCATTATAAAAATTCTCTATCTTCTTTTTTTACTGCTCTTTTTCTATATCTATTATCTGTGATATTGCTCTGTCAAAACAGGGCTGGTGCTTTCAAACTCAAACCAGGGCGTTGGTCCATTTTTTGGGTCAACATTTTGGTGCTTTCACTGAGAATTGAACTCAGGATCCAGATCTAGCTATCTACTTTATATCCTATAGGTCCAGAAGTTAAATCCTTAACCCTTGCTTGAAGAATCCAATGTTTAGAGTCAATGGCCCATGGAAGAAGAAGATCTAGCTATCTACTTTGGATCAGATAGGTTCAGAAGTTAGATCCTAAATCGCCACTTGGAAGGATCGGAGAAAAAGCAAACAAACACATGCTAAGGTGATGGAGAACATCAACATGAGATAGTAGATGCGATCCTAAAGGCAAGCTCAGAAATCACTTAAGCACATAGGTCGTTAGGGATCCATGCACTATGGGTCGCTAGCGATCCATACCTTTCACTAGACCGCCATAAATTCCAAAAGACAAAGTACTAAAATCACTTAAGTACATGGATCGCCAACGACCCATACTATGGATCGCCAAAAGCGGTGGGTCGCTAGAAGCTATGGGTGAGACCGCCATCTAGGTCGTTCGAAGGGGATATAGTCGAAAGGAAGCAATCGGCGGAGATCCAAGAAGAATGATGATGGAAGAAAATGTTAACATTCCACCTACTCCAAAAGGACTGGTTACAAACTTGAACTTAGGAGTCAAAACCCTACAAAAGGATATAAGGATGGTTCCCTCCGGCTCTAAAGATGACAAACAATTTGAGGAAGACAAATTGGATGAAAATGCCAATGTGCAAAACGCTAGAAGAAGCCCTAAAACCCATGCCGTAGCACGGTGTCAAGCAACGGACGAGGAACTACTACTCAAACGGTATTCTTAGAGGCAAGAGGACCAAGAAGATATGGCACAAACCAAGATCAGTTACAATGCTAAGCACCCATGCTATATTGTGACCACTCTTGACTGACCAGCTTCCAATCCTATCATGGAGCTCCCATCGTCGAATCATGAATGGTCGTCATCGAAAATCATCAAAGATCGTCAAAATGGTTGTTGAAAAACTCACTTTGGTCCTGACTCAAATTCGAACTCGGGTAATCACCCATTTGACTCGAAGAAAACCCAAAATCACAAAATTCGAGTCATATGCTCCATTGTTTGATTCAATTGATAGCCTCTACTTAGATACTCACGACTCAGAGCAACACTAAAAACCAGCCTCAAGAGGGTCCACCAGAGTCCAGAGAAAAATCCGGGGAATGTTGTATATTCCAAGATGCACACGGTCCTAACACTGGCGATTACAAACATCTCCGAGATGTGATTGGAAAGCTGATTCAAAAATGAAAGCTTCAATAGTATGTGCAATCCATGCAGAATGGCGAGCAAGGAACATCCGACGCCCATCAATGAAGAACTTTGATTATCAATTGGACCATTGAGGGTCGCCACCCGCTGAAAGAAGCTAGGGGCGAAGTGGAATATTGAGAACATGATACTGCTTCACTTATCAATGAGATTTATTCCGATCTTCTTTGAATTATTTTATTTTAATTTAATTTTCAATTATGTTGTGAACTACGACCAAGTTGAACTAAAATACTTCCACAATGATGCAGGTGACCAAGTACTTAGAGTTGGCCGCTAGCCAATTCCCACAGACCGTGATTGAACCTATGGAGTTTCATCAAGACGAACGTGATTCGATCGTTCATTAGCTACCATATACCCCTGATTTGGGACGCCGAGGCATAGAATAAAGAACCCGACAAGTTCAGAATCCAATAGAAAGTAGACATGATTGACTGTCCACTCAACAACCTTCATATTAGACTCGAAGTAGTCGCGACTGGCTGCTTGCTGATCATCCCTAGATTTCAACAAATGGACATGATAGCAGCCTGAAACAGACGCAACTTAATTGCCCGCTTAATAACTCATTATCTCCGCTTGCTAGAAAGAATACGAAGCAAATTGTGCAAGACTCGATCATCTGACCCCAGCATGGAAGTGATCAAATCATTCATCACCTGCTTTTTTCCCGACTTAATAGGAAAAGCCGCAACTATCAAATAGACGTGCATCGACCGTCTGATTGCCAAGCTTCATCCTGAATGCTGGAGGCAGAATCCCATTCCATGAACGAACGTGGTTCGACTGTTCATTCAACCACTCTTGCCTCGACACAGTAAAATAAGTACAAACAGGTTCTAAAGACTAGATGTAATGCAATTAGAAGAAGAAAAACTCGGCAGTGTGCCAAAAAACATACCAAACGATGAAGGAGCTACAGGACCTCAGGGACCTTTTGTTGAAGCAAGGCTACCAAGACCCAGCAGAAAAGCGCCCTAACTAACTGACAAAATCAGATGAAAGAAAGATTATCAATTAACGCTCTAGCTAGCTAGCAACTAAGGAGTGTGACAACAACCTAAAGCGATGCCTTCTCATCTATCCTTGTCTACTCTCCTTTTCCAAATGAGCTATAACGGGACACTAGGGGTATTGCAGATAGCATGGCAAAAGAAATGCTTCTATGCCCTCGATGAGTCATGTTAATCCCCCTTCCGAGAACCGGCGTTGCTGGGGGCGTCGAGAAATCCTATCCAATGGATCGTCTAACAAACAGATCTAACACCTTAGCCTACAGGAACCGATAAAATTGTGTTCCCTCGAGCTGAATCTGAAAATTCCTCTTGAAGTTGATGAATCATTGCTTTAAGACTGTCGGGCCATCAGACACACGACCCAATCCCCTCGGAATCGATAAATTATCATTCCAAGTCCGTCTAGTCGCCGGACATCCGACCACAAAAAACCCTTCGCGAACGTGAAGGTCTTTCATGAACTAGAGCGTCGTGAAGGTAAACCGATAGATCAGTGGTCATCTGATCCAAAAAAACCTTCGCGAATGTGAAGGTCTTTCACGAACTAGAGCGTCGTGAAGGTAAACCGGTAGATCGGCGGTCATCTGATCCAACAAAAAAACCCTTCACGAACGTGAAGGTCTTTCAAGAACTAGAGCATCATAAAGGTAAACCGGTAGATCAGCGGTCATTTGATCCAAAGAAAAAACCCTTCACGAACGTGAAGGTCTTTTACGAACTAGAGCGTCGTGAAGGTAAACCTGTAGATCAGCGGTCATCTGATCCAATGAAAAATCCCTTCGCGAACGTGAAGTTCTTTCACGAACTAGAGCGTCGTGAAGGTAAACTGGTAGATCAGCGGTCATCAGATCCAAAAAACCCTTCACGAACGTGAAGGTCTTTCAGGAACTAGAGCGTCGTGAAGGTAAACCGGTAGATCAACGGTCATCTGATCCAAAAAACCCTTTGCGAACGTGAAGGTCTTTCATGAACTAGAGTGTCATGAAGGTAAACCGATGAATCAACGGTCATCTGATCCAAAAAAATCCTTCGTGAACGTGAAGTTCTTTCACGAACTAGAGCATCATGAAGGTAAACCGGTAGATCAGCGGTCATCTGATCCAAAAAACCCTTCGCGAATGTGAAGGTCTTTCATGAACCAGAGCATCGTGAAGGTAAACCGGTAGATCAGTGGTCATCTGATCCAAAAAAACCCTTCGCGAACGTGAAGGTCTTTCACGAACTAGAGCATCGTGAAGGTAAACCAGTAGATCAGTGGTCATCTGATCCAAAGAAAAACCCCTTCGTGAACGTGACGGTCTTTCACGAACTAGAGCGTCGTGAAGGTAAACTGGTAGATCAGCGGTCATCTGATCCAAAAAAACCCTTCGCAAACGTGGTCTTTCACAAACTAAAGCGTCGTGAGGCGAACCGGTAGATAAGAGAAATTCATGTACGACTGATATCCGTAAAGGTGAATTGGAAGATCAGTAGTCATTTAATCCAAAGCCCATTGGAGTCAATGAAGCCATGCACCAGGGCAACAAATCGACAATCATATCAGTCACTTAGGATAATTAAACGATCGATGAAACAAACAGTGCTAAACCCCAGAGCTTCAAAGTCACTCAAAAGAACGAAGCCAAAACTGAACCGAACTTGTGGTTAATCAGAGGCTGACTCGAATCAAGCCAAGACTAACAACTCAGAAGAACCGCTCCACCTGGACCGGGGGCAATCAAACGAGTTGTGGAGAGACCATGGATACAGTTCAAGCATGCCGATAGCCCTGTGGCATGGGGGCACCGCACTTACTTGAATAGCCATAAGAAAGGCCTAGACTAATCATACCACAGTTCTGTTATGCCCGATCAAAAATTCTGGCATTCTGACAGCCGCAGACTTAATGACCTAGCTAGTGCAACAGATGAAATACTAGCATAATACTTGCCCACTTCTTTCCAACTACTATTTTACCGTTCTTGGTGACCAATTCCTCTTCCTCTTAGACCGTATGCCAGTCAAAGGCCAATTCTCTAGTTACAGTTTGGACCGAAAACTGAGAGTCTTGCCCCGAACTCCCATAAGCTCTTTCTTCATAACCAAGTCACGACTACCCGATCTAAAAACTAATTATCTCTTAGAACTAACGAAACCACGTTCTAGCGAAGTCAAACCGCCGGATTGATGGGACAACTCGATCCGAACCTTCTATGAACTGGTATCACTCCTCCAGCACCAGGAAGGCCCAAACCACTATGCGCATCTCGTAAGCCGAGCATCAAAAATTAACTCCTCGCGTTGCCCAGAGATAGGGAACGCCGAGGAGCACTAAAAACCTAACTCCTCGCATTGCCCAGAGATAGGAAACACCATGGAGCACTAAAAGACTAACTCTTCGTGTTGCCCGAAGATTGGCAACGCCGAGAAGCACCAAGGACTAACTCCTCGCGTTGCTCGAAGATAGGAAACATCGAGGAGCACAGAAAGCCGTGCATTTCGTAAGCAGCGCACTAACTCTTAAAGAGCTTAAACCCCTCACGTTTCCCAAAGATAGGCAACACAGAGGAACTTCATAAGCCATGCACTCTCAAAAGCCGGGCACTTCGATTAACAGGGATCAACTCCCACTATTCGAAAGAACCGACACTGCTTTGGTAGTACCGCAAAGCTCACAAACCAAGAAGTCGACAAAGTGTTCTGATTTTTGGCCAAAGTTAATGTACAAAATGTCAAAATTCAAGACATCCAAGTCACGAGTTCCCAGAGATAGGAGCTGCGACGTACCTTTGACTGGGGGCATCCATGAGCCACCCAGAACGTCAAGTCTCACATCAATTGTTCAGAATAATCAGCCCTATGGAACGAGGGGCACATAATACATTAACACTTGGTCAGGATAAAAGATCGCTCCAACTTGCAATTAAAGGAGGAACTTACCGTCATGCAGAGATAGACGATGATGGAAGGCTATTCCAGAATCAAATCATCAACGCATCAGTTGCCAAAGAACAGAAGCAGGTGCTCGACTGAGGTCTCAAACCCTAACTAGTAGAAAACTAGTTGTTATTCGAAGACAGACCACAAAAAGGAGAGAACGCTCAAAATCGAGCTGCTTAACCATTAATTCCCAAAGATTGGAACCAATGAATAAGATTGATATTCGTAATAATGCTATCAGCCTAGCATAATGCGTATGGCCAGAAATAAGAAGGTTAAGTGCCACGGATTCAAGTCAAATACTACCGAACTCTACCGGTCCATGATCAGTATAGGAATGAACGCGGTCATACCGGGGGAAATCTAATAACTTGCTCCTCAATTTCAGATTTTCAATAAGAATGTGAAATTTTGCACCTGGAAATGAAGGTTCCCAGGTAGTCATCAGAACATAATGAAAACCGATTGGAGGAAATTTGATTTTTCATGAATACGAATAACTATGGAATTGATTAAGCAACAGCCTTGCATCTCTAAGGGTAACACTTGGCGGCTATAAACAAAGTTAGGCAATGGAAACGCCTGGGACTCTTATCATTAGAGAACATGGTGTATCCCGAAGTTAAGCAACGTTGAGAAAACAGCCACATGGTGTATCTCATTTCTTTTATGGACTAGCGTCCGATGTTCTTTTATGGTGTTCGGTTCATTTGACGTACCGTTGCACTACGTCGATGTTCTGAATTATTTGAGCTTTGGTTCATGGCGTACCGTTATTGTACTACGCCGTTGTTCCAAATTATTCGAGTTTCTCATTTCTCTGGCGTACCGTGATTGTACTACGCCGTTGCACCGGTTCAATTTTCTACTATTCATGACGTTTTCCACGTCTTCCAACTACGGAAACGCCTTAGGGATTCCAATTTTATTCTTGAGCCCGGAGTTATTGTGGAAATAGAAGTTTCGCCTATTTGACTTTTGAGTAACATTTTATTCGCATCATTGCTTCGGAGGTTGAGCGCCTTCGAAATAAAGATGTTCTTCTTGTGAAAGTTCTATTGTTCTCAAATCCCAAGGATTGCTCTTGGGAAATCTAGAGAATTCATTGAGCGAACTCGTCCGGGTTTACTCTTTCGTGCTCTTTATGGTGAACTTCTTATTTCAAATTTTATTTTATATTGATATGCTTCTATGGTTGTTACTCTTTATTTTCTTCTTAAGTATTGTGAGGACGCAATTTCTTTAAGGAGGGGAGTCTGTAACAACCCGCATATTTATCGATTTTATATTTAAATATTTCATCGTTAGTCGGATTTTTGTCCGAAAAGCTACTTTTTGCAAACAGTCGAATTGGGACTCGAGACCACTTCCATTGAGTCCAAAATGGTGTTTGCGACCTTTTTGAGTATAAGCTTCGATATGTTTGGAGAAAGTCGAATTTTGCTACTTTTTCACTTTGGACTTTGGGTTTGGTTCAGTCCATTTGCCCAATTCTGGTTTTATCAACCCAACTCCACTCCAACTCTTCATTACTTCATTTCTAATTCCTAATACATTCAAGCTTCATCAACAATGGTGGGAGAGATTGGAAATTAGAAACTCCAAGCCCTAGCTTTAATTGCAAATTCAAGCTTCTACCTCCAAATTCAAGAAGAAGCTTTGGTAAGCCTTCCCTTCATCTTCTCCAACTCTTTCTCCACTCCATTTCAGAAATTTCCTAAACCTAATTTAGGAAATGTTTTTCTTTTAAGCCTAGATTCAAGCTTGTTGGGTTGGAATTGAAGAGTGATTGTTCTTGCCATTGCTCTATAGCTTCTTCTTCATTGATTTTGTGAAAAGGTGAGATTTTTGTCTCACATCTTAGTCTATGATTATCTTTGAGTGTTAGGCATGAATTCCTAACTCTCATTCATGTGCATTTGCTTTGATTCGGATTGGTTTTGAGAATATTTCAATTTTTGGTGTTTCGAAGTTAAATCCTTAAAAAATCATTGCTATGGTGTTTGATCATGTTTTTAGTGTGCATCGAAGAGTCTATAAGGCTGGGTTGTCGCTTGGCATAAATCCCTAGTCTTCGTCGCTCGTCCGATCGCTTCCATTTTGGATTTTCGCCCTTTTTGGGCTAGGCTGATTTTTGCCTACCAGGAAATTTCAGACGTCTGGATTGAATTTCAGACGTCTGGATTCAAATTCAGACGTCTGGTTGGAAAATCCATACGTCTGGAATTGGTCCCTGGAAAACGCAAAAAGGCAGAGACAAAATTCAGACGTCTGGAAATCCATCCAGACGTCTGGTTAGTGGTTCAGACGTCTGGTTTGAAATTTCAAACGTCTGAAATGTGCAGTTTTGCCTATTTTGGGCCAGAACTTAGGGCCAGACGTTTGGATCAATCCCCCAGACGTCTGGAACTGTTCTCATAGCCTATTTTGGGCTGTTTTGAGTTGAATTTCCATTGTTTATCGATTTTTGTCGATCCGACTTATTGTCATCAATTATTATCGACTTTGATGACCTTTTCTTCGGGATTTTTGGAACGTCCATTTTGATGGATTTGGTATCGATTTCTTTGGATTTTATTCACGTCTTCGAATGTGAATTTTTTATGATTGATTGTTTCTACAATCATTTCTATGATTTGTCACTTCTAAATACAAAGGTTTCTATACTAGTAGTAAATACTCAAACTCTTTTACAAAGATGATTTCAACTCTATTTTTAATACAAAGCTCCTTCATAAAACCGTTTTCTAATCTATTAGTATATATAAACCTTTACCTCATTCGTATGAGAAAATATAATTAAACGGCTTAGCAAAACAAGTGGTATGAAATGCTTGCGTTTACTTCGTCGGTTAATTTTTGGACTTGTTCGATTGAATCTCTTGTGACAATTTTCTAGTGGAGATCTACAATTTGTTCGTAAATATTTAGGTTAAGCAAGTGGTTATGGGACATGAAGCTAAACTCATATATTTACTAGCTTAGTGTAATTGACACTTCTTGATGATCGATGATGATCATTTTATGGTTTAGACTAGCAATGTGCGATGTCTCTTTGTCCACGTAGAGGACTGTTCCTCGTTTTATTGAGCTTCGTCTCACTTCTCGCATGGGACGTACCTATTTAGGTGCGTCGATGTTTATTTCTCGCATGGGTCGTACCTATTTAGGTGCGTCGATGTTTATTTACTTCGTGGAGCAATCGGCTCAATAAGTCGAGGCATGGGGCGTATCTATTTAGGTGCGTCGATGTTCGTCTATGCATGGGTCGTATCTTTCTAGGTGCGTCGATGTTCGACTTTGCATGGGGTGTATCTTTCTAGGTGCATCGATGTTAGACATTACATGGGACGTATCTTTCTAGGTGCGTCGATGTTTATTTATGCATGGGGCGTATCTTTCTAGGTGCGTCGATGCTAGAGCATGGGGCGTATCTTTCTAGGTGCGTCGACGTTCGACTTTGCATAGGGTGCGTCTTTCTAGGTGTATCGATGCTAGAGCATGAGGCGTATCTTTCTAGGTGCGTCGATGTTCGACTTTGCATGGGGTACATCTTTCTAGGTGTATCGATGCTAGACTCTACATGGGTCGTATCTTTCTAGGTGCGTCGATGTTCAGTTTATGGGATTGGCCATCCTATTTTCTTATGATTTCTGGATTTCTAATTATTGATTTCTGGGATTTATGTTTCACCACCTTTTTCAGTTGGCATTGATATGTATGTCATTTATTGTGGCTTGGTGAATTAAATTAAGAATTTAACACTCTTTTTAATCTTTGAGAAGATTCTTGTGATATTGATTAATCTCTGGACTGATTTTGATTAGATACTTATCACAGTATGGCTTTATGGTTATCATATGTTTTTTTCATATCTCTTATTCTATATCACTTTATCTGATATTTATAGCTAGACTGATCCGTTTATTATTTTCTTCTTAAATAATACTCGGGTCAGACTGAGATTTTACAGGTGCTTCCTCATGTCTTCTTATCTGGGATTATCATCTGATTTTTGGGCTAGCTACTCTAGCATTGTAGTTTCTGGTTGTATACATTCGATATATTGACTCATTGATGTATACATATTCTGTTGTCTAGCACTTGTATCTTTTCTTTGTGATATTGTGGATCTTATTTGACCACTACTCTGATGTACACTTTCGTGTGTTATATTCATATCTATTTCCGCCTTTGTGATATGAATTGTCTGTGACTGATTTGTGTTATGTTTATTTCTATATTTGTTTCCGAAGTCCATATAGCCACTGTGTAGTAGCTTTGAGTTTGTATCGGTATGTCCGGTTTCCTCTTGAGATGAAAAGTTATATTCTTATCTGGCATATCGGTACTCGCACAAAACAACTATACAGATGGTCGCTCCTCAACAGCCTTATTCTCCGTGCTAGTTGACGGCATTACCCCGTAGTGTCCTTGGCTAGAGTGGGTATAGAGGTGGGGCGTTACAGCTTGGTATCAGAGCCAAACTTCGGAACAATGTAGAATAATTTAGCAAGGATCAGGTCCTAAGTCTTTCTTAGGAGTCGTGCTTTAGGAATTTATTCGAGTCAATTGGACCCGTTCTATCCTATTTTTCTTTTGTGATGCCTTGTTTTATCAATCAAAGTTGTTTGATATTCATTTTGAGAATAACCTTTTTCCTCTTCTTTCTTTCTTTCTTAGAGAAGAGAAATGGTTAGACCTGGCCGTCCCAACGCCGGTCAATCTAGTGCTACTCCTCCGGAGGGAGTATTTATGTCTGCCCAGCAGCTTCTAGATCTTGTTAAGAATGCTCAAGCTATCAGACCCATTCCAGAGCCTACTCATCCTAGATCCGGTTTTGCACGCTTGTGTAGAGATTACACCGATTTGGGTGGAAGGCCATTCCGGGGATCCGAGAGTGTCATTGAAATCCAAGCTTGGCTTAGATCATGCGACCGCATCTTTTCTCGCATGAATCTTGTTGATCTCCACCGAGTCCAAGTGGCTTCTAGTATGCTCCAAGAAAGAGCATTAGATTGGTATGAGCTTTTAGTTTCTGAAATCGTTGAAGCGGATCTTACTTGGGAACAATTTCGAGAACGATTCGAATTGAAGTTTGTGCCGGAAGCTGAAAAGGTAACTTTGGCCCGGCGTTTTATTGACCTTGTTCAAGGTGAATCTTCTGTGACGGATTACGTCGCATCTTTCGAATCTCTCTCTAAGTATGGGGTCGAGTATATTAATACCCCATTGAAGAAAAATCATAGGTTTGTCTATGGGTTGAATAAGAACCTCAAAAAGCCTTTACTTCTGAAATTGGAAGTTTCTTTCGATCAGCTTATTGATATCGCTCTTCGTCTTGAAGAGGCCGATAATGAAAGTAATGTTGAAGTTGTGGGTGCTAAACAAAACTTCAACAACAACATGAAAAGGCATATTAAGTTTAAAGGCCCCATTCCCGACAAGAAAGGGAAACAAGAAACTTCTGTAGCAAAGACTCCTACCACTAGTCGTGGACGATGCTACAATTGTGATTCTATGGACCACTGTGCAAAGGAGTGTCCGCAACCCCTCTATTGTCGCTATTGCAAAAGTATGAGTCATCATATATCTGTGTGTCCCATACTTCAAGCAAGAAGGAGGGAAAGCTAAAGGTTGTGCAAGCCTCTTCTAGCACTTCTCTTGGCCAAGGTATCTATTCTATCCTTGATGACATTTATTTTGTAATTATCTTATTTGAGTTGTTTTTGATATGAGTTTCATCTCATTATTTTTATATCAAAAGAACTTGTGATTCTTTTTCTTTAAATATTTCTGGGCTTGATGACTTCTTTGAGGAATGCGAATCCGGATTGGTGGATCCGCAACACTCAATTTTCTTTTTATTGATGTCAAAATTATTTTATGTGATTTTTCTTTCCGAGCCGATTTTTACTTATGCTTCGGAATTGACTTTTGTAAGGATTGGCTTAATTATTATGAAGCCAAATCCTTTGTCCCGTGTGGACTATTCATCTTCGACATTTTCAATCTGTTAAACAGATTTCTGTTTTTCCTTTGTCATTTTGATTCCAATTTGATGGCATCATTTTATTCTTCAAGCTCACATGATGAGGAGAGTGTTATTTCTCTCATTCATGTAGTTTGAGAATTTTCCGGTATTTTTGAGTTTGTCTTAGGATTATCACCTAAGCAATCTTTTGAGTGGTGTTAAGGTCTTTTTAGCTCGACCTTGCCACCGATTTTCATTGGCTACGAGTTGCGGGAGTTAGCATTCCATTTACCGCATTCCGCCCTCGTTATGAAACTTATGAATGATTTATTATGTCATTCAGGTTGTCCACCTTAGTTCATCCAATTTATGAATCGAGTATTCTATGATCTCGATGACTCCATTCTTGTATATATACTGATTTTTGATGAAAACAGCAATTTAAAATTTTGCAAATCTTTTTCATAAGATTTATTTATAAGTACAATTTGATTTTGCTCTTAAGCGAGCAAAGAATATCCTTAAAGGTATTTAAGAACATGTTTATCATATAGAAGATGGTTTTGTGATTGTATTGCCCATTGAGTGCTTTAAGAATTTTGGTCGATGCGCCTGATCAACGTTATCGATAGGAATCTCCTAAACGCTTTGATGAGACAATCAGGCACAATAAATTGACTTGTAAAAATGTAAATTTCTCTAGAAAGATTATTACATCAAGATAAATATAATTTTGAAAATTTTAGCTTTTGGGAAAGAAGATTATTTAAAAGAAATTCTTTCTTTTCGATACTCTTATCCTTGTGATTCCCGAAGGGAACCAAGGTTTTGTCTTTTGTACCAATGCTAATCGTATTGGTTTGGATGCCGTTCTCTTGCAAAAGAGAACGTGCTATCACTTGTGCTTCTAAATCATTAAAGTCGATCGAGACTAGGTATGCCACTCATGATCTAGTACTCGCGGCTATTGTTTTCGCTTTTGGAGTTTGGCATCATCATTTTGGGGGAGAAATTTGTTCTCCACCTCGATCATAAATCTTTGGAATATTTATTTTCTCATAAGGAACTTCATGTTGACTCGAGTTCCTGGCACCTTATGATCTTGATATTCTTTTTGTTCCCAGAAGGGAAATCGTGTTGCCAATGCGCTTAGTCATAAGCAACAAGTGGTTGATTCTTTGATGATGTCTGAATGGAATTATCTTTTTATCAAGTTCATCGGACGTTTTGATATACTTCGTTTTATTGAGCTTTATCTCATTTCTTTTATGGACTAGCGTCCGATGTTCTTTTATGGAGTTCGGTTCATTTGACGTACCGTTGCACTACGTCGATGTTCTGAATTATTTGAGCTTTGGTTCATGGCGTACCGTTATTGTACTACGCCGTTGTTCCAAATTATTCGAGTTTCTCGTTTCTTTGGCGTACCGTGATTGTACTACGCCGTTGCACCGGTTCAATTTTCTACTATTCATGACGTTTTCCACGTCTTCCAACTACGGAAACGCCTTAGGGATTCCAATTTTATTCTTGAGCCCGGAGTTATTGTGGAAATAGAAGTTTCGCCTATTTGACTTTTGAGTAACATTTTATTCGCATCATTGCTTCGGAGGTTGAGCGCCTTCGAAATAAAGATGTTCTTCTTATGAAAGTTCTATTGTTCTCAAATCCCAAGGATTGCTCTTGGGAAATCTAGAGAATTCATTGAGCGAACTCGTCCGGGTTTACTCTTTCGTGCTCTTTATGGTGAACTTCTTATTTCAAATTTTCTTTTATATTGATATGCTTCTATGGTTGTTACTCTTTATTTTCTTCTTAAGTATTGCGAGGACGCAATTTCTTTAAGGAGGGGAGTCTGTAACAACCCGCATATTTATCGATTTTATATTTAAATATTTCATCGTTAGTCGGATTTTTGTCCGAAAAGCTACTTTTTGCAAACAGTCGAATTGGGACTCGAGACCACTTCCATTGAGTCCAAAATGGTGTTTGCAACCTTTTTGGGTATAAGCTTCGATATGTTTGGAGAAAGTCGAATTTTGCTACTTTTTCACTTTGGACTTTGGGTTTGGTTCAGTCCATTTGCCCAATTCTGGTTTTATCAACCCAACTCCACTCCAACTCTTCATTACTTCATTTCTAATTCCTAATACATTCAAGCTTCATCAACAATGGTGGGAGAGATTGGAAATTAGAAACTCCAAGCCCTAGCTTTAATTGCAAATTCAAGCTTCTACCTCCAAATTCAAGAAGAAGCTTTGGTAAGCCTTCCCTTCATCTTCTCCAACTCTTTCTCCACTCCATTTCAGAAATTTCCTAAACCTAATTTAGGAAATGTTTTTCTTTTAAGCCTAGATTCAAGCTTGTTGGGTTGGAATTGAAGAGTGATTGTTCTTGCCATTGCTCTATAGCTTCTTCTTCATTGATTTTGTGAAAAGGTGAGATTTTTATCTCACATCTTAGTATATGATTATCTTTGAGTGTTAGGCATGAATTCCTAACTCTCATTCATGTGCATTTGCTTTGATTCGGATTGGTTTTGAGAATATTTCAATTTTTGGTGTTTCGAAGTTAAATCCTTAAAAAATCATTGCTATGGTGTTTGATCATGTTTTTAGTGTGCATCGAAGAGTCTATAAGGCTGGGTTGTCGCTTGGCATAAATCCCTAGTCTTCGTCGCTCGTCCGATCGCTTCCATTTTGGATTTTCGCCCTTTTTGGGCTAGGCTGATTTTTGCCTATCAGGAAATTTCAGACGTCTGGATTGAATTTCAGACGTCTGGATTCAAATTCAGACGTCTGGTTGGAAAATCCAGACGTCTGGAATTGGTCCCTGGAAAACGCAAAAAGGCAGAGACAAAATTCAGACGTCTGGAAATCCATCCAGACGTCTGGTTAGTGGTTCAAACGTCTGGTTTGAAATTTCAGACGTCTGAAATGTGCAGTTTTGCCTATTTTGGGCCAGAACTTAGGGCCAGAACGTTTGGATCAATCCCCCAGACGTCTGGAACTGTTCTCATAGCCTATTTTGGGCTGCTTTGAGTTGAATTTCCATTGTTTATCGATTTTTGTCGATCCGACTTATTGTCATCAATTATTATCGACTTTGATGACCTTTTCTTCGGGATTTTTGGAACGTCCATTTTGATGGATTTGGTATCGATTTCTTTGGATTTTATTCACGTCTTCGAATGTGAATTTTTTATGATTGATTGTTTCTACAATCATTTCTATGATTTGTCACTTCTAAATACAAAGGTTTCTATACTAGTAGTAAATATTCAAACTCTTTTACAAAGATGATTTCAACTCTATTTTTAATACAAAGCTCCTTCATAAAACCGTTTTCTAATCTATTAGTATATATAAACCTTTACCTCATTCGTATGAGAAAATATAATTAAACGGCTTAGCAAAACAAGTGGTATGAAATGCTTGCGTTTACTTCGTCGGTTAATTTTTGGACTTGTTCGATTGAATCTCTTGTGACAATTTTCTAGTGGAGATCTACAATTTGTTCGTAAATATTTAAGTTAAGCAAGTGGTTATGGGACATGAAGCTAAACTCATATATTTACTAGCTTAGTGTAATTGACACTTCTTGATGATCGATGATGATCATTTTATGGTTTAGACTAGCAATGTGCGATGTCTCTTTGTCCACGTAGAGGACTGTTCCTCGATTTATTGAGCTTCGTCTCACTTCTCGCATGGGACGTACCTATTTAGGTGCGTCGATGTTTATTTCTCGCATGGGTCGTACCTATTTAGGTGCGTCGATGTTTATTTACTTCGTGGAGCAATCGGCTCAATAAGTCGGGGCATGGGGCGTATCTATTTAGGTGCGTCGATGTTCGTCTATGCATGGGTCGTATCTTTCTAGGTGCGTCGATGTTCGACTTTGCATGGGGTGTATCTTTCTAGGTGCATCGATGTTAGACATTACATGGGACGTATCTTTCTAGGTGCGTCGATGTTTATTTATGCATGGGGCGTATCTTTCTAGGTGTGTCGATGCTAGAGCATGGGGCGTATCTTTCTAGGTGCGTCGATGTTCGACTTTGCATGGGGTGCGTCTTTCTAGGTGTATCGATGCTAGAGCATGGGGCGTATCTTTCTAGGTGCGTCGATGTTCGACTTTGCATGGGGTACATCTTTCTAGGTGTATCGATGCTAGACTCTACATGGGTCGTATCTTTCTAGGTGCGTCGATGTTCAGTTTATGGGATTGGCCATCCTATTTTCTTATGATTTCTGGATTTCTAATTATTGATTTCTGGGATTTATGTTTCACCACCGTTTTCAGTTGGCATTGATATGTATGTCATTTATTGTGGCTTGGTGAATTAAATTAAGAATTTAACACTCTTTTTAATCTTTGAGAAGATTCTTGTGATATTGATTAATCTCTGGACTGATTTTTGATTAGATACTTATCACAGTATGGCTTTATGGTTATCATACGTTTTTGTCATATCTCTTATTCTATATCACTTTATCTGATATTTATAGCTAGACTGATCCGTTTATTATTTTCTTCTTAAATAATACTCGGGTCAGACTGAGATTTTACAGGTGCTTCCTCATGTCTTCTTATCTGGGATTATCATCTGATTTTTGGGCTAGCTACTCTAGCATTGTAGTTTCTGGTTGTATACATTCGATATATTGACTCATTGATGTATACATATTCTGTTGTCTAGCACTTGTATCTTTTCTTTGTGATATTGTGGATCTTATTTGACCACTACTCTAATGTACACTTTCGTGTGTTATATTCATATCTATTTCCGCCTTTGTGATAAGAATTGTCGGTGACTGATTTGTGTTATGTTTATTTCTATATTTGTTTCCGAAGTCCATATAGCCACTGTGTAGTAGCTTTGAGTTTGTATCGGTATGTCGGGTTTCCTCTTGAGATGAAAGTTATATTCTTATCTGGCATATCGGTACTCGCACAAAGCAATTATACAGATGGTCGCTCCTCAACAGTCTTATTCTCCGTGCTAGTTGACGGCATTACCCCATAGTGTCCTTGGCTAGCGTGGGTATAGAGGTGGGGCGTTACAATAACGGTTCTATATCACAAAACAGAGCATTATGGCAACAAAATTGCCAACAAAGGAAATGAAGGATTTAACGTTCAGAAATCAACCATCGCCCATAGTCAGATGATGACGAGAAGGATCGATGAACCACTTACGGTCTAACTAGACCATTTGGTTCTAACTTGCAGGAATACGCCATTACCCGAAGTTTGGCGATGCTAGGAAGAAAGCCCAAAATGAAACTATCGATACATCGGCTTTCAAAAACAGAAGCAAGAGTTTGATTGAAACTTCAGCCCTACCATTTGGCATCTCATGCTATCCGAAGATTCACAACATCAAGGAAAAATCCACAGAGTTGTGTCATCCATGTATGATTTTCTGAAGATAGAAACCAACACATGATTAGGATCTTAACTTCAGACTTAGAAGAATTTGCTTTAACAAAAGATGCTTGAAACGAATCTTTCTAATATATACCGACATCATTACAAAACTCAGATCTTGGTATCAAGGAACAAAGTCCCTAATTCCCGAAGATAGGAGCTACCGTGTCAATCAAACTGGGGCAATCGAAGTTATTGCTAAGGCGACCCAGTCTCATAAAATATGTTGGTTCGGTAGTCAAAGCAATCAGCCCTACGGGCGAAGGCATTTACACCAACATTTTGTTAAAACGAACTTAATTGAGCATAAGTAGGGATTAGCTACAGAACTGGTTAAACCAAACTACTTCATAGGTCAATAAAAAGTAATTCTCGAAGCCGAGGAATTAAGCCATAACGGAAAGATAGATGCTAGCGCGCAGATCGAACTCCAAAAACCATAAAGGAAAGATATTCGCGATCGGATAACTCATGCACTAGTTTTTGAAGACTGAAGCTGTGCCTGATCAAACTTTAACTACAACTCTACAAGAGCAACTGTGCCTAGTCATTTAACTATAGTCAATCATTCCAATATGATAGGGATAACAAGCAAAGCCTAAGTTGTGAAGGACCCAGCTTCTGGAGGAGTGGAAGTCCTTCCGCTAGACTAAAGATTGGAAGAACGAAAAGTCATTTTGAACAACAAAACTTGGCATTCAACTCTGTTAGGTATGTTTTACTTTAATAAATATCCTCATATAATTAACGCCCAAAATTGAGGGGAAGTCGACGTATGTTGATCAATCGGGTCCTGAGTGTTGACCGGGGCAGATGCAGCGTGTTATCTACATGAGAAGAGTCCAGTATCCCGAATACTGCGAACAAGCAATCTAGTGTAGATAGCTTGCTTACATTTGAAAAAAAAATCCATATCGTCCTTTGAAATTATCTCTTCCACACTTACCAGTTATCGATGAACGATCTAAAACGGAGCTGCTGTCCGAAGCGACGTAGGAATCATTTCTTTTCAGGATCACTGGAATAAAGAAATAGGAAGAGCGATACGATTGAACCACCCACTATATCCAATTTTGGAATAAATTGTCGCATTGGAACTCAAAAACACCGATAGGAACTTAACCAAATTCCCGAGAAGAAAAAGTTAAAGACAAAGAGCAAAACTTCGCTCTAGAATGACGTATAATCATTCGAGACAAACTTAGCTTCACCGTTGGTCACATTAAAACTATATGGGGAAACTCCAAACCTACATCATTATGCACCCACTTACTAGCCTAAACCATTGCGTAAACTACGGAGCAAAGATTGCATCGTCAATAACATGAATAGAAATTTGGATCGAAATAAAAAAAATGAACAGCTATCAGAAGCCAGTCAGTTGAAAATAATATCCTGAGGTAGACTTTGATGATTCATATTGAAAATTCAACAGATGGCTGAAAAGCCAAATCCAAATTTGCATAGTAGCCTCGACACTTACTCATTACTTCAAAGTACACTAAGAAGTTGTGGAGAGAAATTTGATTTGTTACGACAAGCAGTAGCAGTTGAGACCAAAACTAGGTGATCAACAGCGTAACTTACTATGTGTCTATGAGACTGTAATGCAATTATTTGGAACCCAGTAAACAGATACTATAATCGATAACTTCCAGAGCACGCCTTGTTCCTAACAAAGACGTACTCTGGGGGGCAAATGTTATCCGGGTTTTTAACCCAGCAGGACCTACTAGAAAGCATGACAATCTCATGACATCAGGATGGCTTAGAACTCAACCAGAAAGGCTAAGGTAAGGAGTGAAAAAGAGCCAAGCAATGTTACTAAGGCAACAACTGGGTTCGACTAAACCAAGGGACCAACATTCTTTTAGCCCAATCAGCAGCTGAGCACAAACAGCTAGTGAATTTCCATCGAAACGGGACAACTATGATAAAAGACTATCAAAGCATCTCCAATTCCAAAATCCAGAAAATCCTAAGTGCTTGGATCATCGGCTACCCATGCCTCTCCTCAAACCTTCAAACAAGTAAGCTGAAGAACACTACGAAAAGAGGCCAAGGCATTGGCTCGCAAACGAGCCAAGACCATGGGTCGCCAGCGACCCATGGTCTATCTTATTTTGCGAGCCAAACTCTCCCCGGGTCGTTCCTACCTACCTGCGAGCAATTGATAAACAGGCCCAACCCAGAAGCTCTACGATCTCTATAAATACCATCCTACCTACAACATAAAGAGGATCTTCTTCTTCGGACTGGTTGCTGGAGCTCTACTGGATCTATTCCTCACTCCCTACCTCCCTCACAACAATCTCCAAAGGATTTCGTTGTGATTCTCCAGTGGATTCCAACTATGGGGATTGAATCTAGCTAAAGATAATCAAAGCCTTGTAATCAAACATCTCTTATAATAACAATCTGTCTATAATAAAACTAGTGGACGTAGGCTTCATTAACAGCCGAACCACTATAAAAATTCTTTGTGTTCTTTCTTTTACTACTCTTTTTCTATATCTTTTATCAGTGATACTGCTCTGTCAGAACAGGGCTGGTGCTTTCAAACTCAAACCAGGGTGTTGGTCCATTTTTTGGGTCAACAGATACATTCCTCGTTAGTATCCATAACTAAACATCGCACCCTTGTAATCTAACCGCTTCGTATCGAACAACCAATTTGAATTCCCAACCACGACTACAACGTATCGTAATTACGCATTGAAAGGAGCCCGCAATGCCGGCTCGCGCAAAAGATAACTTAGAGTCCACTGCATTTGTGTCCAAAACTCAGTGGTAACACCACTTATTGCATCGCGCCGGGCATCCAACAACAATGTCTAGGCCGAATTGCCAGCGTACACCGAGGAACCTCCCGTTAGTGTCGGGCTATAAAATGCTCAGGACCAATGGCGTTCTCAATCTATGTATACAACCCTAACATATATGGTACCACCCTTGCAGACATAGCGTTGAGCCTTCACCCACCATTCGAGGCAAACCAACTTTGGTATATTGGCCATTTAATACTTCAAATCTGAGGCAATCCAACTTTGGTATATTCCCCAAACCTATACGAGAACGTTTATTCCCATAAGTCCTACAGTTGGAGATGTTCCACATCAGTACTATGTGTACACAACTGCTGGTAGCCCCTTGTAAAAGGCAGACTTCCATTGTGTAACATTACCGACCTCACATTCCAACTCATATTATTGTCGGTGTTATTTATAATTAATTTAAATATTGGCCTAGCCCCAATAATCCATGCCCATCATAAACGTATTCTTGAGGCCATATAATTTCAATTAAAAAATTATTACGCCCTTTAAGTTCAATTATTACTGTTCATTTACTTACTATGAACTTACTTCATTTACCACTTCTTTCGAATTAATACGATTAAGTATCATTTACTAATATAATTAAATATCATTTACTAATGCAATTAAGCATCGTTTATTGCTTCTCTTTTCAATTAATACAATTAAGTATCATTTATTGCTTCTTTTCAATTAATAAAATTAAGTATCATTTATTGCTTCTTCTCAATTAATATAATTAAGTACCTTTTACTGCCTCTGTTCAATTAATGCCCGTTTTAACTTGATTACTATAACCTTCCCGGCTCTTCAATTCATCGTCTTATTCATATTTAGCGCTTATTATTTATTTCTTAAATTATATTTAATCAAATATATTTAGTTGCCAATGGAATTATTATTATTTCTATTTATAACACTTTTAGTTCTACATTTAGAGATTCTTCATTTTTATGTGTTGGAACAATATCTTCCCCAAAAGGGAAATGTTATCACTGAAATTTCCCATGAATTATCTAAAACGAGAACTTGTGTTGTGTTCAGAATTGCAAGGAATTTCCTTTTATGTGTTAATTGAAACAGATAGTGAAAAGTACAATAAACATCCCTCTTTTGCACATCTCTTTCTTTTCGACATATTACTTGTTATTCCAAATGACACACCTTCATAAATAATTATAAAGTTGGATAATTTATGAGAATTTATAAAGCAACATTCTTCATTCCAATGAATTAGAATATAAACTTAAACCCCAATCAAATTTGAACAATCTTCAATGCACATTTAATAAGTTATAACATACAAATAACAAAACTTGGGATTAACATGAAATCTTATTACTGAATTATCTCATAACTTCTAGGGACTACTCCACCCTTACATTCTAGATTTAGGTGTATACAACATTTGATTAAAATTGACAATATACTGAATATGTAGGCAAGGATCTTAAGTTCATTTTATATATATAACCCTACAATTCCATAATTTATATTCAAGCATAAAAGAAACAGATTCACAATGATATAAATCCAGTATTATGTAAAAAAATGTAATTTCCCACTTACCTCTTAGCTTTCAAATCTCTAGATCTAAATCCGTTATCTTTGTTTGACTCCTTTATTTCCACCAAAATATGTATGAAAAGTACATACATTATTAGAATTATAGATCGGAGAAGGGATTTGAATTAAGCGTGGTTATAAATTTTAATTTAGAATTTACCTCTTCTTTGCAGATTTGTCGCTATTCTTCTTCTCTTTTATGTTCCATTATCCTCCACTTATATATATATAACTAATATTTCATACAATTCCTAGAATTAATGGAGAAGAGAAAATAACAGAGCTTTGCTCCTTGATTCAAAATATACGAGAAGAAAAGTGAGGGGCTATGCTTGTATTTATTAGATTAAAATATATTAAATCTTGGCTGTTAGACCAAGGTTCATTTTCGCTGCCACAGCAGCAACCGACCAACCTGTCCTTCTAAAGCAGTCGACCGGGCCCAATAAGGGTGTCGACCGATCGACGGTCATATGTATATATACGTTAAAGTTGCTTTATTGCTTCTTAATGCCGATTTGATTAGATTTGTCTGATGATTTTTTAGCATTAAGATTCCTATTCATTGTTTATACGTTAAGTTAATGCTATTTATTTGCTTAATACATTTTTAATTATTTCCGATTCAAAATCTTCAAACATTTATAACTTTTCCGTTTGAACTTCGATCGTAAAACTCTATACATAAAAGTTGATCAGAAAATCGCCATGAAAAATATGGTGTAAGTTTCGTAGCCAGGTTCTGACGTTTGTAAAAAATTTGTTTTTGAGATTTACTAGTTATTTATTAGTTATTATTAATTAACTACTGTTTAATTTATGGGGTTTTACATTCTTCCCCCTTAAAAGAATTTCATCATCGAAATTCCTCAAGGACCGAATCATGTAACATAGCACATAATTATTTCTAAACTATCTAACCAATTGGTGTGCAACCAATTTTGCAGCTAATCTTGTACAGGTGCACTATGTATCATAACACATATGGTATGTATTCTGAAGAATAATAGATCGACACCTCCTGTATGAATGCATTCTTTTAAAATAATTTGGAAAATACGGTGCAGACAACCTATATATACTGCCAAATCTATTTGTATGCAAATTTTCAAAAATCAAAATCTTTATTTTCACATAAGTATTTTCCACACTCCTTCGAATAAGAATATGGTTGAAACAATTTTGCATCCAATCGCTACCATCCAATACCTAGCGCACCATTTCTAACATCCAAAATTTTGAAAATCCAGTTATCCTAAATCTATACCCTTATGCCGGAAAAGGGATTTAGATGGAGAATTCTATATTTCCATCATTCTCTTGAATACCCATTCCGTTGTACCTTGGAACCTTCTCTTTTGCCCTCAAATATTTTCCAACTTTTCCAACTACGGTTCGCATAAGGAACGGTTCACATAAGGAAATTTATGTTAAAAATTTTAAAACAGATATTTATAAACAAGTTTGTTCTACTATCAACAAAGTATGAAAAAAGAAATTTCAAAGCTAAAGCAGATTTTTCCTTGTTATTATCTATTTTTACACACTGTTACTCCTGCTGAACAGTAAAATTCATATTTGCTAACTCGTTGACTTTCCCTATGCTAAGCTTGTGGCGTTTCTAAAATTAGATATTTCCTCTTCTTCCATTAAAAAGCTTTTTAGTTTAATTTTAGAAATAGTGGGAAATTTTTGAAATAAAACTCATTTTTCAAAACTTTTCCAAAAGTATTTCTTTATTTTTAAAAACCAAAATTTTTTGAATAAAACTTTTCAAATGTATTTGTTTTTAACTTTTCTAAACAAAAATCAAGCCACATCCAAATGAAATCGGGGTTCAGTCAAAGGGTTGACGCCTATGATTGACCTTAGCCTGTTACACGGTAAATTTTCAAATTTTGAAAACCTTTTCTTTTATTTTAGAAAAACAATCAACACACAAGTACATTCATAAATTTTAGTTTTTAAGGCATATGGATAGCGAATCGTGGTTCTGCAACAACCTTTTCCTATCCTTCGCTCGCTAAAATTTATTTCCCCAAAATTTCAAAGTTTTTGGGACTTAACGTTAATTACTTATATTAGCTAGTTAAACAAATTTCCTAATTTATTTTATAAACTTCCAGTCTTACTTTGCATTAGTTAAGTGGCTTCATGATATTTCCTTATTTATACTGTTTTCCAATCAATATAGCGGTCAATCCAGAAAATCAACACAATAATAAAAAGAAATATTTCTCATAGAATATCGTATGCATTTTTATACAAACAGAGACAACTAATGCTTACAAACCAAGGCTAAAAGAAACAATTGTTGGAAGCTCCTTTCAACATTAACATGTATTAACGATGTTGTGGCCCTATCACTTCTTACTCAAACAAAATGGACACTTTTAGTAAGCCATTCTTCCGTAACCACATGTCTTAGTTCACGTTTTTGGCTTTTAGTACATAAGTTCCATACATTATTTTTACTACTACAACCAATTATAGGCTAAATTGTGCATTTACATTGTGGTGGTCAAGGAGTACAAACCATGCACATTTAGAATAACTTATCGGAAAATTGGTTTGGCATACTAACTTTGCTACCACTACCTTGCCTTCATTAATCCTGCACCAACCAATGTCCTCTATGTGTGTTTGCCATCTCTTTACTCTCTTCTCCAATTATATTACTATCTTCTTTTAAACCAAAAATCTCTTGATAGTATTCAAATTTCGGTGTTTGTTTTCTTTATCTTTGACCTTTCATGTAGGTATATTCTAAAACTCGTAAAAGTATACTTTGATAACATTCCCCATTCCTTTGTTGGTTCTTCTTATGGCTTTCACACATATCTATTAAAACATTCCTAGGTTCACACCAATAATCCTTATATTCTATGATGATTTCTTATTGCTACTGTACGAACATTCTAGCTATTTTATTCATAAACTTAACCTTTACGCCATTTTACCTAGACAGTCATCCCTATCTACTCCATATCAAAGTTGGCTTGGTTTTCACCACTCTTTATAAAATTATTAAACTTCAGAGTCATAAAGCACTTACCATAACTATTATTTTAAAAAATATAAACTTAGAACTTTTAAAACTATATTTTAGAATTTATGAAGCGAGTTTATTTATTAAGTTCCAAGAGTCAATATTAGCAATTTAAAAAATCCTTTTCTTTAAAGCCTTTTCACAACAACGATTTTACTTCTTAAAAAGTAGGGTTTTTAACTCAAGTTGTTTACTAAGTTTGGTATTTCAAGAACCCAATTTTATACCAAACCATTTTTCAAAAATGCACTTATAATGTTTCTACAACATCTTTTATAACTTTAAACAATTAAAACTTGAGAAGACAAGGACAACTTTCATTCTATTATTTTCTTATCACTCATGCTACTTCCACTTTCAAACTTAGCAGAGACTCTAATAGCATATGAGGGGGACCTTTTGAATGCAACTAATGCACATAATTATGGAAAATGTCCATTCTTATTTGTTTTTCCTTTAATTTCTTATATTGTTTCTAATTTGATTACTAACATTATTTAATATCCAATCCTAATGTTTTTTCTATTGATATTTCCTAACGTCGCTACTATTTAAATTTCTTCTACCTAAACTGCTCTTTTATGTATAAATCTATTTCGGTTATTTTCTCTGTATTTTCCTTATACGGGAACATTCTTCCTATCTTTATTAGTAGATGTTCTGAAATAACCCTATCCACTCAAGTGTGCCTATTTCTTCTCTGCACCGAAGCATTTCTATCGCTTCCTCTATCAGATGCTTGTGCCCCTCCATTCTCTTTATACCATTTAAGACCAGTACCACTTCCTATTGTCCACCCCTTAAAAAAAAATTTAAAACTTCGGATTTACAAAATCAACAAAACCATTGAGCTATACATACGCTCCATTTTCTATTGATCTCAAAGGAAATGCCTCTTTATTAAAACTCATTTTAACTAAATTTTTTGGTCTAAACAATTTTAATTTCAACTAGAAGTTCCATTTAAATAAAATATGAAAGGATATTTTATTATATGGAAAATTTTAATATTTACCTAATTTTCAAAAACATTAAATCCCTTGAAAATCATTTCAAATATTTTGAAGGAAATTTAAAACCTTTTATTAAATTCTTTCATATGGGGTTGGACTTAGAGTGGGTTTTATTTATCCCTTCTTTTAGACTTTTCTTCTTTTTCACTTACTTCCAGAATTTTCTTCATTCAGAATATAATAACAATCCAACTATCATCTTGGAGTGATTATTACACACCTTCCTTTTGGAACTTGCTCGATTATTACTTCTGGATATCTGTAACATTTAGATTATTTATGTTAACGCTAAAAGGTATAACGCTAACACCCTGGTGTCTGGAGTAATCTAGTGAAAGCACCGCCCGTCTACACGGGAACTAAAAGTAAACAGAAAAAGGGAAAAAACAGTAAACGAGACAGCAATTTTTATAGTGGTTGGCCTAAAGTAAAGCCTACATCCACTTTACATCCTTCATTATGTTCTTTGAGCACACTTTTACAAGATTACAACACTTTTACAACACGATTTCTCGGTTACAACACCTTTACAACACTTTTCAACGATTACAACACAATCGAAGCAAGAGAGTAGAACTTTGATGACGGATTTCTCTTTGGATCCATGTTGAATGAAGTAGAACTGTTGATGAGGAATCTTCGATGATTGAAGTGTTGGAGGAGTCCAAAAAATGGCAGAGTATCGATGCTTTTGAAATCTGGCTCCCCCAAAATCCCCCCTTCAATGTGGAATTAGCGAGGCATTTATAGGGAAGAAACTGGGTCTAGGTCGTAGGTTGTGAGCGACCTAAGGGGTAGCAGGAGAGAGAGCGGCGACCTAAGGAGCTATGGTGGAGGGAGTGGTAGGTCGTTAGCGACCTAAGAAGTTACAGTATTAGAATTGTCTTCGTTTGGATAGGTCGTGAGCGACCTAGTAGAAGAGGGAATGTCAAGCTTAGGTCGTGAGCGACTTACTGGAAGAGGCAACAAATGGCTTTGAGTATGCATAGGTCGTTAGGTCGCTACGATGTTAGGTGGAAAGTGTTAGGTCACTAGGTCGCTGTCTATTACTAAGTCGTTAGGTCGTTGACCACTAGGTCATAGGAGGTTAGGTCGTTGACCACTAGGTCGTAGGAGGTTAGGTCGCTTAGGCTTGCCGGTGTGCTAGACATTGGATATCTTCTCATGGTAGGTCGCTGGAACCTTTAGGTCGTAGGTCGCTGGGACCTTTAGGTCGCAGGTCGCTGGGACCTTTAGGTCGGTAGGTCTCAAAGTAGTAGGTCGCTCTTCAGTAGTAAATAAAACGTATCGTTTCGGACGGGGCACTGCCCCCTGGACCCCTGCGACCTGACCTTGGGGGTGTTGCCCCCGCACCCCTACCTTGGGGGGTTGCCACCCCCCTTGGACCCCTCTCCGTAGGGGATCTTATTTGAAAAAACAATCAGCATGACTTGCTCTATTAAGATGTTGAATTGACCATTCTTCAAGACGAATTGTCATTGGCTTCTCGGTCGATTTTATGGTATCACGGCCTTGCTAAAAGGCAGGATAACAATTTACTTCCCATTTATCTTGATCCAACGTACATCACCAATCGGAAATCCAGTAAAGATCAATAACCACAGGGCAATTTAGGCCCAACAAGGGAGTTAAGTACCATCCAGCTTCACGGAACCTTCTATAGGTCACACTCATGATCTTCTTAAGTCAACGCCTTATGATACAGCCTATATCCCGTGGGGTAATCGGAACAGGCGTATATCTTCAGCTTTGTTTATTGTTCCAACTCATAGTTGCCTTATCCATCTTTTTAGAACATGGTAGCAACTACTTCTATATTCAGAATTTGTAGGGTTCAGCGTATAGTATATATATATATAATTATAGGTAAAAATAAAAATATGTTCACTCAGTGTATCCTAATCCTTATGATCGACTACCTAAGCTCTGATACCAAATGTAACAAACCTCACCTTAAATGGGCCCAAATTTTTGCTAAATTGAAAACACAAGTCCATTAGGGTAAGGTTCATTGGTGTTGGTATCCTGTAACAAAAACAAAAGTACATCAAAGAGTAGTTGATAAGAACTCACAACGAAATAATAAAGTATAATAAAACATATATAATATCTGACTAAGGCCAAATACCTCAGGTATCTAGTGCCCTTATCAACGTAGAGCGTGCAAGAAGAATTCGGTCCTCCTACTATTCCCACCTTAACAATACTTGTTCCTCTAAATCTATTTTGTGAGGTGTAATAAGGAGGGGGTCAGAACAAAGTTCTGGTGAGTGGTAAATTACATACTTTATCCATAACACTAGTTTATGTTGATTTTTTTCCATTATTTATTATGTCTATCATTCAAAGCGTAGTCATTTTGACTACATATATCCATACGATAAACTTAACCTATTCTGAGGTATACAATATATATATATATATTTACATATATATATATAAGCATCATTGTTCCCCATGGACAAAGATACATTCCTCGTTAGTATCCTTAAATAGACATCGCACCCTTATGGTCTAACCGCTTCGTATTGAATACCCAATTTGAATTCCTAACTACAACTACAACGTATCGTAATTACGCATTGAGAGGATCCAGCAATACCGACTCGCACCAAAGATGACTTAGGGTCCAGTGCATTCGTGTCCAAACCTCAATGGTAACACCGCTTGTTGCACCGCACCGGGTATCCAACAACAGTGTCTAGGCCGAATTGCCAACGTACATCAAGGAATCTCCTGTTAGTGCTGGGTTATAAAACGCTCAGGGCCAATGGCGCTCTCGACCTATGCATACAGGTTTAACATATATGGTATCAACCTTGCAGACATAGCGCCAAGCCTTCATCTACCATCCAATTTAGATTGCCTAACACAAATCAAGGAAATGCCCACCTGGTTACTTAATACCCCATGTTGGAATTAAAGTAGACTCCAAATGGCCATTTAAGACTTCAAGTCCAAGGCGAACCCACTTTAGTATATCCCTTATACCTATATATGAATGTATATCCCTACGGGTCATATAGTGAAGACGTCCTACGTCATTACAATATATACACAACTGCTGGTAGCCAATTGCAGAGGGTAGACTTTCGTTGTATAACAATACTAACCTCGCATTCCACCCATACTAATGACCACATCATTTGTAATTAATTTAAATACTGGACTAGCCCCAATAATCCATAGCCGTCATAAACGTATTCTTAAGGCCATATGATTTTAATTGGAAAATTATTACACACCCTAAGTTCAATTATTAGTGTTCGTTTACATACTATGAACTTACTTCTTATTTCAATTTCATGATTATCATTAAGCATCATTTGCAACTTCTTTCCAAATAATACAATTAAGCATCATTTACTAATACAATTAAGTATCATTTGCCAATACAGTTAAGCATCGTTTACTGCATCCCTTTTCAATTAATGTAATTAAGTATCATATATTTCTTTTTTCGATTAATACAATCAAGTGTCATTTATTGCTTCTTTTCAATTAATACAATTAAGTACCTTTTACTGCCTTTTTTCAATTAATGCTCATTTTAACTTGATTACTATAGCCTTCCTAACTCTTCCACTCATTGTCTTATTCATATTTAGCGCTTATTATTTATTTCTTAACTTATATTTAATCAAATATATTTAGTCAACAACAGAATTATTATTATTTCTATTTATAACACTTTTAGTTCTACATATAGGGAATTCTTCATTTTAATGCGTTGGAACTATTTTTCCAAAAGGGAAACGTTATCACTGAAATTACCTATGAATTATCTAAAAAGAGGAATAGTGTTGTGTTCAGAATTACAAAGAATTTCTTTTTCCATGTTTATTGAAACAAACAGTACGAAATACGATAAACATCCCTATTTTGTATATCTCTTTATTTTGGGTATATTCCTTGTTATATCAAATGACACACCTTCATATATAATTATAAAGTTGGATAATTTATGGGAATTTACATAGAAACATTCTTGATTCCAATGAATTAATATTTAAACTTAAACCCCAGTCAAATTTGAACAGTCTTCAATCCATGTATAATAACTTACAACATTTAAATAACAAAATCTGGAATTAACATAAAATCTTATTACTGAATTATCTCATAACTTTTAGGGACTACTTTCACCTTTGCATTCTAGATTTAGGTGTATACAACATTAAACAAAATTACCAATATACTGAATATGCAGGCAAGAATCTCAAGTTTATTTCATATATATTTAAGCGTACAATTCCATAATTTATATTCAGCCATAAAAGAAACAAATTCACAACGATATAAATCCAATATTATGTAAAAATGTATAATTTCCCACTCCGCTCTTAGCTTCCAAATCTCACGATGTAAATCAAATATCCTTGTTTGATTCCCTTTCTTTCCATATTTTATCAGTGCATACATATTTACTGGAATCATAGATCTGAGAAGAGATTTGAATTAGCGTAGTTATAAATTTAAATTAGAATTTACCTCTTCTT